>CM076569.1:278750905-278925520 GCA_034641835.2 Pinus albicaulis
GGAAGCAGGTTTCAGGCAAAAAAGTGCGACCTATCCCAGAAATGGGCAGAAAACTACGACCTGGGAGATGAGGGGGTTTTGGTGCTGTTTTATGGCTGGAAGTTGGGTTTTGGTATTTGGTTATGGTTTTCCCGATCTGTAAGCTGAAAAAAATGATGTGTTTGTGAAGGTATGGAAGATTTACGGGTTAACTGGAGAGAGAGAGATCTGGGGACACTACGGGCAGAGATCCAGGCGGATCAGGGCGTCCGCCGTGTATTGGCCAGATTTGGGGTTCTCAAGTTTTTGGAGAACCCTTTGATGAGAGCAGGGGAACCATTATTGGCCCGGATTATCAGTTACTGGGATCCAGATCAGGAGGTCTTTGTAGTGCAGGGGCACAGGATCGAACTGACGGTCCAGGACGTGTATTTATTGACTGGTCTCCCGCCACTGGGGATGGTGGGAAACACACAACCAGTATTGCCGCGGGGGTGGCATATCATGGAGTTCGTGGAGCGTCATTGTCGACCGAGTCTCCAAGTCAAGGGGACTCGAATACCGATCGGGGATCTTGAGAGGCTAGAAACCCGTGCAGTGGCCGCAGCTGTGCTGCGTATCCTGGGCAACCAGGCGCTCCATCACATCACTGGGGGGCAGATGATGATAGTGGAGAGTGTGCTGGGTGGGACCTACTATGGGTGGGCCCAAATGATGTTGGTGTCGCTAAAGCGACAGTTGTCACTATGCAGGCGGCAGGTGAACCACGATTGCTCATATGGGACTTTTTTGTGCGCCTTCTTCTTTGAGAAGATCCTGACCTTGAGGCCTCGTGTACAGCTTCCAGATGGGGGCCCGAGAGAGCCCAGGATGCGCCGTTGGGGACGGCTACTGTGCAGAGGAGGAGGAGGGGCGGTCGGGCGAGTGTTTCGACCTGAGTTTTTTGCCCATTGGGATTAGATGCCATTGTACATAGACGACTATCCCTATAGTGGGATGAGCTACTGTGGAGATCCGGACCTGCCACTTCCGCCTGGTCGAGTCTGGGGGCCCGATGGTAAGTGACAGATTGCTATTCTTGTGTGGGCATGTTAAAGTTTTTTGAATAGTAATTTACAGTACTGATTCATGTACTTTTGGTATGCAGAGATAGCACCGGTAAAACCGGCCGGATATATGGGACGACTGGCAGCATCTGGAGCTACAGGTCCAAGTGGGTCGAGAGCGGCGCATAATGAGGATGCAGCCGCCCTGCTGGAGGACATCCGCCGTAGATGCGAAAGGTTGTTGATCGGAGTATCAGAGCGCGGGTGGCAGGACTTAGATGACCAGTTCATAGAGCCATGTGTTGGTCTACCCTCGGAGTGGTGAGGTGTCATGCGGCGCATGGCGATGGCCGGTCAGGCGATGCGTGATCTACATGCTGCAGGGGCAGAGCCATTGGCCCGGGATCCTCCAGATAGTGATTAGGGGTGGGGCATGTGGTGCCCCCTATTAGGTATGTAGGGGCAGGTGGTGCCCCCAGTTTTGGGTTTTTTGTAACATGCTATGGGCATGTCATATGTATCAGAGTAGATGGACTCTAAACACATGTTTTGCGACACATATTATCGATATGCATCATTTTTTGATGGTTATGAATGTTATTGTCTTGTATGAAATGTGTGTGATAAATACCAATCTAGAACATGGTTTGCAATACTATCTACATAGTGATTCTGTTCTCGAGGTACATGGTTGAAAGTTATGGTTTCAAATGCACGTATCAAGAGTTTCACTCGTAGATAGCGTCTAAACAACACAGGGTTATGCACACGATAAACACCATTTAGTTGCATTACAAGAAGAAGGGAATCCAAATGAACGTGCAGATGGAGGATGCGATGAAAGAGGGCATCGGCTAAGAGACCACGCACTGCATCATATTCGGCCTGATTGTTGGTGGCAGAACCAATGCAGACCCCGTTCGAAAGAACAAGGGCATGCAAGGGGGTGAAGATGGCCCAACCTGCCGAGGCTAGATTCCGGGAGTAATGACTGGCACCATCGGCGTAACCGATAAAGGGTGTGGACGGGGGGTCCTGCGAAATGGTGTGACAAGACAACAAATGAGGGGAGGAGAGGTAATGACGGCAGCGTGAGTGCACAGAAGTCATCGGGCGGCAACCGCGGGAGGGGGTGCAAGGAGCAGGATGACTATGACTCATATACAAATCAGAGGGTGGTATATGAGGGCTATCGGAAGTATGGTGAGGACTCGGGCTGCGGAGGTCAACAGAGACACGGGTGGAGTGATCTCGTGTATGGTTAGGAAAGGGGTGGTCAAGGGACACAACAGGGGAGGATGCAGGGGGGCTAGGCTCCAAGTGTCTCGCAGAGGAGGATAGGTAAAGAATGGTTACAGTAGACTCCGTCATCTGAACATCAGGGGGGGAAATGTCGATGGGAGCGGGGGGATCCTCACGCTGACCTCAAGCGTACTGCGCGAGGATGGGAGAGGCGGATTGATTTTGTTCAACCTCATACTCTCGGATCACCTCTAAAGAGGCGCGGTAATGTGTCAGGTGAGGACAATGGTGGGAGTAATGGCCATGCATGCCACACAAAGCACAGGGTTTGTTGGTGCGGAGAGTCTTGGGGTTCTTGGTTACGGACGAAGAAGGAATGGAGGCTTCAGGGACCGTAGACTCGGGGAACGCGACTTTAACCATGGGCTGAATACGGGGAAACTCGGGACAAGCATGGGTGGTGTTGTACATATTTACCTCTGTCTGTGAATTTTTGCCCCGCTGCCTCATTTAAATCCATTTTTAACCTCTGCCATGGCCTAAAATCTCATGACCCCGCTTGATACTACTATCTCCGCCCGAAAATCCGCTTCACAATAGTTAAACATCCAAATTTAAATAATCGGGCCGAGTCCTTAAGAGTTTGACGCCCTCCCGCTTCGGCTTCCATATGACCCGAGTCTGAAAACCATAATTCAAAGCAAGAAGGGGGCCTATTGTCTTAACGATCGGACGCAATGTTGGCCGCCCGATCTGGCTCAAATCGACGGCGCGACAATCAACTTATATGGAGGGCCCACGCACAACAGACCGTCGGTATTTCACAACCCAACGTTTTATTGCCCCCCCCCCCCGATGCAAGTATAGCCGTAGATCTTGTTTTGAGATCGAACGGCCCTGAGTCAATCGCAGTCCTGCCCTCAATCGCGATCGAAACTTCTAAAATGTACCACCCCGGTCTCCCCGCTCCATCTTCCGATTGCGATCTCCGATTTGGGTCCCACCTCCTGCGGTCGTGTCATCATAATGCACAAGTGTACGCCGTGTTTTTCCTCCACCATTCATATGTTTTGGTGACGTGTCCTGAACCTTTGCCCTGTTCGTTCATTATCGCTCCATTCTATTCTGCATTGTCACCCTCTATCTCTTCATTATATTCATGCGTTTCCTGTCACCCTGCATCTTCTCAATATCTCGCCTAGTCTGTATTACCGATTCCATGGCCACTGTCGTATCCACACTCCCTGTCACCGAGTCAATTTTCTCTAATGTTTTGTGGGTTTTGCAGGTTTTAAAACGGCTTAGTTGGCGCTTTAACTTGCCGCCTCCGTTGCAAAGATCTGGAACATACCAAAGGACATATCCTACTGGCAAAATTAAGGAAAGAAGCCGAGGGTAGGTGGGAGAGGTGACCGCCATTAAAGAAGACATAGATATGGATTCTCAGAACTCTCCAGATAAATTCACCCCGCATTAAAGATCCGGGATTCAAATCTGAAGCCAGGGGTCGAGAGTACAGTACTGAAATACAGATTATTTCAAATCTCTTACGGCAGCAGATTTTCCTCAGCCGCGGGCAGCATATTGTATATATTTTATTATTTCTGTCTTGTATATAAAGAGATTTTTTATCTCCCAACATTTATTTCTTCAGACGGACTGTTAGTTATATTCATTTATAGTCAGTCATTCATAAGAGAAGGCGCGAATGTTTTCCGCCATTCTGGTTCGAACTGAGTCATTAATTGTGCCTCGTCTCCCTCCTCCTCTGGAAGTTTTTGTCTTCTCTATAAATACTCAGAAATAAGATTTCTGAAGGGTTCCAGATTTCTATCAGCAAACTGTGCAGCGAGAAGACTTCTGTTTACATCTTGTAACATTTTTGTATGAGGTCTCAGAGCCTGTAGGGTCTCAGTGAGGAGGGGTTATAACTGTATTGAGGATTCTGGTCTTTGGTATCTCACAGTATGTAATTTCTCTTATGTGTTAATACATTATCTCATTTCTTGCAATTTATCTTCTTGTATCATGTTCTAGAATGCGAGTGGCTCACTAGTTTGCAGTAAGGATTCATCTTAAGTGGTGCCCTTTCTGGAATTAGTCAAGCGCTTTAAATAGGCCTAGTCATGATATACTGTTGCATGTTCTTTCTTTCCATATTTTCTGCTATATTAGTTGCTTGAGGAGGGTGCTTTTAAAACGCCATTGTCATATAAGGATTCGTAAATTGGTGCGCCCTTATATGGTTCTGTTGTGTATCTGGGTATCAGTCTCATGCCATCTAATATCTTCTTATGTTTCCTCACTGCACTCACTTCCTGATATCTGATTTCTGTGATATATTATTTGAATCGGCCCTCTTTATAGTAAGCGGTCTCTTAACTGTCTGATGCTTTCATGCTGAAGTTTTACATGATGTTCCTACATTATTCTTATCTTTGTGTCAGCTTCTGAGAGAGATTGGTCCCATTCAAAACTAATTTCCTTGTTTAGAGCAAGAGATAGTAAGCGAGTTCTTGGACTGACAACCCAAACTAAAAGGGCTCCTTGCTATATTAAGATGTCCTAGGCACTGGTCTATGGCAACTCTAGGCTGTCTCTAGGAGGGTGACAAAATCATCCACAACATCTTTCTGGCGCCGTTGCCGGGGAACGAATTCAAGAATATCTGTTTCCCTGGGTTCGACATCTTATTTTCACTCTCTAATCAGGTGAGCACAGAGAGGTGAAGAGTTGCAGATTTCTCACCTTGGCGACTCCACTGGTCTTTATTTGATAAATTTTATTAGAAGTCCTGGCTTCCCGGAAGCCCCATTTGAGGTCGGATACCTCCCAGCCGAAAACACCCGTGTCTGACCCGGAAAAGATCATTCATAAAAGAGCTTGGAAAGAGAAGAAGTCAGTTCGTTCCGAAAATCCTGAATATTCCGTTGAAGATCATCGCCCTTTTCTTCTCAAGAAGTTAGAACGGAAAAACCCGAGTTTTACTCAGAAAATCCACGTAGAGGAAAGACCTGGATTGAAGGAGAATCTCATCCTGCATTCGAGGCTGAAGAAATTAAAGAGGTCACAGAAGTAGCTGTTGTTAACCGTGAGTTATTCCCATCTACACCTCAGGCTTCTGTGCAATATATTCCCATTGTTATTCATATTCCGCTTCCTCCTACTCCTCTCCCTTCATATGTACCTCAAATTGTTGTGCAACCCCCGCCTCCCCCAATGGCCAATGTCCCTGCATTTCTTTTGAACAAATACGCTCCTCTGGCCTTACCCCAAGTGCTGAATGATATGCCACAGGATTACCTGAAGATTTTGCCAAGGTTTAATGGTGAGAATGAAGTTGACGCTCAGAAGCACCTTGAGACCTTCTGCTCTTTTGCAGAAAACTTAAATGTTGAGCATCTGGATGTGGTCCTGAGGTTATTCGTGAAATCCTTGGAAGGTGAAGCCCGAAAATGGTTCAAGACATTGGCAAACCATTCAATCACCACCTGGGACCAGATGGAGAATGCTTTTCTCAGGAAGTGGGGAGAAAAGAAAGACCAAGGGCAGTGCCTCGTTGAATTCAACATGCTAAAGAAGAAACACAATGAGGGAGTGGCAGAATTTATCAAAAGGTTTAACAAATTATATCTGAACCTTCCTACTGATATGAAACCCCAGCAAGCTGCAGCCAAAGTTGTTTTCATAGTAGCTTTTGATTCTGATTTCGGTTTTTCTCTGCGGGAAAGAATGCCTGTCACCCTGGATGATGCTCAGACAGATGCTCTAGAGTTGGAGGAAAATTTTGCTGCCACTGGGAAGTTAAAAGGAAAAATAGAACAGGAAACTAGAAGAAAAGGCAAAGAAGAGGTTTCTACCTCTAATCAAGAAAAAGATTCAGATAAAATGGATGAGATAAGCAAGATGATAAAGAAGATGGTCAAGCTAGAACTGGAAGCTAAGAATGCAGCTCCCAAGAACTATTATAATGCTCCAAACAGAGGATATAATCCTCAGTACAGAAAGCCTCCATTGCAGATATTGCCAAGGGAAGCAAAAGAACAGCAAGATCAGGTACCTCATCCCCTGTACCTGGAAGGACCAGCAGATGACTCTGCTGGAGATGCAGCTTATGGATTAGAAGATTCCAATCTGGCTTTTTCAAATAACGATGATATGGAGTGTCCCTTGCAAGAAGAAGACGAAGAAGCAGAGATTGACCATTACTGCAAGCAGTTTGCTAATTTCATGGAAGCCCAATTCAACGTCAAATATGATCTCAGATCCTCAAGGAAGAGGACCAGAACTCAGGAGCAAGAAGAAGAAGAACCACCTCAGAAAGAAGCATCTGCTCAGAAGGAATCAGCAATAAAGAAAGGCATAGAAAAAGGTAAGAATCTTCTGAATACTCCCTTGCAGTCTGATGACCAGATTCCCTCTTCTTCTAAAACGGTCAGTCCTCCTAATGCTGAGCCAGTGTCAAAAGAAGTCAAATCTTCAGTCGAAAATAAGGAGTCGAAAGAAGTAGTGATAGAAAAGCCCACATCTGCCTTCAATTTGCAAAAATAACTTGAGAAGATTAAGATTCCTGTCCCTCTGACTGAATTATTAAAACAGCCTGCATATCAGTCTCAAGTTACCTCTTTCATTCTTCCTCCTGAACTACCAATTACACCTGATAGTTTAAATCTTCAAGAAGAAAGACCCATGGTTGTCTTTGGCCCACATGTTGAGGAGATAGACCCTTCCACTCCACCCTTTTATGTATCCCTAGTCATTCATGACCTGCTGCTACACAATTGTATGTTAGATTCTGGGGCTTCCCATAATCTCATGCCTCTCTCTATCATGGAGCAACTAGGGCTACAAATTACAAGGCCATACAAATATTTATATTCATTTGATTCTAAAAGGGTTAAGTGCTTGGGAATGATTAAAGATTTAGTGGTCAATTTGGCTCAAATCCCAGCAAAGAGTGTGGTCATGGACATTGTGGTTGCCGATATCCCAGCTCGCTTTGGCATGCTGCTGTCAAGGTCTTGGGGTACCAAGATTGGGGGATCAATCAAATTGGATTTAACATATGCTACTGTCCCAGTCTTTGGAGGTCAAGAAAGGAGGTTATACAAGGAGACTAGATTTGTCAAGATGGTAACTAAGGCTGACTGCTCAGATAATTCCCCAGTTTATAACAAAGAGGGAGACTTTTCATGTTTAATGTTGGAAGAAAATCAGGATTATGCACATGAGCCCCTTTTTGGTCAGATTCGGGCTGAGCAGCCTAAAGAAGAGCAGGAATCAGGACTTTGGACTTTACATTTTGATGGAGCTAATTCAAGAGAAGGCAATGGAGCTGGGGTATTATTGATTTCCCCTACAGGGAGATGGGTGCCACTGTCTTTTAAGCTGGAGTATGAGGCTACAAACAATGTAGCTGAATATGAAGCACTATTATTGGGACTCCAGACAGCCAAGGATATGGGCATCCAGTGTCTAAAAGTGTTTGGAGACTCCGAGCTGGTGGTAAGGCAGATCAAAAATGAATGTCAAACTAAGCATCCACGGCTCAAAGCGTATAGAAATGAAGTATGGGACATGATAGAAAATTTCTTCTCAGCGTTTAACATACAGTCCATGCCCCGGGAGCAAAACAGAATAGCAGACTCTCTCGCTGTAGCTGCCAGTACCTTTCCTCCTCCTCAGAACCCGCTTCTAAGATATGAAGTGGAGGTACGGTACAGAACATCCATTCCAGATAATATAAAGCATTGGCAGGTATTCGAAGATGATGAACAAATGAAAAGATTTATGGAGACTGTGGGAGAATTCTCCAATATGGAGATTGATGGTAATGAAGAGGAAGAAGTTGAAAATATTGCTGAAAACAAATGGGAAGAAAGAATAGCAGGTAATAAAGTGCTGCAACTGAAAGGTAATGTGATACCTAGAGGATTGGTACCTCTAGAAAGGTTATTCAATAAAGATGATGTTCCGATGCAGCCAAACAAAGTAGTAGAAGAAGATCAAGTAGGAGATTTGAATCTGGGTACTTCCACTGACCCCAAAATTGTTAAACTATCCAAAAGAGTCCCAGAAGGATATAAAGAAAAATATTTGAAATTATTTCAATCTTACAAAGATGTATTTGCTTGGTCCTATGAAGACCTAAAGACTTTTGATGTAAATATAATATAGCACAAGATTCCACTGAGGGAGGATGCAAAGCCGTACAAGCAGAAGCTCAGACAAATAAATCCTCTGTTACTTCCCTCAATTGAAAAATAAATTAAGAAATTACTGAAGGCCAAGATAATTGTACCACTAAGATACTCCGAATGGGTAGCAAATCTTGTTCCTGTTAGGAAGAAGAACGGAGAAATAAGGCTGTGTGTAGACTTCAGGAATTTGAACAGAGCATCTCTCAAAGATAACTATCCACTGCCTAAGATGGATCATATCCTGCAGAAAGTAGTCGGTGCATCCAGAATGTCAATGATGGACGGATTTTCAGGCTACAATCAGGTAGCCGTGTTCCCAGAAGACCAGAAGAAAACTGCATTCACTACACCATGGGGAACCTTTATGTATGCTAGGATGCCATTCGGATTAATTAATGCAGGAGCTACTTTTCAGAGGGCAATGGACATAGCCTTTGTCGGAGAACAGGACAAGTTCTTGGTGGTGTATCTTGATGATATCACAGTGTTCTCAAAGAATGACGATGAGCATATTGAGCATTTAAGAAGAACTTTTGAAAAATGCAGAAGGTATGGCCTTTCTCTTAACCCTCAAAAATATTTGTTTGCTTTAGATGAGGGAAAACTCTTAGGGCATATCGTGACTAAAGATGGTGTGAAAATTGATCCTAAGAGAGTTGAAGTGATAAACAACATTCCTTTGCCAAGAAATAAGAAAGAAGTACAGGTATTTTTGGGCCGAATCAATTTCTTGAGAAGATTTATCCCTAACTATGCAGAGATAGTTAGGCACATAACCAATATGTTGAAAAAGGAAAATGAAGTAAAATGGTCCTAGGAGTCTAGAGATGCATTCAAAAGGATAAAACGGGCATTCACTGAAGCTCCTGTGCTAGCAGGGCCAGATTACAAAAAACCATTTATGATTTTCTCATTTGCTTCACCTCATACCATTGCTGGAGTGTTATTGCAGAAAAATGAAGAGGGATACGAACAGCCCATAGCTTTCTTCAGTCAAGTGCTTTATGATGCTGAATTGAAATATAATATACTGGAGAAGCAGGCATATGCCCTAGTAAAGTCCCTTAAAGCTTTCAGAGTTTATATTTTGCAATCTCACATTACAGCTTATGTCCCTACTCCAGCAGTCAAAGACATTCTGGTTCAGGGAGACAGCGAAGGCAGAAGGGGGAGATGGATTGCAAAAATCCAAGAGTATGATTTGGATATAAGGCCTACTAAGCTGGTGAAAGGACAGGGACTTGCCAAGATGTTATCTGAATCAAATCATCAAGCTTTGGGCATTAATCTGTCTGTGATAGCAAATGGAGAATCAGAAAAAGAAGAAGAACCACATGGACTAGAGATGGCTACTCAAAAGATACATGTGAAATATCTAACTAGTCCCTGGTATAAAGAAATAGTTGAATACCTGTTAACACTTAGCTGTCCTCCAGGATGTGACAAGGTGAAATATAGAGCTATAAGGATGAAATCTCAGAAATATGCAATTGCCAATGGGCAGCTCTATTGGAGAGACCCTCTAGGCATATTACTTCTATGCCTCACAGAGAATGAAGTACAGAATGTAATGACAGAATTTCATGAGGGGATATGTGGAGGACACTACAGCTGGAGGGCTACAACTCATAAAATCTTGAAGGCTGGTTTTTACTGGCCAAAATTGTATTCAGACACTTTTGCTTGGGTCAGATTGTGTGACAAATGCCAAAGGTTTGCAGAAAGGCAGAAATTAACAGCATTGCCCTTGATCCCTATTCATGTAAATGATCCATTTCAGAAATGGGGATTGGATTTTATAGGAGAGATACATCCCCCATCAAGTGGCCAACATAAATGGATATTGACAGCCACAGACTATTTCACGAAATGGGTGGAAGCCATACCTACCAGAAATGCTACAGATGCTGTAATAATGAATTTTATAGAAGATAATATTATATCTAGGTTTGGCTGTCCAACAAGAATTGTAACTGACAATGCACAGGCTTTCAAGTCCGCCAGGTTCGTGAAATTCTGCCAAAGATACAACATCATCCTCACTCATTCTACAGCATATTATCCACAGGGAAATGGTCTAGTAGAGTCATCCAATAAAACCTTGGTGAGAGCCCTGAAGAAGACAATAGCTGAAAATCAGAAAAACTGGGACTCTCAATTAAAATTTGCTCTATGGGCAAATAGGATAACCAGCAAAAGAGCAACAGGGAAGTCACCCTATGAGCTGGTATATGGATGGGATGCAGTGTTTCCTTTGCAATTAGCATTGCCAGTGGCACGTTTCATGCAGGAGAACCAGGAAGAACCAAATGGCATGATCCGAAGAATTAATCAGCTGGTAGAATTGGAGGAAACAAGGAACCATGTAGATCAGAGATTGATAGAATACCAAGAAAAAATGAAGAATGTCTTTGATCAGCACGCAAAAGGTAGGGATTTTCAAGTTGGAGACCTGGTTCTTAGGTGGGATGTTCGCAAAGCAGAAAAGGGTAAGCATGCTAAATTTGATCCATTATGGTTCGGGCCATTCAAAATAGTGAAGCTGGGAAGAAACAACACCTTTTCTTTAGAAAATCTACAGGGTGATTTTTTGGATGCACCCGTGAATGGTCAGTTCCTCAAGCCTTATTTTCAGTTCTGACTCAGGATGGGAATACCTGATTGTATATATTGTATATAGTTTGTTTTGGCTTTAACTTTTATTAAGGAAAAGAATGCTGATAATTACTTGAAGTGAGAAGCGCAGGACAATTGACAAATAAGATGAAATATTTAATGGTCTGCGTGTTCTCGACATGCCCGAGGACGAACATGTCGTCCCCAGATGGAGCCGATGTTGTACATATTTACCTCTGTGTGTGAATTTTTTCCCCGCTGCCTCATTTAAATCCATTTTTAACCTCTGCCATGGCCTAAAATCTCATGACCCCGCTTGATACTACTACCTCCACCCGAAAATCCGCTTCACAATAGTTAAACATCCAAATTTAAATAATCGGGCCGAGTCCTTAAGATTTTGACACCCTCCCGCTTTGGCTTCCATATGACCCGAGTCTGAAAACCATAATTCAAAGCAAGAAGGGTGCCTATTGTCTTAACGATCGGATGCAATGCTGGCCGCCCGATCTGGCTCAAATCGACGGCGCGGCAATCAACTTATATGGAGGGCTCGCGCACAACAGACCGTCGGTATTTCACGACCCAAAGTTTTATTGCCCCCCCCGATGCAAGTATAGCCGTCGATCTTGTTTTGAGATCGAACGGCCCTGAGTCAATCGCAGTCCTGCCCTCAATCGCGATCGGAACTTCTAAAATGTACCACCCCGGTCTCCCCGCTCCATCTTCCGATTGCGATCTCCGATTTGGGTCCCACCTCCTGCAGTCGTGTCATCATAATGCACAAGTGTACACCGTGTTTTTCCTCCACAATTCATATGTTTTGGTGACGTGTCCTGAACCTTTGCCCTGTTCGTTCATTATCGCTCCATTCTATTCTGCATTGTCACCCTCTATCTCTCCATTATATTCGTGTGTTTCCTGTCACCCTGCATCTTCTCAATATCTCGCATAGTCTGTATTACCGATTCCATGGCCGCTGTCGTATCCACACTCCCTGTCACCGAGTCAATTTTCTCTAATGTTTTGCGGGTTTTGCAGGTTTTAAAACGACTTAGTTGGCGCTTTAACTTGCCGCCTTCGTTGCAAAGATCTGGAACATACCAAAGGACATATCCTACTGGCAAAATTAAGGAAAGAAGCCGAGGGTAGGTGGGAGAGGTGACCGCCATTAAAGAAGACATAGATATGGATTCTCAGAACTCTCCAGATAAATTCACCCCGCATTAAAGATCCGGGATTCAAATCTGAAGCCAGGGGTTGAGAGTACAGTACTGAAATACAGATTATTTCAAATCTCTTACGGCAGCAGATTTTCCTCAGCCGCGGGCAGCATATTGTATATATTTTATTATTTCTGTCTTGTATATAAAGAGATTTTTTATCTCCCAGCATTTATTTCTTCAGACGGACTGTTAGTTATATTCATTTATAGTCATTCATTCATAAGAGAAGGCGCGAATGTTTTCCGCCATTTTGTTTCGAACTGAGTCATTAATTGTGCCTCGTCTCCCTCCTCCTCTGGAAGTTTCGGTCTTCTCTATAAATACTTAGAAATAAGATTTCTGAAGGGTTCCAGATTTCTATCAGCAAACTATGCAGCGAGAAGACTTCTGTATACATATTGTAACATTTATGTATGAGGTCTCAGAGCCCGTAGGGTCTCAGTGAGGAGGGGTTATAACTGTATTGAGGATTCTGGTCTTTGGTATCTCACAGTATGTAATTTCTCTTATGTGTTAATACATTATCTCATTTCTTGCAATTTATCTTCTTGTATCATGTTCTAGAATGCGAGTGGCTCACTAGTTTGCAGTAAGGATTCATCTTAAGTGGTGCCCTTTCTGGAATTAGTCAAGCGATTTAAATAGGCCTAGTCATGATATACTGTTCCATGTTCTTTCTTTCCATATTTTCTGCTATATTAGTTGCTTGAGAAGGGTGCTTTTAAAACACCATTGTCATATAAGGATTTGTAAATTTGTGCGCCCTTATATGGTTCTGTTGTGTATCTGGGTATCAGTCTCATGTCAGCTAATATCTTCTTATGTTTCCTCACTGCACTCCCTTCCTGATATCTGATTTCTGTGATATATTAGTTGAATCGGCCCTCTTTACAGTAAGCGGTCTCTTAACTGTCTGATGCTTTCATGCTGGAGTTTTACATGATGTTCCTACATTGTTCTTGTCTTTGTACCATGGAAAATATCATGGACTCCCAGTATTGGAGGGAGTGAAATTCGGAAGGACTTTGTTCCAATCCTCTCAAGGATATCGGAATACCCACAATACCGTGGAGACTATTTGGCACATTTCCCAATCTTGAAAGAGCTCTTCTTGCGTTTTATGTGTAAGTACACATGCTCCCAATCCTAAAACTTGTAAAATACCCAATGTTGATTTACATAGCTCTTCTTTCTATCTTGCACTGAATTAAAATTCCTTTTAATAGCTTTCATTTCATGTTCCATCTCTTCCAACATATTTGTTCCAATCAGTACCATGTTCACTCGATCACTCCAATTGATGGGAGTATTACAAATCTGTCTATAAATAACCTAAAAAGGAATCATCATCAAGGACTCTTGATAACCATTGTTAAATGAAAAGTATACCAGTGGAATAAACTCTTGCCACTTCTTCTGCTGATGCATGGAATTCACCCTCAACATGTCCTCAAGAATCCTTTTAACCCTCTTTGTCTATCCATCTGTCTATGGATGATAATTGTACTGAAGGCTAAATCTATCCCGTAACATGTAAACAAATACTTACAAAACATGTAAGTGAACTTAGCATCTCTATCAAATAAAATATTCTTGCAAACAAAAAGCAATATCACTATCTCCCTAATGAAAATTTGAGCTACCTCACTAGCTGAATTCGTAGACCTCACCACAATGAAGTGAGCTACCTTACTTAACTTGTCCACCACAACCATGATGGAATCATGCTATCTTAATGTCCTTGGCAAACCTGTAATTAATTCCATGGAAATAACCTCCGATTTCCACTCTAGAATTTGAATCGGCTACAACAAACCACCTGGATGCTTACACTATGCTTTTACCCGCTGAAATTCTAAACATCTCGCAACAAACTCAACGACCTTTTTCTTCAATATTGGTCATTGATAAAACTTATTAACTATTTTCAATGTCTTCTAATATACCGGGTGACTTGAATACGAATTGAAATGAAAATCCTTCAAGATAAGCTTCTTGAGCTCACTTTCATTGGGACATAGATCTTGTTCCTCAATATGACCAAATCATCTTCCATGAGATGGTTCTCCTCATCCTTATCACCTTCACCCTATTGCTATAACCTATGCCTCAACTACTGATACTTGTCATAATTTTGTCCTGAATGAAAGATCCATTCCTACAAGTATGTCCCATAAGAACTCACTACTGCAATGTGGTTCACCTGAACTCTTCTACTAAGATAATTTGCAACTCTACTCTCCTTTCCCTTAAGGTACCTCATCTCAAAGTCAAAGTCATGAAGAGTAGCCAACCACCTAGATTGTGTGGATTTCATATTGGGTTGGTCAAACAAGTACCTCAGACCACTGTGATCACTCATCAAGAAGAACCTCCTACCAAGAAGATAATGTCTCCACATATTCAAGTCATGAATGATATCTCCCAACTCAACATCATGAATCACGTAATTTTTCTCATGCTCATTCATATTCCTTGACTCGTAGCATACCACTTGTCCTTCCTCCATTATAAATACACCAAGTCCCCTCCTACAAGCATTTGTTCATACCATAAACATTTTGTTAGGGTCTGCAATTTTCAAAACCTGAACAATTGTAAGAATTATTAAACTATTTGAACCTATATGCACACTCCTTATTCCATTCAAACTTATTTCCTTTTTCCTATAAATATGTAATAGGATAGGAAATCCATGAGAAGTTTCTGATGAACCTCCTATAGTAACCTGCTAATCCCATGAATGATTTGACCTCATCCACATTCCTAGGATCTTCCCACTACATGACAAATCTGATTTTTTTTGGGTCCAGTATTATAACTTCCTTGGAAACTACATGTCCCAAGTAATGAACTTTTTTCTAAAAGAAGCTACACTTACAAAGCTTGGCATACAAATGATTCTCTCTCATATTAACACAGTTGATCATTTTTTTTCATGGTATTCCTCACTCTTAGAATATATTGATACTTCATCTCTCAATATTATCACAAACTTGTATAGATAAGGAAATATAACACTATTCATCAAACAAATTAAATTAGTTGGAGCATTAGTAAGACCAAAAGAAACTACCACAAACTCATAATTCCCATACCTAGTATGGAATGCGGTGATGTAAATGTCCTCTTCTTTGATGTGAACCTAATTATATCCTAATCTCAAGTCAATATTGGAGAACATTATTTCTCCTTTCAATTGATCAAACAAACCATGAATTTGCGGCAAAGGATACCTGTTTTTTATCGTCACCTTACTCAACTACTAGTAATCAGTGCATAACCTGAGAGTACCATCCTTCTTCTTTACAAACAATATTGGTGCACCCCAAGGCGACACACTTATCCTAATGTGTCCCTTATCACACATTTCCTTAAGCCGCATCTTCAATTCCAACAACTCTGGAGTGCTCATCCTGTAAGGTGCCTTATATGTTTGTGCTTTTCCTGGCATCAACTCAATAGATAAATCCACTTCTGTATGAGGCAGAAGCTCTAAAATATTTTTTTGAAACACATCTTAAAATTTCTACAAAACTGGATAACTCTTCAAGACATCATCATCCTCAACATCCTTCCATTTATCACTAGAATTATGAACTACAAACAAGACACAACCTTTCCTTCTACTATGATTTTCCGACATTGTTGTATCCATTATCACTAATGTAGGCTTCTTCTTACCCTACAATATTATCTTTTCTCCATCACCATCCAAGCACTCATTATCCTTATAATAACAATCTACCTTAGTCTTGTGAAGGTACAACCAATCCATACCCAAAAGCATACTATATGAATTGAAAGGTAGCACATTTATATTTTTTGATGTAGACATGCCATTCAGTTCAAATGCATAAGGTCTCACTCAGTGATAAATTATTTTATTGATACTTGTAGCCAAGTGCACCAACCATGATTTTACATGAAATTTTTTATTCAAGAAACACCTATCCATAAAGTGAGGATTGATATAACTATATTTAGATCTATCTTAAATCAAAATAGAAAACAACTTGATCACAAAGTTTACCTTCCATCTCGATAATAGATGTCTGATGATCAAATTTCCTACTATCCAATACTGCATAAATTTGAGGAATATTTTGTCCAATATCTCCAATTGTCTGTGTGTCCTGAGCACTATAAATCTGAGGTCTACCACTCTAATGTTGTGGAAAATATCTCTTGAGATGATCCTTACCACAAGTCAAAAACTGCAAAGACTTCCTGCCATCACCCTTTTTTGCTCCATAGACTGAAATCCCCATCCTCTGTCAACTACATTGAGTTTTTTGTACGATGTTTTAGTCTCTTTGTTACTTGCATCATGAGGTATTCCTCACTTATTATCCCACTATCCTTTTGTCTCATATTTACTTTTCCAATGATGGTTACATTCATATTTACAATGATACTGCTCAAAACAACTTCCCAACTACTTCATCCTATGTTCAAGGATAATCAACTCAATTTGGCCCTTGAGTGCTAATGGAAATACAAAAATGAATCTTTGAACCTTCTTCTTCTCATCCTTAAGATATGGAAAATACCTCAACATCTCTAGAAACATAGTCATATACTCTTCATATATCATAGACCCCATCATCAATTGGTAGAACTCCTTAGCTTCCCATCATAGTAACTCTCTGACAAGAACTTCTTTCTAAAAATTATTTTGATATCATGCCAACAAACTCCTCTATCTTGATGCATATGACACGCTTCATATGTTCCCAACGGATGTCCACTTTTTCCCTTCATTATGGGAATTTTGAGGTCTAAAATGATCCTCCAAAGGAAATTATAAAATAATATCTGACTACATCATCAAATTTTAGAGGGAAAAAAGGAAAACATATTTTTTCAACTTGTATTTCCAGCTTATCTCCCTATCGGTTTAATCAAATTTCAAACGGAAACACTTGTTGAATGCAAAATTTTATTTCTCATATAAGGAGTACCCATGTTGCATACTTTCGATGGGCTCTGCTACATGAAAAATGAGAAATACATGAAAAATGTGATTGCAAACACATGTTTCATGTATTTATAATTTTTCCTATAGCAGGGTCCATCGAAAGTATGCAGCATGGGTAATCCTTGGATGAGGAATTAAATCTTGCATCCAACAAGTACTCCCGCTAAAAAATTGAGTAAAACCGTAGGGAGATAAGTTGAAAATATGAGTTGAAAAATTAGTTTTATTATTTTATTAATTTTACTTTTTTACTCAAAAAATGGTGAATCATCCCCCATGGTTGACATCATCATCTTGAATCCTATTGGTGCTTATAAAGTTTAATTTTGTTGTACATTTTTCTTAGGAGGCCCATTTTAGACCTCAAAATTACCCTAATGAAGACTGAAAATGGATATCCTGGCTTTCATGCTCTTTATATAATCATGCAGCTCAAAAACATTCTTCACCCCAGATAACCATGCTTCTCCATCTTCCGGTTTCTTCCTATCTCCATCAAAGGTAGGAGGTTTGACTTTCTTGAACTCATCCAGAAAGTACTCTTCTCATTCCTCATGCAAGGATGATAAGGATGATGACCATGATATCTCTCTGATACAGAACTAGAATATAACCACTACCTCTCATGTCATGTGTATCCATCCATCTACAACCTCTAACTCCATCCATATCTGGCCTGTGCCCTCCATGAGACCTGCTACTATATGCCCCATTAGCGCTTTCCTTATTTCCATAATAGATCCATGCTTATCCATGTCTTTGAAAATATGATAAACTATGAAATATCACTACATTGACCTCTACTTGATTTTCATGGGCCCTGGAAAGTATTTCATGTGACTGAATTATCCTATCGTTATCCACTTTGCAAATCCTGAGTTTTGCTTTTAAAATTCTCAAGGTGTGTACTATGTTATGAGAGTAATCACATCTTTTCTTATCATTTGATCTATAAGGAGAGTCATATGAACTATGATCCACCATTTTTTTTCATCTCTTATCTTATACTTCATGAAAACATACCATGTTAGATAACCAAATATAAACATAATCCAACATACCTCGGTGAAGCTCACGAGAGGTTATCATGTCTACACAAATAATTCCATATTAATGCAACATATATATATATATATATATATATATATATATATATATATATATATATATATATATATATATATATATATATATATATATATCAATCATCTCAAATCAACATCATGAAGACAAAAGACCACAACAATGACCATCACAATACATGGATAGAAACACACATCGAAAACTAACATGCATGCACAACAATCACATCCCACCCATCCAATCCAAGTGTTTGAACTTAGAAGCTTTGATACCAATCTATAACCACACAACACGGAATTTACCCAATTTCACAAGCTTGTGAGGGTAAACATGAGATGAGTGTCACTATGACACGAACCAACGTCCTAGTTCAATTTAAGGAAGTAGTGCCTACAAACTTACCACAAACTAACATCCTACAGGGACTATAGATCACCCAGGAGCTAGAAAAACACCCCAGGTGGTCAATCCCTTAGCTTGACCATTTGTTCACTAAGCTACACATATAACTACACCCTTGACACTGTCTATATGTGGTTGTGAGCCTCCAAAAATACTCACAAGCCTTCCTCAATGTGATTATGATCCCAGATGTTCAGTTTGTGCTTACGGTCCCCGGATTTGAGACACTTTTCTAGGCTACTCTCCATACCACTGCCCATAACTTCCTGTAACCTTCTACAATCATATTTCTCATAACGACAATGCTAATAATTCAAAATTTAATCAGAACTTGACCTAGACTTCCTAGAACACACTAGAAATTTCTTCAAACATATGGCAAACATGTAAGCTAGAGGACATGAATGCATATCTGATCATAAATTGATGGTATTTATATGAGAATCAACAAGAAGGCTTTAATCCCTCTATAGGTAGTTGAAATAACACCTGCTATTTCATTCAATCATAAACGATTCAATAACTAAACAAATCATGACATTAGCCTTCAATAACATACATCATGTAAACAACAAATAAGAAACAAATATCTAGCATAGAAACCATGGAAAATAATCCACAATAACACCAACATAATCATTGCAACTATACATGAATCACAATAGAAGAACAACTACTATTAGTATATGAAAATACCAACCAAGTTAGGGACTTCCACTTACCATCCGACCATAGATTGGCTTAAACTGAATCTCTCTTTCAACCAATCACCCCTGCACCATATTTCAAGCATGAATGTAGGAGATAATGTAATAATCTAAGGCAAAACCAGACAAGGGATTCTAGAGGAAAACCCACCTTAACCCTCAACCACAGTGATTCACCCTCTATCGTTAAACAACAATAACATCAACTAGATCACTCTCTGCCCAACTTGTCCAGGGATCCAAGAAGTAGTAACTTAACCCATAACCTTTCAATGCTCTAAAGCATTTATCCAACCTCACTATAGGGACTAGTAACTCAACCTACCAAGGGCTCCAAATTCTTTGTCCCAACCTAGGCTACAAGACTAGTAACTGAACTCAAGTTGTGCCAATGATTCCAGAGAAGTTGTTCCAACCCATAGCCATAAGGAACATGAGCACCAATCAGAAAAAAAATCAAGTGGAAAACACACAACACCATGGCTATCCAAGAAATAGAAAGGCAAGCCTGAAACCAATTTCAATACAAAAAAAAATATCCATGCCAATGCAACACATAAACAGAAAATCACATGCATATACCATGCATCCATAAGTCAGCAAGGAAATCCCACATGCAACTTGTTACCTTCAAAGTAATCTAGCTGTAATTATTGATCCAACTATTCCCTTGTGCTTTCCTGCTTTCCTTTGACTTCTTTCCCCAAATCCAAGTGAATACTAGAGTGCTCCAAGCATGCTCCAAAAATACTCTATGTGCGTGAGAGTATGCGAGAATGAGATAATGAAATGAGAGCTCCAAAACTGAATTGAAAAAAGCTTTTAATTGATCCTCATAGTCCTCTTTACCATTGAGGCCTTTATTTTCTTCATTATCCTTCTTTTTACTTTCAATTTCCCTCTCATGAAAATTTGTGTTTTGTCACCTTCCTTTTCTCCTATTTACCTTTATTTTATAAATAAAATACCAAATATTTCCACTTTTACTTTACCAATTCCTTTGCCAATTTCCACAACCATAAATTTATCACAAGTGATACCCATCACTATGTTTTTCCCAACATTCAGCTCGGAATATGTGTCCCATGACCTTGGTCTTATTTTATTCACATAGAAAATCAATGGGGGTTTGTTACACATGGTAAATGTAAGTGTAACAATAAGAGAAGTTGACACCTTTTTATAGAAGAAAAACAACTTGAAATGACACATTGAGGAAGGCATTTTGGATTCCTACACTTGGAGATGACATACACAGAATTTGAGAGTACAATGGCCCTGCTTGTTTCCTTATAGAATGTGAAATGTTGGCTTAGGAAATTAAAAATGTGTTGTGAGAATTCCTTTGAAGAAGGTGAGAAAAATGAACCAATGATGGCCAAAGGCGTGCATACATAAGGTAAAATTGTCCACATGGGGAATTAAATAGGTGAGCTATCAATGGGTGTCTCAACCCTTGCATAGTAAAATTACCTTTAAGTAGAAATAATAATAAGTGAGTAACTTATGGTTGCCACAAATCATGTTTCCAAGTAGATCCACCTCTATGATCTCCAAAGGCTTCCCACAACATTAAATTCCCATAAAATTTGGAAGTTACCACCCGCAACAAGGTAGTCTGTACATAAGTACCCTATACTCATAGGTAATGAAAATGGGAACTAAAAGAACTTGACATCCCCATTCACCTAAACCGATCTAGGATACCACATAGTCAATGCTTATATGGAGCATCCGTTAGAGAGAAAATGGTGTACACATTTTAGATTATAATGGTGTGGTTCTTTATAGAACTTTTGACATCGCCTTGATAGAAAAAGAATTAATAATTACAATCTATAATTTGATATTATTTGATATATCTAATTATCAATATGTTTAATGATGGGCAATTTTTCTTTTCCCATTTTTCAATAAATCAATTCATACTAATATTAATTATTTTTCATATAATATATTGAATAACATAACTACTATATCTATTTATCTATTTTAGTACTCAACGCTAATATATCTATTAATTCATTGTCTCTTCATACAGGCTAGTATTAATAATTTTTAAAACAAAAAATCTAATTTCAATTGAATTTTTGTGTAAAATGCATGGAACATTGAAGTGATTGTTTCATAATACAAAATCAAAGCTAACTTATATATGGCACTCTTCTATTAATCTCTTGAGTGTAGTAGAAATATAAATTTTAGATTATTGACACTTTTACTATTTGTTTTCATTCATTCAATCAAAATATTAGTTTTGTAATTAGAAATACACTTATTTGATTTCAAGTTAATGCATTAAGATAATAGGGCAATACATCACTATTCATTAATAAAATATTTAAATTAAATTTATCTTTTGCTTATATAATAAGCGAATTTTAGTTTTAAAACACATAATCAATATTTTAATACATCATTAATTAAAAACAAAAAAATATTATTAGAATTTATTTTTTCCAAAACTTCATTTCCCAATAATAAGTTATAACCTCACATATAAAGTTGAAATATTACAGATACACAAATATTTATTTACTAAAACAAAAAAAACTTTATATTAACTTTATTTGTGAATTTATATTAAAATAATAAAAAGTATATTTTTCTCTATGATTAAAAAAGTTAATATTAATATTTTCAATAAATACTATATAGTAAGTTAGTTATGTTAGTTATTGGTTCATTTATTCTTTTCTTATTTTATATGTTTAATAAAAACAAGTGTTAAATAGTAGTTAGTATTTGTCTTTTAGTTTAATTATAATTAAATTAAAGTAAAAAAATCATTTCCATAATACCAAGGATAATAATATAGCTATAGCTAATTCTAAAATCTTTATGTGAAATTTTAGCTCAATAAATATAATAAGGAACAAAAATGAAAAATTACTTCTACTTCCAATACTTCAACCATATTACAAGCCCATAAAAGAAATTGAAAAAAATAATAAAAAAATCAAACAAGAATTTAAATTAAAATTATAAAAATAATCAAAATTAATAAATAAATTTGGAAATAACACAAACAAATTTCTTTACAACACAAATGTGAGTTAGATTGAATTTTAATTACAATTATGAAAATATGCAATGTAAAGACTTTGAGAGAGAGAATTTAAATTTTAAAATTATAACTTAACTTAGATAATTTTTGAAATATCAAAATCCCACTTAAGGAACAAGTTAACCATTAGCAAATAAGTTTTTTACCTGATAAATTTAATAATTTTTAATTATAACTATGTTTAGAATTTTACTATGATTCACCAATGATCTTTTAACTATGTTTAAAATTTTACTGTGATTCACAAATAATCTTTCCAAATGTTGTTGTTATTTTTAAAGACTTTAATTCTTTTGTTTAATTTTAAATAAGTTCATATCATTGAAAAAAAATATTTAAAATCATGTTTATAGAAAATTTAAATTTCAAAACTATTTAATTCCTGAAAATCAAAAACCATGAGATGAGTTAACATAATCAATTAATAATGTGATTTTTTTTTAAATTTCAAAAATATTTAATTCCTAAAAAAAACTAAAAAAATGAGATAAGTTAACATAATCAATTAATAATGTGATTTTTTTTCTATCAAAATCTGGTATGAATTACAATTTTGTCATTGAAAAAATCAATCTAAATTCGAAAGTCGTAAAAATTTAATTTTTATATCATAATTCTAACAATTGGAAAGTTTCAGTAGCTAGGCTTGTTAACTGCATTTCAATAAAGCTGTAAAATGCAATAATTTGCTTAGATTCCATAAGCTCAAAAATCTTATCAGTAATCTTCCTAAAAAAAATCCATTCTAGGTCACTGAAATAATCCTAGATCAAAATAGAAAATGCAAGCCATTTCATTGCTTCTCCGTGGTAAGCATAGGCGCACTACCTGCTTATTCCAGTCACCATTAATATCCACAACAACCCTCTATTTGAATTACATCCCTCCCAACAATCTCGGGAATCGGTTAGTTGAATACATGGAAAAAAAGGTGTGAAAGGGCGATCGAAGCTGATTAGGCCGATAGGCCTTCTATTTGAATCAATTCACGGCCTTCTATTTGAATCAATTCACTTTCGTACATGGTCAACATAACTACCCTCTATTTGAATTACATACATCTCAACAATCTCGGGAATCGGTTAGTTGAATACATGGAAAACAAGGTGTGAAAGGGCGATCGAAGCTGATTAGGCCGATAGGCCTTCTATTTGAATCAATTCACTTTCGTACATGATCAACATTATTGTTTTCTGATTTACACCTGACACAACAAGTTCACTTCCGCACTTCATCAACACTCTTGTTTCTCTCTCACACTTGGCGAAATCGTTTAGTATTGCACTCCTCTGTTCTGGTTCAAGGTTTGTTAAACCGCGCACAAAAAAAAGCACGACCAACACATTCAACAACCCTACCTCATAAGTTTTACACTTACCGTTCTTTCTAAGCTTCGGATTACGCTGGTTCAGGTTTTACGCTTACCGTTCTTTCTGAGCTTCGGATTACGTTGGTTCAGGGTTTGTGCAAAATGGCATACAAAACGAACAACAAATTCTGGTTTCCCACACTGGTTGCCTTCTCAGGTCGAACTTCATCAACAACCCTCGGTTATGTATTTAGAATTGCTCAATTTTTATATTTGCCTGTAAAATGTATACCTGATTCATTAGCAATTTCGTGGTAAGCGTTCTTGTTCTATGAAACATAAATAAGTCAAAGATATATCTCTTTTCATTTCTTTAATTTTGGATTATTTTTTAATTTTCCTTTAATTTTCCGGCTGGCAATTCAAACTCTCTATAACTTCAAAATTGATGTCTAGTCCCCATCGAACAAAAATCAAGATCTGATGGCCCTCGGTGAATCTCTTGTTTAAAAGTTTGCTGCTAGAAATTGTTTATATTCTGGAAGATTCCCGCACTGTTATATTTCTTCATTATATATAATATATTTTTAGTATATTCATTTCTCTTCACGAACCACTTAACCACGGTACAATCAAGCGTTATAACAAATTATTCCCTGCCCAACTTGATGCCAACCCTCGATATTTGTTAATGAAATATATGTGTCTTCAAGCGTCAAGTGAGTAATGATTTTAGTTTTCACATAATGATGATGAGAAGCGGGTAATTCCTGTCATTGTCATAATAATAATGACATGATGACGGGGATGTGGAGAGAGTTGTTGACATGATGACGGGGATGTGGAGAGAGTTGTCCATCCTATCATGGCGCAATAAAGACACGTTAAATTCATTTGGCATCTGGCCATGTAGTTTAATAGAGCCAAAGCAGTTGGTTGGAGTTGTTTGTTTATGTAGCAGAATAGTGAGGATGGCAATATATTTTTTTGAATTTGGTAAAAAATATAAAAAACTAAGATAGTTGGAGTGTTTGAATTGTATTTTTGATGGTGGAAATGGATTTAGTACCATTAAAAACAATTAGGCCACCCAAAACACTGAAATAATGGCGTGGTTGCAAATAATCATAATATGCATCGGTAATTTTTATGAATAAAAATAATCATTAAACTGTAACGTTGAAAATGGTGAATAGTGGGAGCCACTCTAGTTAAGTGATCTTTTGCTTCATAAAGAATTTCATAAAAATAAATAAAAATCACACTCATAATCCTCATGACTTTTATGTGTTTTTCCCAATCAATTCATAATCTACAACCGCAAATGTGATACATAATAAATTCAACTCCATAAATTATCAACGAAAATTGACTAGCTAGATAAAATAACACACTGCACACTCTATATAAATTCTATATTATGAATCAAGGAAATTACACACATATTTATACACGCAATAGTCTCAAGATAGGAATTCTATCTTAGACATACAGTAATGTGGTTGAGAGATTCTTTCAACCACACACTAAACTAGAAGAAACTATATTCTAGCTACTTCCTACTATGTAGGAACAAAACTCCTCAAATGGAGAATTACAACCATAGACAAGTAGGAATTAAATATCTCTAACTCCCCCCTTAATGACTACTTGTCATGATAGTGATTCACAAAGTCTGGTTGTGGTCAAGCATAACAAAGAATATGTCGACGTCCATATAAAAGAGCAACCATCCACCGGAATGCATGGGTACCAACCGCTGCAACCGCTAGTCCTGTAGGATGTCCTTTGCATACATGATTATGTCGACCATTATCACTGCATATATGTACCTACAAATCCACCACCATCGAGCGAATTGCATGTGCAGAATCTCCAAAACACAATCTGCCTCTCCCGGACAGATCCGCAACTTCTCAGATCTGCAACTCTCGCAGATCTTCCAGCGAAGGTAAGGCTTCCCGCCGATCTTCCACTGAAGGTGAGGTGGCGTCTTCCCGAACAAAAAAATCGGCGCCCAGAATAAAAATCCTGGCACGAGTTTATCGTGCGCTTCCACACCAATCCCGTGATTTGGCACGTTGGCACGAGTATGCACTGAACAGTCGCGCCAATTGCACTTCTCAGCACGACTGTCAACGAAGAAAGCACGCCAACTCCCTTCTGCTCAAAGATTAATGAATCATCTGAGACCGTGAGCCAGGCGTTACTACAGTCCACCTGCTCTCCCGAGCACAAAGCTCTCGTGTACACGCAGCCACAAGGCACTTTTTAGTCACAAAGGCGATCCAGCCACAAAGGCTCTATAGGTAGTTTCTGGCTCACCACCAACCAGCCACAAAGGCGATATATGTGTGGTTTCTGGCTCCGATACCAAGATAAAATATCACACTGCACACTCTATATAAATTCTATATTACGAATCAAGGAAATTACACACATATTCATACAAGCAATAGTCTCAAGATAGGAATTCTATCTTAGACGTACAACAATGTGGTTGAGAGATTCTTTCAACCACACACTAAACTAGGAGAAACTATATTCTAACTACTTCCTATTATGTAGGAACAAAACTTCTCAAATGGAGAATTACAACCATAGACAAGTAGGAATTAAATATTTCAAACTTAGCTAAGCCTCCTTTTCAGCGGATTTATGGTGTTAATGTTTAGCATCAATGCAATATTCTTAAATTTTTGTATTTTATATTTAATTTTCAAAATTTGAAACATAGATTATTGGAATTTTTAGTTTTTTAAAATGTATTTTAAAATAAGTAACTTAAATATTTTCAGAAATCTTAAAGTTTAAAATACATAATTTTAATTATGTATTTTCAAAAATCTTAAAAGTTAAAATACATAATTTTAAAATTATGAATTTAATAAATTTTTACAAATTTTTGAAAAAAATTAATTAAAAATATATATTAAAATTCAAAACTTTTTTTAAACAAAAAAAAATTCTTTGCCAAAATAAGATATGCAAATTCACTAATTTGATCAACCACTAAAGAAACCAACCATCATGAGCGTGTATATTTTTTGTGTGTTTGTATTGCTCCAGTTTCTTTTTCATCCATTCAATCAGGATTAGATTGTATATTTGCCCACAATTTTACTCTCTTGGAGAGTCCACTCCTTCTGAATGTTATATTATGTCAGGGTTCGACTATCCTCAAGCTCTTTGCCAGCAATGGTTTGTGAGTTCTCCACTTCAAGAGTTATGGACGTTATGGTCTTTACGGTCAAGGGTTTGCATTTTGAAATCTAAATTTTATAAACAATACACCTGCACATAAATTTTTAGAGTATTTTAATATTGTTGTTGAGATGATGTTTGTATTACTTAAGATTCTATACTTCTGTGTTTTCTTTTCTTGTGTGCACCCTATTTTTTTTTTCAATTTTTATCTTTTAGATATCATAGCAAGATCATTGCATTTTAGATATCATAGCAAGATCATTGCAGGGATAGAAACAACCTATAACAGGTTGGAGTGCATAAAATTGAAGAGGTAATGGAAACTGGATCTTAATTCATTTGTAACCATGATCAAAATTTAGTTAGGTAATATTTTCCTTTATTTTATTTTGATATTTCTATTTGAAATGTTTTATATTCTGTGAGATTAATTAAATTTTAAATTTAACCATAATTTTTTAACATACTTCAACACTTTTTACATTCATATTTCAAAATTAAATGAAGCTCGTCTTAAATTCAAATATAAGTGATATGATATTTGCTGATGATGCTCAATTCTCTGTTTTTGGGGTCCATTTAAATCTTTATTTAAATGATTTATTATGCAGCTACTTTTGTACCAGATGTGATGCAATGACTATAAAGAATATTTTGCAGTTGCTGAAGGAAGGTGGAGTACTTTTTATACAGGTATGTCTTCCTCTTCCCTATGCATATATGAAGAAAGAAATTTTTACTTCCATTTCGTAATTCGAAGCTACAAAATATTAGGCAACAAAGAGGCAACAAGTCTTCATTCTGATCGAAAATATTGGTGAGGTTACAAGTCTTCATTCATTGGTGAGGTTGTTTGGTTTTTATTGAACTTAGCATAGCATGTGCCACTTAACCATTCATATTAGTTTAGAAATTAAAATTTTAAATATAATAAGAGAGATTTCATCATGAAAGTTAGCTATGATTAAATATATAATGCATTGTGGTATTATGTGACTTTTAAATATTCGGTGTCTTTTAAATATAATGATATTATTATATTGTACTATCAACAAAGTTGATTTTAATTTTCTATTTATCAAATTTAAAATTTAAAGGAATAAAACCTAAATTAAGTAGGTTTGAGGTTTTTATTTTTATTTAAGGAGATTTATTTTAACTTTTTATAATTCATAATTTTAATAATATTACGTTAATATTACTCTGATGTTAATGAAAAAAAATAAAAATTGTAATCCAAGAGATATGGAAATGGATAAATTAGATCGTTTTATTTACACATATAAATAATAATGATAATTACTATTTATATAAAAAAAAATGTATAGAAGTAAAATATTTATTTCTTTAAAAAAAAATATGTAACAAGATTCCCAAAAAAATGTAACAACATTTAGACTTAAAACTAGGTAAATGTAATCTTTATTATAATGGTTTTAAATCATTCATTGGTAAAATAAGTAGTATATTATATCTTAGTTAACTTTCATCATATCAATATTTCAATTATTATTTTAATTTTGTGTTACTATCTTGATGCAAACATGCTTTAAACAACCTAAATCTAATATAGCAATTATTATTTCAAATCAATTACAACTTTTTCCAATTCAACAATTCCAATTTAACAATCCTATCAATCTCTCTTTGCACCTTTTGAGACAATACTAGTATTAACATGTATGCATGAGAAAACAACAAGCTAAAGTAACGCGCATGTTAAAGCAAAAAGCAAAGAGAGTCTAATTAAATACCTTTGTTATATAACAGTGTCTTATTCTTTTATGTGTTTTAAATACACAGTAATAGAAAATATTTTATCCAATATCTTTATTTATTTTGCACCTGCACTCGGCTTGGTTTGGTTGACATAAAAGTATTAGGGTCCATTGATGAAAAAGTTAAGACCATTTCATCGTAAATCGGTTATGACTTAAAAAAACTCATGAATTTGTCAACATTAATAAATCTCATAAAGATTGGATTGTATACATGTAATATTAAAACATATTTAGTTTGATTTATGATACATTGCAATAAATCCTTTGTTAAAATATTTAACATTTAACTTTAATAAATAGAAAGATATGTGTTATCTTTGACCAAATTATTTTAAAATCAGCATAAACTCAATGCATAATAAGTACTCCCACCGGTATAATAAAGTGATATTCACATGTTGTATGGTTGAATAAAATAAAGTGATATTAAATACAACATGAACACATTACTGCATGATGATTAATTAACTGAAAAAATAATAATAAACAACTGTCCTCAAAACTTTCTCTCTATCCCCTTATAACTGTACTCTCTTATAATAAACTAAAAAAATGTACTCTCTTATAATAAACAACTGTCCTCAAAACTTTTCCTCTGTCCCCTTCTAGTATTGTCGACTATTCCGTAAATCAAAATCCCAACCAGCAGTGAATGGCAAAGGATTTTAGTTTGTATTGTAGCAAGCCCTTCAATAAAATATTGAGGTTTTCATTAAATAAATCCAATGAAAGTAGGTTTTCATTAAATAAATCCAATGAAAGTACGGATCGGCTGGAGGACCTTGGGCCTAGTTGCAAATCCTAGTTGGACCTTGGGCCTTGCCATCAGTTCACCGTGTATTGCCCACAATGGAGGTATTGCATGCAGGTGTTGCTCCTTGGCATGCATGCAAAACATTTTACATCCCTGACCGGGTTGACAACGACAGGCTCTGCAATACCAATGGATATGCAACGGCAAGGGCTTCTGAAATGGCATATGCAACGGCACAGAAGACGAAAAAAATATTTTCAACGGTTTATTTTTAATCCATTTTATTAAAAATTAGCAATTGCATTATATGTTATAAAGGAAATGCTGTAAAGTAGTAACATAGGAAGAAATAAGCAGTATAAAATAAAAAATATGTGATATGTTATGTGATTTAATTGAATATTTAACTTATATATGTGAATTATTTTATTTCAAAAAAATTATATGTTTGGAGAATTGTTTGGATAAAGAAATTAGTTTTTTTAACCTAGTTAACATAGGAAAGAGTAGTATAGAAGAAAAAATATGTGATATGTTATGTGATTTAATTGAATATTTAACTTATATGTATGAATTATTTTATTTAAAAAAAAATATAGGTTTGGAGAATTGTTTAGATAAAGAAATTAGTTTTTTTATAACCTAGTTAGTATAGATAGTGTATAAAGTGTAGTGTCCAGAGTTTTATGTGATTTAATTGAATATTTAAGCTATAAAGATTAAATAAAGTAAGATGGGTCATAGTTAAATCTGAGAGTGTATTGGATCTATTAGTTTTATAAAATAGTGTTGAATATTCTCAATACATGTTCATGTGTGATAGTTAGGGCTTGGCATATTAGTTATAAAAGTAAATTTACTGGATGCATTCTGATTATTTATCCAGAATATTGAATGTCTCATAGTTAATACTTGTGATTACGTTGATCCATAATGTTGAATATTCTTAATGCTTATATTTGTAATTAGGTTGATAGTTACTGAGGATAGGTGGGTGGGCATTTTCTGATCATTCATTGACTGCATACAGAAAATCCAATTAAAATAATACAAAATGAAAATCTTCATTCCACTTGATGTTCAGGGTTCACAATAGCAGTATATACCAACCAAGTTTAATGTTGTTGTGTCAAATTTTACAATTATCTTTTTCAATCTCTTGATTTCAATTCCGCTCAGTAAATGTGAGTTCACTGTTCACAATAGCAGCATATACCAACCAAGTTTCATGTGATTGTCCTAAATTTTGTAATGTTATAATCATCTTGTTCCACCAATAATCTCTCGGGTATTCCTTTCACAAGAACAATAATCATGATTATATCATAACATGGGTGGTAAGCTAATCTGGGTGGAAAGAACCAGTGATTAATTCTGAAATTGGCCACAAAGGCCTGAGAGTTTTTCGTTTGTCAGAGAAGCTATATAGTAGAAAAGCAGCAAGATAAATGTGTATATTCAAGTCGAGGTTCAGTCGAAAAGTTGCATGAATGGAGATGCCCATAACTGCTCATTTATTGCACTTATTCCTTCCTTAGTAGCCTGGTGCTGGTTTCATACAGTTTCAAAACACACAAGGACAAATTGAGGCTATAAACAGAAAAACTGTAGATTGGTGGGAGAGATCAAAATGGGTTTCTCGGTTAAGAGGAAATTGTGTTTCACGTGCTGCGACTGCAAGTAATTTACTGTGCGGACACTCTGAAGTTATTACGGTGCTTCATTTGTTATTCTATGCTCATCCAAGGACAGTATATTGATTCCACTGGATGTCATTTGTGTCTAGTGGATCTTAATTATCCATCTCATTAATTCTGTGGTTTAACTTTATCCACAAAGCGTTACTGTGTTTTCTGCATTGAAAAGTGGTACCCTATTCTCACGGAGGAGGAGATTGCGATGTTTACATAGATAAATAATTTCTTTTCACACAAACCCAATTTCATTTTGCACTTTTATTAAAAACATAATTATTTTCTAACTATTGTTTATAGCTTTTAAATTCTAAGGATGGAAAGAGAGATACAACAAAGGGGCTTTGCTGGATTGCAGTATGTTCAATCCTCTTTATAAAAAATTCGAAGGGTTGTGAACAGATGTTACTTTCCTCTACGACATCATTTACCAAAATTCTATGGGCTCTCAGCCATCAATGGATTGGAAATCTACAACCATTTTTCCAGAGAGAGAACTCAAGTAGCTCAATTGTTTTGCAGAGTGACACAAGGCAAGATCAAGGCACTGCAACCTCCATAGATGTTCCTGTGGAGGAATACCTCAATCAGATAACCTCCGTGATAATGTTATCTTGATTCATTTGCCACACGCCAGTATTCACACAGCATGAGAGTGCCCTGCTCTTCCAAACTGTATAACAAGTTACACCACGATTCCTCTGTTCCTTGATCCATCTCCACTTTTGGCAGACAGTGCCATTCATCCAAAGCTGGTGAGGGCATCTTTAGGCCACCTACAGCTACTTCTCCCTCCACTGCTAATTCTGGGGAAGACCTATTAGTAGAAGCAGCAGCTATCTGGGTAACCCCCGGTGATTGGGGACTTTCAACCGTGCGCGGGTTGTCGATATTAAAAACAGAACTTGCAACTTCAATCATATAGCTACAACACCCACCCTCCTATTCTTTAATGATCGTCCGATAATTATGTCGTAATTTATTTGTGCAATTCAAGCAGATCTCTGACTTCACTGATTACTCCATAGGAGAAATAGTTGTGTTGGGTACCTAATTTGCTGGTTTTTGCTGGGATTCGATTTCAAAAACCCTAACCTTGCTGCTCCGATCATTGTTTTTCAATTCCCTGCTCAGCCACTGCACCTAAAGAGAGATGCAAAACTGATTTAGTCACTTCTTCAATATTTACAACAAAATTTGATGTACATCACATATTTTTTTTTTATGGTTCCTAGAACATGCCACTTCTACAAAATATTTGTACTAAAAATATCTATTTAAAAAAATATCAGAAAGAATTGAACCCATACCCCTTTAACAATACTTACTCAAAAATTAACCAACCTTTAATAGCTAAATGTTTATAAATCTTATTTATGAGACTCGGATATTCCATCAGATTGAGATAGATAAAAGACTGTAACACAAAATACTAAATACAAATCACAAATGTGTAAAAACATGATAAAACTAAAATTACATCAAAATGTCCTTTCTGCTTAAAGTTGCTGAATTTTTTCAAAACTATGATACAAAGATTGGAGAAATCATCGATATTAGATTGTATTAATACCTCAGCTTTGAATTGTCTGTTTTTCTGTAGGATCATATCGTAGTTCTTCTTAAGAGTCTCGTATTCATGCTTTCTCCATCTACTTGGTTTTCCACTCGGCTCGCCGATTCTGAAACCATACAGATATTTGTCTCAGAAACGATTTTCTTTATTCCAATATTTATGTAACTAATTAATAACAGTTCTTAATCTAAAATAAATATGTAATTAATTAATAACAGTTCTTAATCTAAAATAAATATGTAATTAATTAATAACAGTTCTTAATCTAAAATAGATTTTCTTTATTCCAATATTTATGTAACTAATTAATAACAGTTCTTAATCTAAAATAAATATGTAATTAATTAATAACAGTTCTTAATCTAAAATAAATATTACTTGAATCGTCTAACATCAAAATCAATGATGTAAAATGATATACTTGGTAGGAAAGCTGTTTTCAAATAAAGACGCTTTCCGATTAAATATTTGTACGATTTATAAATTTAACTATCTATGGTTTTTGTGATTTTGAATGACCAGCTCTGGATGACTCTAGTTTGTTTTCCGTTATTGGAGGACGGCATTCTTTGTGTTTAAATATTTATATCTATGTGCCGAAGTGACCGTGGTTCTTTTTTAGCTTTAAACCCTTCACTATTGTATTGCATGTATTAATGTATTTTTTTATTGTTTATAAATTCACACTTTGTAATCTAATAGACAAGTTAAATTTCAAATTATGCAATAATGAGTTTATTATTACGGTATGTGATGGGTTTTTTCGTTTAGTACGAAAATGATGTTGTAATGACATTTTAATAAGATCTAATAAAAGGTTAGGTTAGGAATAATATTAGTTTATTTTAATCTTAAAATTACTTAATAAGTTGGGACAGAGTTAAATTTATCCATATGCAAATTTCTTTTGAATATAAAATTTAGCTTGAGTAAAAGTTTGCACAATGATAGATTTCTGGCAACATCATACTCTGAACCCTTTGAATGTCAATACCTTGCCAATTGATTTTTTCTAGTCGAGACCGTGTTTTTCTTTTGCAGCACATAGGGGATGAGCTTGCCTTGTTTGTGATGACAACACAGTTAGAAAGCAGTTGATTCCTAGCAATTAGAGGAGTTTAGTTGAGAAAAGTTGTTGTACTCTTCCCACCAATAATGAAGGATTTGTGTTATATCTATATATATATATCATTGGGGAATGTGTTGAGCAATGCAGTTGGAGGGATACAACAAAATTATGTCGATTATGGATGGAAGGATTATATATATATATATATATATATATATATATATATATATAATTTGGGGAATGCGTTGAGTAATGCATTAGAGGCATACAACAAAATTATGTTGATTTTGGATGGAATATTGAGCTTTAGGCATGTGAAAAGACAGAGACCCTGATATCAAGAATGTCTTGCAACATTTTATTTTTGACACTTTATGTAATATTATTATGTGGTGTACAAAAGAATTAGCAATAGTAATTAATAGCATATCTCATTTTGTTTTATTTTATAATGAATAACCAACAATAAAAGGGAGTGTCATAATCTAAACTGGCGGTTCTTGCTGAATACAGTGTCACAAGAATATATAGCTAATTTGGTTATGTTTACCTTATAACTTTATGGGTCATGTAAATCCATGAATGCTAGCTACAAGTTGTCTTTATATATTGCTATGTGTGTGTGTGTGAGAGAGAGAAGAGGTCTAATTGTATGGTCAAATTATGAACACTTTTAGTTCCCAGAAAACTATTCTAGATAATTGTCAGACTTAACAATTTATGTCGTTTGACAGATGAGAGCTTGTCCATAGAATAATTCATTGCCTGGCTAATTTTCCTGACAATTACAACGAGCTATGTAATTAGGCAGAATAAATTATGTGAACAATATTGATCATGCAAGTTCCTGAAAGATGGTTAGAGGCATTTATGTTTTAAATGGAGTTCAAGTGAAAAATTGAAGATGACGTGGTGAAGAAAGAGTGGTGTTTGAAATATTCTAGAGTGGATGTGAGTGTTCATGAAGACTAGCGAGACATATGTGACTATATGTAATTTATGATTCTTGTAATAATCTTTGTAATGATGTAATGTAATCATTAAAGAGGGGATGTGGAATAATGCTTACAATAATATATACGTAGGATGGAGTTTGTTGGTTGGTTAAAATGTTAAGATATTCTCTCAACAAGAATCTCTTGCTTTAGAATTATTTGGATATACTTCCAACTATATATTTGTAACATCTGATTAAATATGTAGAAACAAATATTCTTATGTGAAATTCTGATTTTCTTTATGATTCTTCATCCAAATCCACCAGATAAATTTTCCTTTCAGTCCATACGTTTGCGCAGGCTTGATTATATTCGATACTGATCACGGGCTATTCACGCCTCAACACATCTTTATAACAGAGGTTAATTGTTCAATTTCTAACCGAACATGAAACTGCACCACTTGAGAGTGAACAAAAGGAACTGAAGAGCGACGATACAGAAGGGCGCTGAAAATAATGAAGATGAATGTAAGTAACGAATATTTTAACAAAGTTCTTTACTTCTTGTATTTATACAAAGTGCTCTATTGCCAAAAATTTTGTCTCGAATGTCTTTTTTCACTGTAATTTGGCCAATTTTTTTTTCAAAAAATCTAAGCACTTAAGGGTTTAGATCATTTTTTTTATAGTGAAAATGCATTTAACACCATCAAAAATATTTATAGCACTCAAAATCTTGAATTTTGATTGTTGTAACCTAGATTTATCAAAATTTAAAAATTCATGCCAATTTTAGTCAATATCTTGCTAAAATTTCAATTATTTTCTAGGAAAAACTGTGGTCTTGTTAGACTATTGTGTTATAAATTGACTCTTGCATTGTCATTGAGCCCTTTGAACAACAAAAATAGCTAAACTATCCACTTTTGTAAGGTCCCACATTACCAACCATAAAGAGTGTAGAGAAGTAAAGGTTATGTTGAACACTACCACTTAATTTTTATTTTATTTTATTTTTATTTTTACCTCCTAAAAGATTATAACCTTTTCCAGGATTACTAACTATTCATAATATGACTAACTTGGTTATCATGAATATGTTGTTCTTTCATCGATTTCAATATAAGAATATAACATAAGAATTAAGGGATAACTTCCCCTTAAAACCAATTCCAAAACACATTTATCCTCAAGGTTTAAGAAATACTAGAAATAAATTTCATCGTAATTCCATGTGTGAGAATTCAGAATAATAAACCTATTTAACCCCATGGATTATGCTAAATAGGTTCAGCTTATTTACTCTTTACATAATAAGCACAAAGTATGCCACAAGAACCTAAAATATCATGCTTCTATTAAGTCAAAATACACATATAAGGGCATCATTATTAATCTACATGTAAAAAAGAAACTTAAGGAGGAATATGCATATGTTCATCATAAAATATAATGATATCTTTATGAAATGAGAAATAGAATCACAAAAGATATTGACTCAACAATTTTTCCAATTTCGTCAACTAAAAATTCTCATTCCCAAGTATTAAGGAAAAACAATGATTTGCAGAATGACATTGCTTCAATCATGAAACTCGTATAATGAATGTTATAGCAAGCGCAAATACTGTTACATATTCACAAACATATTATTCTTCAAAGAGTTCCAAGTAAAACATAGGACTTGCCAAAATTATTCACAATTAGTTGTTTGCTACAGCTACTCAAGCATAAGACTACACCCTTGAATACATGCAGCTTGGGAAACTTATTATGCTCAATTGCATGTAAGTAATTAAATCCAACATATTTGGTTACTATAAAATTGTTTCCAAAAACACCCTTTTTTATGATAGATTTATATGATAAAAGGAAAATTGTCTTGTTGATCTATTCACACTTTAGCAACTTTACTAACAATGACTTTCACATTTATATAACAACTTGCAAGAATAGGAAGATACATCAATTGAATAATATATTCATAAATTTTTGGTACATAAAATCTATAATGAGTGATGTGCATAAAAACTACAACGATTGAGGCATTTTAACAAACAGTTTGCAAGCAATATATAATCATTTAGGCATTTTTTTGAACACTTTGTAAGCATGCAGTCTACTACAATAGAGAATTTAAAACAACAATTTCAAGTGCATTGACTGGGTTAGTATCATCAATATAGATAACCAAGTAAATCCAAGATGCAAAAAAAATCAGCAAAACCAAACAATAGACAATCCATACAAGCAGCAACGAATTTGAAAAATAGACCAGATCAGAGAATTAGAGTCTGAAAACCTGTCTTCTAGAATCAATGTGGGTGTTACATCGCCATAAGGCACGAATACCCCCTGTTGTTGAGTTGCAATGCAAAAGAAAGTCTCGGAAATGCTATTCTTTAAAACAACAACAGAAAAATTCCTAATATCTCATTTAACACTTTTATCAAACACTTAGTGTGCAAAATTCATCTAGAACTATACATGGAGAAATAAAAATCAAATTTATGCTAATATGATATTTGCATCAAACTCATGGAAACATGTTATGGACAAAAAAAATCATTATAAAATGAACTTTAAAACTTTTGCAATAGATCTTTGTTTAATCACACTGCATGTAAATTCTCATACATCGGTGTCATGAAACTGTTAACTGATTGTTTGTTACCTCATAAATAATTTTCTAAATGTTCATAATTTTGTAATAATTTAAAGTAACAATTTCCAATAAATTAAAATTTCCGCAACACTTTAGAACCTACTACGAAACCAAAATTTCAATAACATTAATAGATACACCTCGCAATGTACATATATGGCTCCAAAGGATGAGAGTATGATCCCGCTCCAATATCCTTACCAAATCATTGTGAACCATCCGTTTTTCCACCCAAACATATCTAGGGAGAACTTCTCCCCCTGGAACCCTCGAGCTGTAAGAGCTCACAAATAGTACCAAAATATAGCAGTAGAGAGATATCCAAGGCAAGCTGAGGAAGATAAGTTTAACTTCCTCCAAATACCACTCATGGTAATCTCCACGAGGTATAGCTACTTAGTAATTTAGTTTAGTAATTTCAAATAAATTTTGAAGCAATTTGCTACTCTCCAAGTCTCTCACACATAGTATTTTTCAGATCTCTCAACTCTTGTTATCACAATGCACCTCCCCCAAGTAAGAATACATTAGGAACATATATATGAGGAGCAAAAAATTCTTGTCATAAAGAGGAGTATTACGCATGCCTTGTATTCCTTTTAGAGGAGTTTAACTCCTACCATTAAGGAGAGGTATGCATTCCTTAGTTAAGGAGAGCGTAACATATGCATTAAAGAGAGTGTAAAAGGAATATTTTATGACATGTATTTAATGAGTGTAAGAGGAATATGCCATTATTTGATGAGTGCATAAAAGCGAGTGTAATGTATAATTAAAAGAGAGAGGGATAGAGAGTTACATAGAGCCCTAAACATTTCATTATAGATCCAAGACTCCATGTCTTTATATTTCATGGATTTAGGACTCCGTGCCCTAATCCTTTTATTATATATCCAAGACTCCACGTCTTTATATTTCATGGATTTAGGACTTCGCACCATAATTTCCATGGCTTTTCATCTACTTTTCCTTGAAACTTCGCGCTTCACCTTAAGGTACTGATAGTGAGCTCATACCCATATGATGGTTCATTGGTAAGGTCTTATTCGAAGACCTACACACATCACAATCTCATAGATTAAAGGAATCAAATGAATTTCATAATTAACTTATTCACATTTTACCAAGGATTGTGCATGACTTCCATAGTCATTTTGGTTTTGGAGAAATGACTTCTACAGTCATTTATAAGTCCAGCATCATTGTTAGCAATGACCAAGTCCCCTGGTGCATCATGCTTAGTACGATATTACACACATATAATCATACAAATAATGTATCATCCATCAATCATAATTAACCATATGTTCCGCATAACCATGATCATCCATGGCTGTGTGTCTCAATCTTGGATCACCATCCATGTCATACAACTATGTCCAAAATAAGGTACCAAAAGAGAAAACATCACTAATATGCTCTTAACCAAAATCTATTCTTCTACACACAACCGTAGATATTATCATAAGCACACAGCAACCAAGTGACCCAAACCAGGTCTATAACATATAAGCATGTACATAAGTCTGTCATGCATAAAGATATTATCATAAGCACACAGCAACCAAGTGACCCAAACCAGGTCTATAACATATAAGCATGTACATAAGTCTGTCATGCATAATATTATATCATTATATCAAAATAATCATCTCTAAGTGTTATCAAAGCTATCTCACCAAGAAGGGACACTACAACTTTCCTTTTATAGTAGTACGGTAGAAGAATCAATGTGATTATTGACTTTTTCTGAAAGTGTCAAATTAAAGATTTTTCAAATTCAAAGAGTATTATATAATGACATGGTTCAGTTTTTTAATTAGGAATTCAACTATTCAACAATATATTGTAAGTGAAACAATGATATTTGATTATTCAAAATGCATTTTTAATTATATAATTTATATTTTGAAAAGTTTATGAGATATTTAAATTTTCTAGATTACATAAATAGAATATACAATTTTTAATAAATATTTGATTAATCAAAATAAGTGAGAAAACAAATTGAAGTCTAAAACTTATAAAAATTTAAATAAAATTAATAATTTAAATTTTATTTAATATTAATTAATATTTTAATAATTGAAGTAATAAAAAATTTATTTAAAAAATTAATAAATAATAATTAAATAATAAAATTAGAATAGTAAACTTTATAATAAAATATATACACATAGATTAAGTAATAATTAATGATACTTTATATATATTTTTTATTTATAAAAATGTTTATATATATATATATATATATATATATATATATATATATATATATATATATATATAATATTAAAAAATAAAATTTGAAAACCATTTAAACTATTAATAATGGTTTCTAATTTAAAATATAATAGAAAGAAATTTCAATATAAGTAGTTTTTGAAAATTTTATTCCATGGTTTAAATCTTAATATATATTATATATTTTTATTGTTGATATGCTTTATATATTCTCAAAATATCTTTAGTTGTATCAAGACATTTTATGGCTAAATATGGGAGATGTTTTTATGTAATATTTTATTAAAAAATAAGAAAATTATAGTTATATTATGTAATACTCGTGAGTAATGTGTAAATATTTGCGTTATTTTGTTAAGTTATTTGTTAGAAGATGGACTATGCTAAATGTCTCATATTAATAAATTATGGATATGAATGCTTTTAATTTTTATTAATAAAAGAATTTAATTAGTCAGCTATAATGTTATCGTGGAAAGTAATGCTCAAATTACTACTAGAGGCATTTTCCTACACAAACTCCTTTCCCTAGAGGCAGTTTCTTACCCAAAATCCTCTCCCTAGAGATAAACTATCTGAGTTTGGGAAAAGAAAGCCAAGAGAGGAGAGGAAAGAAAACTTGAAGAAATTTGGTTATCTAAGGAGAAGTATTTTGTAAGCTAGATACTCTCAGAGAAGACGTTGTTGAGAGAGACATGATTTTTACAAGTAAGGAATTTTTGAGTTGGTTGTCTAGTAAAATTTGAATTGAAGCATGTGTGTTCAGTTAAAGCCCTAGACTAGACCTGTTGGGGTCTGATTTGTTTAGGTTTGGACCTGGCATAGTCACGTCTTAGAAACTATTATGGATATGAGGTTGGCTTGGTGGGAGTTTCAATAGAGCATATTTATTCTTATTGGTTGGATGGAGCATTTCATCCACTCTATTTTTGTGGCAGACCTGAGTGCTTGAGGAACGAATAAGTAAAAAGTTGTTTTCTCTTATAGGAAGTCTTTCTTTCTGTTGCAGATAAAATTGGCACACTCACACTCAATATATTCTATATCTGAATGAAGGAATTACATACATATTTATACAATCAAAAGTCTTAAGATAGGAATTCTATCTTAGACGTACAGTAGTGTGGTTGAGAGATTCTCTCAACCACACACTAAACTAGGAGAAACTATATTCTAGCTGATTCCTATTATGTAGGAACAAACTCCTGAAATGGAGAATTACAACTATAGACAAGTAGGAATTAATTATTTCTAACTCCCACCCTTAATGACTACTTGTCATGATAGTGATTCACAAAGTCTGGTTCTGGTCAAACATAACAAAGAATATGTCGACGTTCATATAAAAGAGCAACCATCTACCGGAATGCATGAGTACCGACTGCTGCAACCGCTAGTCCTGTAGGATGTCTTTCACATACATGATTCTGTCGACCGTTTATCACTGCATATATGTACCTGCAAATCCACCACCATCAGGCGAATTGCATGTGCAGAACCTCCAAAAACACACTGCCTCTCTCGGACAGATCCGCCACTTCTCCGATCTGCTTCTCCGCAAATCGTCAAACGAAGTTGAGGCTTCCCGCGGATCTTCCAATGAAGTTGAGTTGGCATCTTCCTGAATAAAAATCGTGCGCTTCCGCGCCATTCCCGTGATTTGGCGCATTGGCACGAGTATGTACTGAACAGTCGCGCCAATTGTACTTCTCAGCACAACTGTCAGCTAAGAAAGCACACCAATCCCCTTCTTCTCAGAGATCGATCAATCATCTGAGACTGAGCCAGGTGTTACTGCAGTCCACCTGCTCCTACGAGCACAAAGCTCCCGTGTACACGTCAGCCACTCAGGCAATATGCCACCACCGGGCAAGTCCGATTTGCCACCACCGGGAAAATCCGCCGACTTCAATATCCCACCACCGGGCAAGTCCGATCTGCCACCACCGGGCAAATCCGGAACTTAAATGTGCCACCACCGGGCAAATCCTGTAGCCACTAAGGCTCTGTATGTGGTTTTTGGCTCACCACAAACCATCACTTTACAGTGACAAAAGATGGTTTCAGGCTGACCATAAACCATTACAAAGTGGTTTTAAGATCACCACGAACTTTCAAATGCCTTTAAAAGCTTACATTTCATTCCACATTTTGGAGTTTCTGGGTACATACAATGACCATTACAACAATTAGACTTGCTTATAATATGCTAGGGAGTCTATTCCACAAACCATACCAACTCAAACAAACATCTATTTTGCTGTCCACCACAAACGTTGTCGCCGTTGCTTTACCTCATCTGTTCATTGTTCACATCTTGGGCATCCTTATCTGTTCAAATAACTTCTTGGAAATCCACGTCTCACCTGTCACTCGTTAGAGTTGCAAATTCTAACAAAATAACTTTGCCTACATTGAGTTAGCTAGGCTCAATAAGGCTCGATAATATTAAAAACATGATTCCAAGCAAATACAACATAAACTCTTCAAATTTAATTTCTCTATCTCTGCCCATAGATGATTATTTTCCAAGCATACCAGTAACCATTCCAACGATACCTGTGAGGGGTCAACTGATAAAGAAACTGAAACATTGGCACTCACAGCCACATGAAGAGAACACAATTTTCCCTTCAAGAACATTAATCCAGGACTCCACGGTCCAATCTTCCGTTGTGTTTCAGTATCCACTCCCCTGGCAACACAATGCAGCGCCAACCACTACCCTTTGATGCCATTTTCATTTTCATGTCATCATCGTATCTGGTAATAACTCATTCCTGCAAATAAATTTGTCTATTGTTGGAATGGGCAATTCCAACAAAGACTAACACTCGTGACAGTAGTTGCCCAAACTAAATGTCACAATAAGTAAATTAATGCTTTCAACCAGATGACCACTCTTAAAAAGATATTATGACATCATGCCAAATTTCGACAACAAAATTGAGCATCAAACTTAACAATGCTACTATCCCAACATACAAATATAGCATGCTTTAACACCTCAATTAAATACCTCTACCACTGGAACCAATTAATTCTGAAAAAAAACAACAGTACCAACTACCTGCATGGAATTCATTCCACTCCATAGCATACGCAAAGTAGCCAACTCCCATAAGATCACACCAAAACTAAAAACATCACAGTTTTCATTCGAAGGTTCATTTCGCAGAACTTCTGGTGCTATGCATTCTGCGTTCCTGCAGTTGACTTTGAAGACAGAAATGTATGGTGCTAATTTACTACTATGTCTCCATAATTTTAACTCTTATAGGAATCTGAATTCAGCATTTTCTTGCTCACATTAGTGTAAATCTCCTTGACCACAATTTGGAATGCAGGAAAAACATTTGTATTATCCGGAGCCGAGGTCTCAATGAATCTGGAACTTCCACTTAAGCATGTGAATAGGATTTGAAGATTAATTCTGCCACACAATCCTCTGGTATAGGGAATTCAGCCATGCAATTATGGCTAAATGTGTCCTCCAACAGCGGTGAAAACATCAGCAGCAAAATCCACTATCATAAATGGATTCGGATTGGCGATGTAAACCAACATGATACCTCAAAACAGTAGCTACTCAAAACCCTGTGACAATTCAACCTCCTGAACATGGAAATTTGGTGTGTCTGTAGCAAAAGATATGGTCAGATCTATCACTAATATTTTGGTCTCCTCATATCAAAATTTAACACTATAGATTCGGCCTTCCTCAGGAAAGTCTTCAGCATGCAAATAGAAATGATTTAACCTTAGAAATGATTGGATAACTCAACTACCAACAGATCGATCCATGAGCATATGCGCACTGATTTTGTTTCCTACACATGGAAATATTTAGCATATGCATTACCTCCAATGTGCATTCTAAATGGCCAAATCGTAGAACGTCCCACTGCATAGATTAGTCATGCCACATAACACGAATTCTGCTGACAATCCTCGACACGCACAGGCAGGCACTTCATGATATTATGTGTTCAGGAATTTGATAGTTCAATCGACTTCTATGTGCGTTGGCATCTGCGTACAACAGTCACAACCAACCTCAATTCTTCACACTGGTACAAGAGAACCGTTCAACAAAATAACTGTGCCATCTCTACAATGGAAGTGCTTGAAGGGCCAAACAGTTCTTCAAGTTCTGGCATGTCATCATCGCTTTCATCCACAAAACTATCTTTAGCTTCTGTCTTCTTTGCTGATTCACCCTTTCCGTATGCAGAAGCCGGTAATTTGGCGCCGAGCTTTTCAAGATAGTCCCTGAAAAACTTCAGAGCTGGGTCCTGAAGAAGGGCGGGATTGCTATCGCATTGTTGGATAAAGAGCTTCAGTTGATTTACTTTGCTGGCTTCCATGACGCATTCGTTTCCAAAGCGCCCAAATCCTTCCTGAATCGATAAAATAACCAAACCAAATGAAACGCTTGACCTTCTCCTCAATTTATAGACGTACAAATTCAGGCATAATTTAGGATGTGCACCACAGCATGTTAGCAATACAAGCCATTCGTCTAAGACGCAAAATTCAATTAGCTGCTCATTCGTCTAAGTCTTGGAAGTGTCCCTCATACATGTCCAGAATCCTAAAAAACCTTTCCTGAGACCGGCGACTTATCGCAATCGCCTCAGCAAAATTTAGAAGCTGCCTCGGTTGTGCTGAACGCCCAGCAGGAACCGCACAATCTCGTTCGGTCATCGTAGCGCAGGAGCGAGCATGGCTCCACGCACAGCGAGTTATCGAATGTTCCCTTCGATCATTTGTGTCTCTACGCAGAGGGCATAGAGTCTCTTCACGGTGGCTCAGTACATGCAACAGCGCCCTCCAATCAAGCTGCAGCATTAGGATCTAGCAGCATCCTCAGATCTCTGTGCAGCTTGCTCGAGACTTGGCTCAAGAACTCACCCAAGCTCCGCCTCTGACCTCAAGCAGCCTCTGATCTGGATTAAGCAAACAAATATAAAAACAGAATCTTTTTCTTCCTATTTCCCTCGGCCACAAGGAGGCGAGGCCAACTCTGACTTACCAAGACTAAAGTGCTTCTCACACTCAAAATTCTCTCTCCAAGTTGGAATAGATTACATACATATTTATGATCAAAGGATCTGGAGTAGAATTCTATCTTAGGCGTACGATAGTGGTTGAGAGATTCTCTCAACCACACACTAAACTAGGAGAAACTATATTCTAGCTGATTCCTATTATGTAGGAACAAACTCCTGAAATGGAGAATTACAACTATAGACAAGTAGGAATTAATTATTTCTAACTGTTGCATAGGTTATTTTTTTTGTTATGCAATTTTTATCCAGCATGAGTTTAAATTTATGAAAACATGTCTTAAATAAAATATTGCCTAATTAGATTAGACCCAATCATGAAAATTTTTGTAATAATCATGTTATTTTATTTGGAAAAAAAAAAAAAATTCATTGAAGTAGATCCGGTCGATCTTCCACATTTAATAAATGTTACTCTTAATATACAAACAAATTAAATAATGATTGTGGGTAAACTCAGGGTTTTTATGAATAAAAAGAAAAAGATATTCTATATTGTTATAGAAAGGAAATTTATTACAACAATCAATATATTTGAACTAAAGAGAAGCATATAACTTCCATATCTAAATAAGAATTAAAAATTCCCATAAATAACGAGAAAATAGTATCGGAAGATACTTATTAACCATAAAATGTGTATGTATAGTGTGCATGGCTACATAAGGCCTTAATACAGAACGTAATAAAACCTAACATTTTTATTTTTAATAAAATAATATATATCTCCATGCATATTGAATTGCGACTCCACCGCAATGAAACAACCAAGTAACCAAAAATTAGAAATGATAATAATGAATCATCATACAACCGAAACCCTTGGGGTTAATTGCAAAAGCTATCAACTAGTATAAAAAATTTACACCTTGAATACATGAAAATTATTAATTATAACAGTAATATTGTGTCGAAAATAATTCCTTAAAATTAAATAAACAAGGTTGTAGGTTGTAAATACCAAGTATTTGATAAAAAAAATAGACCGAGACTATGCATTATATCCTCGGTAATCTCGAATCTCGAAGTTAGAAAATGTTTACAACATTTACAAACGTGTAAGATTCTGAATTACTTTCAATATTCTTTTAATTACTATTGGATAAACCATAATTATTAAATAGAATAATATTTAGTAAAGGAATAGTATGTTATCCAATCATTAATTGTCACTAGTGTAATATATTACTTTAAACTTTCTCATGTAACCTTGCATTAATTACATGATTATTTTAACTCAGTTAGTTAATCACATTTTTAATAATAGAAATGTCACATCATGAAAGTAATCAACATTATAAAAATGGAACAACAAGCAATCACATCATTAGACACTCATATACCCAACAAACATTTAATTTTATTATTAAACTCTTGTGAGGGGTGTTCACTCCTCACTCAATGGTTGTAAAGGAGTCCATCCCTTGAATATTTTCATAAAATATTAAAAGAAAAATAATCTCAAAAACAACATAATTAGTTACTTATGATTCTTGTAATAATCTTTGTAATGATGTAATGTAATCATTAAAGGGGGGACTTGGAATAATGCTTACAATAATATATATGTAGGATGAAGTTTGTTGGTTGGTTGAAATGTTAAGATATTCTCTCAACATGAATCTCTTGGTTTAGAATTATGTGGATCTACTTACAACTATATATTTGTAACATATGTGTGATTAAATATGTAGAAAAAATATCCCTGTGTGACAAAATTCTGATTTTCTTTATGATTCTTCATCCAATTCCACCAAATAAATTTTCCTTTCAATCCATACGTTTGCGCTGGCTTGATTATCTTTGCTACTGATCACGGGCTATTCACGCCTCAACGCATCTTTATAACAGAGGTCAATTGTTCAATTTCTAACAAAACAGGAAACCGCGCCACTTGATAATGAACAAAAGGAATTGGAGAGAGACGATACAGAAGGGCACCAAAAATAATGAAGATGAATGTGAGTAATGAATATTTAAACAAAGTTATCTATTTCTTGTATTTATGCAAATTGCTCTATTGCCAAAATTTTGTCTCGAATGTCTTTTTTCACTATAATTTGGCCAATTTTTTTTCAAAAAATCTAACCACTTGAGGGTTTAGATCATTTTTTTTTAGTGAAAATGCATTTAACACCATCAAAAATATTTATAGCACTCAAAATATTGAATCTTGACTGTTGTAACCTATATTTATCCAAATTTAAAAATTCATGCCGAATTTTAGTCAATATCTTGCTAAAATTTCAATTATTTTCTAGGAGAAATTGTGGTCTTGTTAGACTATTGTTTTGATAAATTGACTCTTTCATTGTCATTGAGCCATTTTAACACCAAAAATAGCTAAACTATCCACTTTTGTAAGGTCCCACATTACCAACTATAAAGAGTGTAGAAAAGTAAAGGTTAAGTTGAACACTATCACTTAATTTTTATTTTATTTTATTTTTATTTTTAGCTCCAAAAAGATTATAACCTTTTGTGGGATTACTAACTACTCATAATATGAATAACTTGGTTATCATGAATATGTTGTTCCTTCAACGATTTCAAGAAAAAGAATATAACATAAGAAGTCAGGGATAACTTCCCCTTAAAACAAATTCCAAAACATGTTTCTCCTCAAGAATTAAGAAAGACTAGAAATAAATTCCATCGTAATTCCATGTGTGAGAATTCAGAATAATAAACCTATTTAACCCCATGTATTATGCTAAATAGTTTCAACTTATTGACTCTTTACATCATAAGCACAAAGTATGCCACAAGAACCTAAAATATCATGCTTCTATTAAGTCAAAACACACATATAAGGGTATCATTATTAATCTACATGTAACAAGGAAACTTAAGGAGGAATATGCATATTTTCATCATAAAATATAATGATATGTTTATGAAATGGAGAAATGGAATCACAAAAGATATTGATTCAAAAAAATTTCCAAATTCGTCAACTAAAAATTTTCATTTCCAAGTATTAAGGAAAAACAATTATTTGCATAATGACATTGCCTCAATCATGAAACTTGTATAATGAATGTTATAGAAAGAGTAGCTATTGTTACATATTCACAAAAAAAAATATTCTTCAAAGAGTTCCAAGTAAATCATAGGACTTGCCAAAATTAGTCACAACTAGTTGTTTGCTACAACTACTCAAGCATAAGACTACAGCCTTGAATGCATGTAGCTTGGGAAACTTATTATTCTCACTTGCATGTAAGTAATTAAATCCTACATACTTGGTTATTGTAAAATTGTTTCCAACAACACCTTTTTTTTTGATAGATTTATATGATAAAAGGAACATTGTCTTGCTGATCTATTCACACTTCGACAACTTTACTAACACTGACTTTCACATTTATATAAAAACTTGCAAGAATAGGAGGATACATCCATTGAATAATATATTCATAAATTTTTGGTACATAAAATCTATAATGAGTGATACATTTACTCTAAGAATCGATGTGCATAAAAACTACAGCCATTGAGGTTATTTAACAAACAGTTTGCAAGCAATATATAATCATTTAGGAATTTTGTCGAACACTTTGAAAACATGCAATCAACTACAATAGAGAATTTAAAACAACAATTTCAAGTGCATTAACTGGGTTAGTATCATCAATATAGATAACCAAGTAAATCCAACATATAAAAAAAAAATCAGCAAAACCAAACAATATAGAGTCCATACGAGCAACAACGAATCTGAAAAATCGACCAAATCAAAGAATCAGAGTCTAAAAACCTGTGTTATAGAATCAATGTGGGGGTTACATGGCCATAAGGCATGGATACCCCCTGCTGTTGAGCTGAAACGCAATAGAAAGTCCCGGAAATGTGATTCTTTAAAACAACAACAGAAAATTTCCTAATATCTCATTTAACACTTTTATCAAACACTTAGTGTGAAAAATTCATCTAGAACTATAGATTGAGAAATAAAAAACAAATTTATGCTAATATGAAAATTTCATCAAACTCATGGAAACCTATTATGGACAAAAAAAATCATTATAAACTGAACTTTAAAATTTTGGCAATAGATCTATGTTTAATCCCACTTTATGTACATTCTCATACATAGCTATCATGAAGCTATTAACTGATTTTTTGTTCTCTCATAAATAATTTTCTAAATGTTCATAATTTTGTAATAATTTAAAGTAACAATTTCCAATAAATTAAATTTTCCACAACACTTTAGAACCTAATAAGAAACCAAAAGTTCAAGAACATTGATAGATATAACTGGCAATGTACATATACGGCTCCAAAGTATGAGAGTATGATCCATCTCCAATATCCTTACCAAATCATTGTGAACCATCCAGTTTTCCACCCAACCATATCTAGGGAGAACTTCTCCCCCTGGAACCCTTGAGCTGTAAGAGCTCACAAATAGTACAAAAATATAGCAATAGAGAGATATCCAAGCCAAGTTGAGGAAGATAAGTTTAACTTCCTCCTAATACCACTCATGGTAAGCTCCACCAGGTATAGCTACTTAGTAATTTATTTTAGTAATTTCAAATAAATTTTGAAGTAATTGGCTACTCTCCAAGTCTCTCACACATAATATTTTTCAAATCTCTCAACTCTTGTTATCACAATACACCTCCCCCAAGTGAGAATACATGAGGAACATATATAGGAGGAGCAACAAATTCTTGTCATAAAAGGGGCGTATTATGCATACCTTGTATTCCTTTTAGAGGAGTTTAACTCATGCCATTAAGGAGAGGTATGCATGCCTTAGTTAAGGAGAGTGTAACATACGTATTAAAGAGAGTGTAAGAGGAATATTTTATGACATGTATTTAATGAGTGTAAGAGGAATATTCCATTCTTTGATGAGTGCATAAAAGAGAGTGTAATGTATAATTAAAAGAGGGAGGGAGAGAGAGTTACATAGAGCCATGAGAATCATCAAGGAGAGAGGTGTCAAGTGATTGGGGAGATATAATTTTCTTTCAATAATAATATAATAGTCTCATAAAAGATAATAATAATATTAATAATATTAATAATATTGAGGATTAAGAGGAAATTGAACTATTAAGATTGATGAATGATTATTTAATTGATTTTCCTTCAAGTATACTTTATTACCCATAGATTGGAGGTGATTTACTATTTTTGAAAATTCATACTTGAGATGATAAAAATGACTTTCTATTTTTAAAAAGTCACTCCAAAATTGTGAGGAATGAGATTTTATTAAGGAAATTCATCCCTAAGCTACCCATGAGTGGTATTTTTCTTCCGAATAATAAGAGTTCCGCACCCATATTGTATGCATCTCCATGCCTTAGTAGATTAAGGAGTTTGCGCCTTGATCTACTCTAAAGATCCAAGATTCCACACCTTGATATTTTTAAATATACAGGACTCCACGCCTAAAAATTTCATTATAGATCCAAGACTCCATGTCTATGTATTTCATGGATTTGGGACTTCGCACCATAATTTCCATGGCTTCTCATCTACTTTTCCTTGAAACTTTGCACTTCACCTTAAGGTATTGATTGTGAGCTCATACCCATATGATGGTTAGTTGGTAAGGTCTTCCCCAAAGATCTTCACATATCACAATCTCATAGATTAAAGGAATCAAATGAATTTCATAATTAACTTATTCACATTTTACCAAGGACTGTGCATGACTTCCACAGTCATTTTGGTTTTGGGGAAATGACTTCCATAGTCATTTATAAGTCGAGCATCATTGTTGGCAATGACCAAGTCCCCTGGTACATCATCCTTAGTATGATTTTACAAGCATATAATCATACAGATAATTTATCATCCATCAATCATAATTAACCATATGTTCCGCATAACCCTAATCATCCATGGATCTACGTCTCAACCCTAGATCACCATCCATGTCATACACCCATGTCCAAAATAGGGTACCAAACGAGAAAACATCACTAATATTCTCTTAACCAAAATTTATTCTTATACACACAACCATAGATATTATCATAAGCACACAACAACCAACTGACCCAAACCAGGTCTATAACATATAAGCATGTACATAAGTATGTCATGCATAATATTATATCATTATATCAAAATCACTATCTCTAAGTGTTATCAAATCTATCTCACCAAGAAGGGACACTACAACTTTCCTTTTACAGGAGTATGGTAGAAGAATCAATGTGATTATTAACTTTTTCTAAAAGTGTAAAATTAAAGATTTTTGAAATTCAAAAAGTATTATATAATGACATGGTTTAGTTTTTTAGTTAGGATTCAACTATTCAACCATATATTATAAGTGAAACAATGATATTTGATTATTTAAAAGGCATTTTTAATTATATAATTTGTATTTTGAAAAGTTTATGAGATATTTAAGTTTTTCAGATTACATAAAAAGAATATACAATTTTTAATAAATATTTGACTTAAGAAAAAAAATTGAACCCTAAAACTTATAAAAATTTAAATAAAATTAATAATTTAAATTTTATTTAATATCAATTAATATTTTAATAATTGAAGTAATAAAAAATTCATTAAAAAATTAATAAATAATAATAAAATAATAAAAATAGAAAATTAAACTTTCTAACAAAATATATACACGTAGATTAAGTAATAATTAATGATACCATATATATATATATATATATATATATATATATATATATATATATATATATATTTTATATATACATTTTTTTTATATATATAAAAACAATATTAAAAATTAAAATTTGAAAGCCATTTAAACCATTAATAATTGTTTCTAATTTAAATTATGAATAAAAAAAAATTCCAGACAATTTTATTCCATGGTTTAAATCTTAATATATATTATATATTTTTATTGTTAATATGCTTTATATATTCTCAAAATATTTTTAGCTGCACCAAGACATTTTATGGCGAAATATAAGAGATGTTGTTATGTAGTATTTTATTTAAAAATAAGAAAATTATAGTTATATTATGTAATACTGGTTAGTAAATCTGTAAATATTTGCGTTACTTTGTTAAGTTATTTGTTAGAATATGGATCATGTTAAATGTTTTATATTAATAAATTCTGGACATGAATGCTTTTATTTTTTATTAATAAAAGAATTTAATTAATCAACTATAATGTTATCGTGGAAAGTAATTCTCAAAGCATAGTTGAAAGATAGTTACGAGTAGAGGGAGTTTCTTACACAAACTCCTTTCCCTAGAGAAAGTTTTCTACCCAAACTCCTCTCTCTAGATATAAACAACTCCTGAGATTGAGAAAAGAAAGTCAAGAGGGGAGAGGAAAGAAAACTTAAGGAAACTTCGTTATCTAAGGAGAAGTATTTTGTAAGCTAGATACTCTCAAAGAAGACGTTGTTGAGGGAGACATGATTCTTCCAAGTAAGGAATTCTTGAGTTAGTTGTCTAGTAAAATTAGAACTAAAGCATGTGTGTTCAGTTCAAGTCCTAGACTAGACCTGTTGGGGTTTGAGTTGTTTCGGTTTGGGCCTGGTGTAGTCATGTCTTGGAAACTATTATGGATATGAAGCTCGCTTGGTGGGAGCTTCAATAGAGTATATCTATTCTTATTGGTTGGATGGAGCATTTCATCCACTCTATTTTTGTGGCAGACCTAAGTGCTTGAGGAACGAATAAGTAAAAATTTGTTCTCTATTATAGGATGTCTTTCTTTCTGTTGCATAAGTTATTTTTTTATTATGCAATTTTTATCCAGCATGAATTTAAATTTATAAAAACATGTCTTAAATATAATATTGCTTGATTAGGTTAGACCCAACCATAATTTTTTTGTCATAATCATGTTACTTTATTTGGAAAAAAAATGAGAAGTCTTAGAAATAGGTCTTGTCGATCTTTCATATTTAATAAATGTTACTCTTGATATTAAAAAAAGAATAAACAATGATTATAGTTAAACTTAAGGTTTTTATCAATAAAAAGAAAAATATATTCTATATTTTTATAGAAAAGAAATTGATTACAACAAACAATATATTCGAACTAAAAACTAAAAAGAAATATATAACTTCCATATCTAAATAAGAATTACAAATTCCCATAATTAACGAGAAAATAGAATCTGAAGATACTTATTAACCACAAAATATGTATGTATAGTGTGCTTGGCTACATAAGGCCTTAATACAGATAAGGCATAACATTTTTTTTTAATACAATAATATATATCTCCATGCATATTGAATTGCGACTCCACCGCAATGAAACAACCAAGTAACCAAAAATTAGAAATGATAATAATGAATCATCATACAACCGAAACCCTTGGGGTTAATGGCAAAAGCTATCAACTACTATAAAAAAAAAATTACACCTTGAATACATGAAAATTAATAATTATAACAATAATAGTGTGTCGAAAATAATTCCTTACAATTAAATAAACAAGGTTGTAGGTTGTAAATACCAAGTATTTGATAAAAAAATAGACCGAGTCTATGCATTACATCTTCGGTAGTTTCACAGTTATAAAATGTTTACAACATTTACCAACGTTTAATTTTCTGAATTACTTTCAATATTCTTTTAATTACTATTTGATAAATTATCATTATTAAATAGGGAATATTATTTAAAGAATATTAAGTATAAATTAATTAATTACATCGGTGTATATATATTACCTTAAACTTCCACATGTAACCTTACATTAATTAGATAATTATTTTAACTTAGTTATTTAATCACATTCTTAATAATATAAATACCATCATGAAAGTAATTAATATTATAAAAATGGAACAACAAGCAATCACATCTTTAGACACTTATATACCCTTGAAACCTTCTATTGTGAAAACCAATAAACATTTAATTTTATTATTAAACTCTTGTGAGGGGTGTTCACTCCTCACTCAATGGATGTAAGGGAGTTCATCCCTCAAATATTTTCATAAAATATTAAAAGAAAAATAATCTCAAAAACAACATAATTAGTTATAAGATATTACAATAACCATGACATCATTTACCCACAACCCTTGAGAATTGTGTCTTTGAGGCATAATCCATATTTTCATATGTTGTATTATTTTCCTACAACTGCTACTGTCATAACGTATAAATCAAACAAATAATAAATCTATATTGGTGATACTTCATCACCTATTCATTTGCATTTATGAAATACAAACAAAACATTGTGACATGCTTCTAATAACAATAAATACACATGCATTTATCATATGCATACAACTATTATAGCATGTCTATAAATAAATACCACATTAACTAATATTACCCTCGCACAAGAACACATTCATTTCCAAAAGGAAAACCACTACAACTGTCCTTAACCTTTTAAAGAAAACTAGCACACTAGTCATGGTTTTTTATGCAAATTCATAAATTTTCACAATTTGATGCATAACCATTTCTAAAAAAGCCTAACACAATCCTTTTGAATGCATAATATTACCAAAACAAAGCTAACACAATATTGCATGCAACTGCATAATCTCTCCAAGGGAAAGTTAGCATAAAAGATACTATTCTTGGGCATGCAACTACCTCTTATTTCGAAGAGAATATTGTCCAAAGAGAGATATTTGTAATACCTATTGGACATGAAAATTAATGCTCTATTCTAGGTAAAACTAACACGATAATTAATATTTCTTGCATGCCGATACATGTACTTATCTACAGGAAAACTGACATATTTATTGCATGTAATTACATATTTTTTTTATATAAATTCCAACAAAAAAATAATATTATCCTCTGCATATATATATATATATATATATATATATATATATATATATATATATATATATATATATATATATATATATATATATAAAATTTTCCAGTAAATCTATCAAAATGACTTATTCTTTTCATGCAAGATCAATATAAATAACTTAACACAAAACAACACATTCTTTTCCAAGAACACTAACATATTAGCTATCTCTATATGTACATAAACAATTATTATTTTCAATAGAACTAGCATCATGGTTATTGTTTTGTGCACCTCTAAAAATATTATTTTTCAAAAAAAATCATAATAGTTGATTTTCCATGCATGCAAGAACTCATATTTCCTTCTCAATTAATCTACCACAAATAGTCATTCTATCCATGCATAAAAAAGTATAATTTTCCTATAGTATTTTCAGGACAACATTCAAGAAATTAATCTAGTTAACTTTTCCTTCTTCACAACCCACTAAAGTCCCTTCAAGAACCTATGCAATCCACTCAAGAATTATTTTGGTTAACTTATCTTGATTTTTCAAGAGCTCAAGAAAACCTTTTCAAGATTATTCTTGTTAAATTGTTTTCATTTTTCAATAGCTCATGAAAATATTTTCCAAAATTAGTATCATTAAATTATCTCCATTTTTCAATAATTCATGTTGTATTTTCAAGAACTTGTAGATGTGCGGCAACTATATTTTTTCATGCAAACATATACTTCTTTGCATCATAGCTATTTTCCCGCATGCAAACATCTACTTAATTTATAAAAGAAATCTAACATAATATATATAAATCTCATCCATATGAAATTTATTTTATAAGATAAATCTAATATAATAGATATTGATCTCACACATATGATATTTCTTTAAGAAATTGATGCACGTACAACTTATCTTTTAATGCATGGAATCCCTCATCCCAAAGGGACTCCTCACGTGGTATTCAATGTTGAATCGATAAATTTTTCCACACTACTATAGAAAACAATGGCCAGGTAAGAGGTGAAGCAATATTGTGTTGATTTCCCCGCATTATTGACCTTCGTTTAACAAATTTTTTACATATAATTATTGAAAAATATGCATTTCTCTCTCTTGGCATGATTATATATGCATTTGTCTATTAGTTTTCATTTCCTGTATGCTTATAGTAAGTAGAATTAATAAAATGAAATAGATTTTTTAAATTCTAAATGCACTTAATAATTTACCCATAAATCACTCCATAGATCAGATTGTTCTAAAACCTAAAATCACTCCATAAATCATATTTTTTTAAATTTTAAAATTAATCAATTTCAAGATGGAAGTTTGAGATGGAATGAGACTAGTTGGGAATAACCGCCCTATTCTATTAAACATGTAGTTGAGCCCCCCACTGTCTATAGGGACTTAGTCGAGCCAATACGCCGCCTTTTCTATTGTATGAAACTTTCTCTTGAAAATTGGCTAGTTCTAGTTTGTTGGCTAATTCCCACTTTCGGTCAAGATTATGAAGTTGCCTAGGTAGTGAGATCCCTAGAATCTCCCATGCTTTTCAAGGTAGATTTTCAATTGCCTTATGGAAAAAATATCACATATCTATAGATTTGATAAAACTATGGTTAATTAGTTGTTAAACTCATAAAATATACCAACTTGGAGAATACAATTTATTTACATAGAAGAATCTAAATTCTTCTCGAAAATCAAGACCCCATTTTTAGTTTTTAATTAGTTAATTAATTAATTAATTTTTTTTTCTCACAACGAAGATTTAATGGCTTAGAAGATTTAATTTTCCTACATCAATAGTCCTCTGTGAAACATTTTTAAAGAATTGAATTCCTTTCTTCACCCTTCGGTTCTAATAATCATTTCAGTTTCATGAATATTAAAATTAGTTTTACAATGAATTCTTGAAGAAACCATTTCTTAACTTGTGTCCACATATTTCATTATACATATTAAATTAAATTAGTAATATTTTTTAATATGTAATACATGAATTTTACAAGATTTTTTATGGTAGCTTACGCGAGGGATATTACATACTCCCCCCCTTAAAGAGAACAACATCCTTGGTGTCCTTCTCTCGTTGGAAAATTAACTTGTATTCATAATGTAAAAATATAAATGATGAGAAAGGGAATCCTTTGATTTTAGAATAAAGGATTTTTATGTTCAATAAGTAAACTCAATAATGTTTATCAATAATCATAAGCATTTACAACTACAAAACAAACAATTTCTACTTTCCTTCTATTTTTTTTAGATGAGAACAAAATGTATATACCAATTTACCATTACTTAACAATTACTCTTGGAATTCATACAGTATGAGTTTTTTTTAACTATAGGTGGTTCCATAGCCTCCAAGCACCCTCTAATGTCTAATCAACAAATTCAATCACATTAATCACAACATTTCAATCAAATTAAATACTTTTGACTATCAATCACTTATGCAATGTCAAGTGATATTTTGATCATAGTAAATATATAATTACATAGATACCACCTAGCTCTCTAATCATAGAAGTGACAAATCACTGCACTAAGTGCACACTATCTTAGCCGACATTAAATATATCCACATAATACTTTTACAAGTACCCGGAGAGAATATGGCTCTGCAATCATCAAAATTATCACTAATTATATATAATGCAACATGTCTCATCCCCAGCTAAAGACATTCATAAGGTTGGTAATCGAATAAATATACTTATGGTAATTCATTCTCTAACACTAAGCTCCTTCCTTGTCAAGATGTACATAAAATACTTACACAAATATATAGAAAATTCATCTTTAACACATATTTATATGATAAATCAGCTTGTTATACTATGAGAACTACATTATGAAAAATATTGTAACAACCCTCGTAAAAAATCCATGTAGTAAAGCTAATAAAGAAATAATAAGACTGAGTTCATGGGACATGCATTCCAAGATGAATGTTGGGAAAAACGTGCTATTATGGGTGTTAATTTGGTATATTATGGCTAAGGGAAATTGACAAAGGCAATCGAAAAGTATTTGAAAGGAAAGAGGCATTAATTGACATTTTATTTATGAAAATAAAGGAAGTTAGGAGAAAATGAAGTTGAACGGTCACAGGAATGCGAAGGAAAATAATGGAAAACTTAAGAAATTAGAGGCCTCATTGATAAAAATGCATATAAGGATTAGTTCATGGCTTTTATTTAGTTACATTTTGGAGCTCTCTCTCTCTCTCTCTCTCTTTTCTCTCTTTCTCCCATACTCTTGCAAACTTAGAGTTTTGTTGGAGCACTCTAACATTGGATCAAAGAAAGCAAAGGAAGGACAAAGAAGGCAAAATGAAGAAAATATAAAGAAAGGAAGCTTTTGATGAAGTAGCTATAGCGGGATTACTTTTAGGTATCTATTTGCATGTGTGATTTCCTTGCTAGATTTGACATGCATGGTACATGAATTTGTGTTTTTGGTTCTCTTGTTGTCATTTGCATGGGTCTTGTTAGGTGTGACACTAGATTTCAGCCTTGCATTTCCATTTTTGGATAGCCATGGTGTGATTTGGTTTATCTTGGTTGATATGGATTTCTGGATGGTTTTGAAACTGATTGGGATGGTCTAAGGAAAAATAACAAGGCCTAGGAATCCCTTGACCAGTAATGGCAGGATATACAATGAAGCTTGGTTGTGAACACCTCATTGGGCCTAGGAATCCATTTATTGGTAATGGAGGGATACATGGTAAATCCTATAGGTAAATACCCTCATTGTGCCTATGAATCCCTTGATCGATAATGAAGGGATACATGATAAACCCTAGAGGTGTAGGCTCTCATTATGCCTAGTAATCCCTTGACCGATTATGGCGGGATACACAATAAAGGCTAAAGAGTGGAGATAGAAAAATCCATCATGGTTGTTTAGTCAATTTAATGTCTTAAATTGCTACCATAAATTATCGATCAAAATTTGTAATCTGATGAAGTGTTGTGCACTATATATGCTTAGATGTCCTTCTTTCTTACTTCATTGTGTAGTTTTATATATTGTTTTTGGGAGTTTGTATTTTATGTCTAATGTTAAAAAAAAAACTAATCTAAGGAATGAAATCTAAGCTTTAAATGAAATCTTGAATGCTAATAAATAATTGAATTTGAAAGAAATTTAATGATGAAAAACTTAATCTTAAGAATGAAGAAAAGGAAAGTTATTTTTACTCTAAGAAAAGAAATTGATTTAGAAGTTACTCTTAATAAAATGAATGAAATATAAAATCTAAAAGAAGGAAGAAAAGGAAATGTTAATTAACTAATCTATTTTGCATAAAAATAAATCAATCTTTGAGTGATTAAATCTGGGCTATGTTAGGCTATTCTATTCCAACAAAACATCTAGGAAAATATCTAATTGAACTTATTCTACTTTTAAACAAGGCATCATTCTAAATTCTATCGATCTCTATATTATGTTCTATCTATAAAAACAACAAAAATAAAACCACATTCTACCTATCAATTGAAAACTATGAAAAACAGAGCATTTGATCTAGTTTTAAATTTATCTAAGAATATCAAAATAAAATCCTAATCTAAATCTGTTCTACATTCCATGGAAACAAAAGCATTAATTCTATTACTGCGAAGTTAAATTGACTATGCTAATTCAATTCAAAAATTAATAAGGCAAGAAAATATTACAAAGTATCTATTGCGTAAAACGAAATGTTTAATTCAAAATCTATGATTTTTGTGTAATCGAATGCAAGAAAAATTTCAATTGAATGCTGACAAGGTTATGATAATGAAACAATTGAAGAGAGCATACAAGATATCAGTCAACTATGCGTAAATATAAACAATTAAATAAGAAAACATTCACAGACTAGATGACATAAAATCAATTTATGAAATGACAAGAATTTAAACTACTAAATGACCATAAGAACATATTTTCCATGCAGGGGCCCTCTGCAACAGAATGAGTGTGAATCTACTTAAAGTATTTGTGCATCAATGGTCTAGAATTAGTCTTCTTCATTAACAAAATAGAGTTTTAAATGTATCACAATATTATCACCAAAATCAAGCCTATTCCCAGTTTCGACAGACCGATATTTATACAAAGTTTCAAATTAACTGTTTGAGATAATTTTTCCTATGGAAAGTAAATTAAAGCTAAGACTAGAAGTCTAATCAGAAGAAAAGTCTACATGGCTCATTATCGATTTGCTACATAAGAGCAAATTGAGAATCTTCGTTCTTTGATCTCGTCCCTTATTTTGTCTGATCTTTAACTGTGAGTGTAGGCATAATCCTTCTTAAATCTGAACAAGTAAGTAGGATACAATCCATATATGGACCATTTAAAAGCTACCCATATGACTCACTTCTTTATTTTCTTCTCGAAACCTATCAAACAATAACAGTGGCTACATAAACAAAGGTTTTCTATAGAATTGCATGAATTATCTAGCTAATTACAAAAATTCATCTAAATAATACGAAACATTACAATATAAAATAGAGATCATGTAAATTCCTTCTCAGATGGAAATGTGTCAATTATCACTAATTGAGTTTATTGATTTTGCGAAAAGGAAGAAAATATGTTGGAAAAAGATGTCAAAATAGGAATAGTCTTGAGGTTCAACATACCCCCACTAAGAGACCATTGCATGTCCTCATGCAATTTCCAGAATTGTGGTCTTTCACCTTTTACTACATTTGTTCTAGTACCTCTTCTAGTACATCCCACTTTCTCTTATTTTATTTCTTTGAGGTGATTTCCATTCTTGGTTTCTTCATGAGTAGCTTGTACTTCAAATTGATGACTTTTCTGCTCAGGTAGCCATTCTTTTTCTTTATTTTATTTTTATTCTTATACAATAGACCCAAATGTAAAATAGTGTTATCAATGATGACCTTTTATAAGTGGTTTTGTTCCTTTAGATATTCATTTTCATGCTTGATGTGCATGTTCAATATCTCTAGCTCATAGATTTCTTGTTTTAAAGAGTTTACTAGATGTTCTTGTGGACTCATAGGCTTCTCTTCAACACTTTACTTCTCGTCTACATGTCTCTTTTCTAAGGACTCAATTTGGTCATAGATTTCTTGTTGTGCAGGGTCAATTTCTGGGGTCCTTCTGCTTGGACTATGTATAGGAGAGGCAGAAATAAGCGATGGTACTCAGGGCTCTTCATCTAAATCAACAAACTCCGCTTCATGTGGATATTTCTTCTTCAAAGGCTTACAAATTATAGAACTTCTCCTTGGCTATGGAGGGCTTAAAATTTTTGAGTTTATAACTTTTCCTTTTTCCTTTACATTACCTCTCCTTTTGTGACCACTTTGTTTCTTATTCTTTAGTAATTTTGTAATAGTGATTTCTTCTTCTTCTTTTTGTGTTTGAGGTGAGGATTTGTCTTCAATTCCAGTATCAACCTTTCTGTTCTTGATTCTTTTGTTCTTATCATTCCTAGTATGTTCTTGTGCTTCTTCTTTAAAATTATTCCTAATCAGGAAAATATCCCAGGAGTCTCCTATACTTTTTAAATGAAATTCAATGAGTATATTTATCAGTCCATGATGATACATGATTTTTTCTATGGATTGAATTATTTTCTGCACATTTCTTGACATTTTATTTAATATTCAATAGGAAGTATGGAAGGTTTATTTCTCCGTCCTTTAGGAAATTCATTAACAGTCTCGCATGGTAGACAAACATACAACCAAATCTACCCTCGCAAGTAACAAATTTTTGAATAATTAACAACATTTTCCTTCACTTTTTTTTTAAGTATCGTACTGGGAATTCCTTTCTTAAAAATATTAGTGTCCATACCTGGATTTTTAATAAAAAAATTTCCATTCTTCTCCATGAATTTCCCTATTCTTGAACCATCTTTCACCGATTTTGGAAATTTTTGTGGCTTCTGCTATGAGGGACTCTATCACCGAAAACTTTATGTCCCCAATTTCTACCTCTACCTCGTCAAAGGCCCTTGCAAATAATTTGGTGGCCTCTTTGTGGAATCTATCGAAATTTTCTATGAACTGGATCCATCGTACCTTCTGTAGCATCTCCTTCATCTGTGGATATCCTTCCACGAATTTCCTTCCTACAGGCTCGGTTCTTACTATTAAACCCATGTCTTTGTTGTAAGGAATTTTCACCTTCAAGACTGTTCATCTTTGACTACGTGAATTGAGGGTTTGGCTCTGGCTTAAGAATGTCAAGAGGAGATTGTAGAGACATGTAGGTAAATAGGTAATTGAGCGATGGTTTAGGAACGTGAATAAGCAAGTTACGGTATGAGATATGACCGTTCATCATTAATGAATGACATTGGCCTTGATCATTAAGGGGATATGATATGGATGAAATGGAAAATTATGGATTTGTGGTGTGAACTAAGTATAATCAATTTTATTGATGAAAATTTGAGGTGGCAACATATGATCATCTAATGTATATACATTAATTTTTTTTAACATTATTATTTAAAAAAAAATTGTAACATACCTTGGAATTAACCGTTGTTGTTCTTCTTTTTGTCTTGATTACTCAGGTTTATTTTCAGCATGATCTTCAATGGAGTCTTTAGTCGGTTCTGTTTAGTATGTCCTGCTTCAATAGATTGCAAAAGTGTATCAGAGCTGCAGAATGTGATGATAGTTGCAGATTATTCCGAGAGTTGTAGAAATGTAGCAATTCTATAGCTAATCTTTTATTGTTTCTGAAGAATAAAGGGAAAAAAGAATTTGGGATTTTCATAATGGGAGAAAATATAAGATGTTAGAAATGAGCTCTGTTTTTCACCTTGTATTTTATGTATAAGAATGTCAATAATTTATTGGTTTTCATACTTGTATATATATATATATATATATTATTTATTTATTTATTTTATTTTAGTTTTAGATATGAAAAATAAAAAAGAAGACTAATTTGGGGAAGAAGAAGAATTCTTCTTCACCAAATTCATATCAGCATCGTCTTGGAAAATTTTGATAAATTTATTCTTTGTAATTGCTTTATGATATACCTTTATTCGATGTCCATTCACAAGAAGAGGTACCTTTTCTTCATCAATATTCCTTATCCTAACTACCCCATTGTCAAAGACCTTTGCGATCTCATAAGGCCCAAGCCAATGAGTTTGAAATTTTCCTTGGAAGTCTTTGAACTTTGAATCGAACAAAAGTGCCCAATCTCCTGCTTGAAAATTTCTTTCCTTTATGTATTTATCATGCCATATGGACCTTTGTTGTTGAATTGAAATAGTCTTTTGAACTAAATCTTTCCTAATTTCATCAAGCTCATTGAGTTTCTCCATTCTATGATTTTGGGATTTTGACAAATCAAGTCCCAATATGACTGTTATTTTGAAGGTTTTAATCCAGAATTCTTTTGGAAACAAGAATTGCTTCCTATAAACAAGTTCATAGGGATTATGTCCTATTTTATTCCTCCATGTAGTCCGGTAGGCCCATAAAGCTTCAGGAAGCCTTTCTACCCAATCATTCCTATGTAGATGTACAGTCTTTGTGAGGATTTCTTCGATCACTTTATTGGTAGACTTCACTTGTCCATTTGCATGTGAATGGTATGGAGTAGAATTTATATGTTTGATATTATATTACTCCACAATATTTTTCACCATCCTGGATGTAAATTGAGTTCCTTGATCTGTCACAATTTCCCTTGGGACCAAAATGAGTGAAAATATCCTAAAAAAGAAATGAAACTACATCATTTTCACTAGCAAAAGAAAGTGTTTTAGCCTCTATCCATTTAGTGACATAATCAGTGCAAACCAGAATATACCTCTTTTGTCTTCATGGTGGGTTGATTGGTCCAACAAAATCGAGAGCCCATTTTTCAAAGGGTTCGATGAGTACCTGAGGTTGTAATGGAATTTCATCTGTAGGAGCATGTTTCCCCATTTGCTGACAACTGTCACACCTTTTGACATACTCCTTGGCATATTTAAAAATGGATGGCTAATAATATCCTAAATGAAGGATTTTATAAGTAGTCCTCTTATTAGCAAAGTGTCAACCACAAGGCTCATCATGGCATGCCTTCATTATTTCAGGTATTTCATCTTCTCATACACATCTCCTGATGATGAGATTTGTACTTGTATTGTGCAATTCATCATTTACCCATGAATATAATTCACTTTAAAAAAAAAAAATTCTCTTTTCTCTAGGAAGCAAGTATGCAGGTAATTTTCCTATAGCTAAGTAATTATCAATGTCTGCAAGCCATGGATATTTATTAGACATTACAAAAATATATTCATCCAGAAAATTATACTCTACTAGAGTTTTATTATTTTCATTTTGAATTCTAGACAAGAAGTCAGCAACTGTATTTTTTTTTCCAGGTCGGTCTAGAATGGTGATGTTAAATTCTTGCAGGAGTAATAACCATCTTGTGATTCTTCCATTAGTGATATATTTATTCATTAAATACCTAATTGTAGAATGATCTATGTTAATAAAGGTTTCATAGCCAGTGATGTAGTGTCTAAAATTGTTAATAACATGGACAACAACTAGAAACGTTTTTTAGTAACAGTGTAAATTAACTCAACAGGAGTCAAATTTTTTTTGTGTAGTAGATGGAATAGGGGGTCAAATATTTTTCTAATACACCTCCCAGATCTGTATCTGAAGCATCTATTGAGATATGAAAATGTAATTTCCAATTTTCTCCTCTTAAGATGGGTGCCTCAGATATTTTTTCTTTTAAAGTTTCAAATGTCATTTGGTACTCACGATTCCAACTAAATTCACAATCTTTGGTAAGAAATTTGAAGAGTGGAGATGCAATTTCCATGAAAAACAAGAAAACTTCTAACATCCTTTTGAAAATTTGGAAGTGATAATTTGGAGATGAATTCAACTTTGTATGAGTCCACCTTAATTCCATCCCCTGAAATATGGTTTCGTAAAACAATTCCTTGAGTAAACATCATAAAAAAAATTTCATGACTTAATGAAATATTTTCTTCTTTACATATTTTAAGATTTTTTTCCAAATTTTCAAGGGCCTCTTCAAAATAATTTCCATAAATTTTAAAATCATCCATATACACTTCCACACAATCATGTATTAAATCAGAGAAAATTCCTAATATTGCTCTTTGGGATGTTGCAGGTGCATTGCACAATCCAAAAGGAACTACTCGGTAAGCATAGGTTCCCCATCGACAGGTAAATGAAGTTTTGTCTTGGTCTTTAGGTGCTACTTGAATTTGATTGTAACCACTAAAGCTATCCAAGAATGAAAAATAATTCTTCCCTGCTAATGTATCCAAAACTTCATCTATGAAAGGAAATGGAAAATGGTCTTTTCGAATAGTATTATTTAATTCTATATAATCAATGCATACCCTCCATTTACCATTGTTTTTAGGGACAATCACCAAGGGAGAAACCCATTGATTTTATAATATTGGATAAATGAAGTTTACATTCAGCAATTTTTGTAATTATTCTCTCACAATTTCCCTAAGATTTTGATTCATCCTTTTTTGAGGTTATCTGATAGGCCTAGAGTTTTCCTCCATATATATATGATGTATGAAAGTCTCAGGATTAATTCCTTTCATGTCAGTGTACTTCCATACATATGTAGAAGAATGTTTTTGCAATGTTTTGATTCAATCTTCTTGTTGGAATTTTTCCAAGTTTTTGTTTATGTTTAAAGATTTTCCTGGAAAGATTTCAACTACAGAGTTACCAAATTATTCCATAGAATATAAAGAAATTTTCTTGGATGACAAGTATTCAATATTAAATTGTTCTTGAAAATTATGATCCTCTTCACATTCTGAAGATGTTTCAAAATTTTCTATTGAATTTAAAATTTGACTTTCTTCACTAATATGGGAAATAGTAAGGAGATGTTTTCTATCATTGTCATCATCCATCCATTCTTCATTTTCTATTTCTTTCATTGCTTTTGCTGGAGGATATAGAGTGAATTTCTCCATTGAATTAACATAAGAAATAAACATATCACCATATCTACAACTAATGAAAGCATCATTTTTAGCTAGCAAAGGCCTAATATCAATGGATGTCCCTCTAGGTTGTTATTGGGAGTTAATATCATAAAGTAAAATATATATTCCCAAGATTCTAAGGATACATAAATTTATTCTAATACACCATCTGTCTTGGTTACTTATCTATATGTTAATTGCAGTAATGTTGGTGTATACTGAAGGTTTGGAATCCTAAGTTGTTCCATGGTCTGTTTACTCATGGTTTTTATGGTTTCTCCTAATTCAATCAATGTATTTTGAATCTCAATACCATTGATGTGTGTTTTTACAACTGGACTTCTTGGATCCAAATATTTTTGTATGGCTATTTTTCTCATCATAATGTCTGTAAATTTTCCCACTAACTAAATCCTTTTTACTTCTTTTGTTTTTCTTCCTGATTTCTTTATACTCAACTCTCTTATTGTTTTAGAAAGGATTGGAATCTCTTTAATGGCTTGTAAAAATGGATTTTGATACAAACATTTTTCAATTCATCTAGTAATATTTTAGGGAAAGGAGGGTTATAAACATATACTAAAGGTTGCTCTATGACAAGAGTTGAGTTTATTGGATTTTCTTGTTTTTTATTTTGAGACTTTTGATTTTGTTCAAGGGATGTCCCTTCTCCAAAATTATTTTTATTTTTTTGTAGAGAAATTTCTTCATCAAGGTCATCTTTTTCCTGAATAACAACATAGGGCTTTTTCCTTTCTAATATCCTACCAAATCTAAGTTGAACATTGTTAATATCTAGTGGAGTAATCATATAAATTGGAAAATTTCGTCCTTCTATGTTATAAGCAGGTTGAGTATTTTTATTGTTTGGGTTTGGTAATGGCTGGGAAGGTAGTTGATTTGGTCTTTGTGGAAATGGTAATGAAAGATGTGGATTATGATTTTGAAATTGAGGTCATTGACTAGGTTGTGAAAAATGTTAAGGAGGATAGTTTGGATAATATTATGGATATTGGTGATATTGAGAGTATATGCCATAAGGATTTTTCATTCCTTGTATCCAAGGTTGAGCTTGAGACCAAGGTTGATGCCATGGCATTGGTGAATTCAAATTTTTTGGTGGGAGTTGAGTGTACGTTTGATTGCTAAAGCCTTGATTTTGTGGTCCTTGCCATGGTCTTCTAGAGAAAAAACAAAGAGGTTCTACTGGATGTGGAGCTATTTCTTCTTGGAAAACAACCTTAAGACCTAGTATAGAGGGACATTTTTTTGTTTCATGATTTTTTGCACAAACAACATAGGTCTCTATGAATTTTAAATGAAGAGGACATTCTCTTAAGGCATGTTTGTTTATGCATTTAGGACAGAAAATAGTTAAGGCATTAGTTTCAAATTTCTATTTGTTTTGTAATTTTAGGGTGTCTATTTTTTCACTAAGACTCCCTAAGGTATACATTTCGAATTCATCAAGAATATTTCCTATTTCTACCCTACTTACTATTCCAGTTGTAGATTTATTCACTTTAGAGAGAATAGGATCTCTTGTATTTTCCCCAGTTCTTGATTTTCCTCTCGAAAGATGAATGCATAGTTCAGCAATTTCAGGTAATGATAATTGAGAGACATCTCCCTTTCCCATCATATTAAGAATATATATCCACTCATATTTTATTCCTTTCAATAAGAGAGCTTTTAAAGTATCTTGATCTAAGTTTTCCAGTTTAGATATTTTTATAATGTAATTGAATCTCTCAATTAAGTCTTCCAATTTTTCATCCTCTCTTTGCATCATTTTAAATACTTCATCCTTATGATTAATAGGTCTGCAATAATCTAGATACATTTGTAAGAATGCACTTCTCATCTCATCCCATGTCCTAATAGATTGTGTTATTAAGCCCATGAACCATTTTAGATTTTCACCCTTGAGTGTTGTAGGAAATGGTTTCAATTTTTTAGAGTCTTGTAAGTAGTGATATGATCTACATAAAACCTCAAATTGAAATAGAAACATTTCAATATATTCATTGCTTAATCCATGAAAATTTGGAAGGATGGAAGGTGAAATATTCTTCATTGTGGCATTTGTATCCTCATCAAGTACTATAGGAAATCCAACAGAGTTATGGTCCTTCCTATTTTCTCTTCCTCTTCCTCTGCAGTATCATCCACCTCTTCTTACTCCTCCTATTCTTAAGGCTTCAACACTCAGATTGTGTACTTATCATTCACCTTATTCTCTAGCCATTATAGATTCCTCAGAACTAATGTAGGGTTATAACTATAGAGTTATTTTTTCTTCCTCTGGTTCTTCTATCAATGGGATGTTGAAGAAAGTTTATTCTTCTCATCACTAGGGATTTCTAACTCTTGAGCTAGAATATATTCTCCTGTAGAGGTGAAAATGGTTACTCCTTCTATTGGAGATCTAGGATCTTCATCTTCTAAGACTGCCTCAGTAGATGAAGTTGGAGTCCTGATTGGATTTCTAACCTGAAGACTTCAGGATGTATATGTCTTGTTGTGAAAAATGGAATATGAGTTTGAGATGGTAGTGTGGCACTTCATGTTCTTGGTGGAGTGAGTGGTGTTGATGGAATCAAACTTCTACCTTTAGCTATAAATCTACCGGTAGAGTCTCTTTCTCTACGCATATCATTTTTTTTTAGATGTAAAAAATAAGGCTTCCTAATTACACTTCCCTAGAAACGACACCAAAATGTTTTGTCAATTTAATGTCTTAAATTTCTACCATAAATTATCAACCGACGTTAGCAATCCGATGAAGTGTGGTGCACTATATATGCTTAGATGCCCTTCTTTCTTAATTCATTGTGTAGTTTTATGTATTTTTTTGGGGTTTTGTATTTTATATCCAATGTTAAAAAAAAAATGATCTAAGGAATGAAATATAAGCTTTAAATTAAATCTTGAATGCTAAGAAATAACTGAATCTGAAAGAAATTTAATCATGAAAAAATTAATATTATGAAGGAAGAAAAGGAAATTTTATTTTTACTCTAAGAAAAGAAATTGATTTAAAAATTACTCTTAATAAAATGAATGAAATATAAAATCTAAAATAAGGAAGAAAAAGAAATTTTAATTAACTAATATATTTTGCATAAAAATAAGTCAATCTTTGAGTTATTAAATCTGAGCTATGTTAGGCTATTCGAAGCCGACAAAACATCTAGGAAAATATCTAATTGAACTTATTTTGCATTTAAAAAATGCATCATTCTTAATTCTATTGAATTCTATTGATCTCTAAATTATGTCCTATATATCAACACAACCAAAAATAAAACCATGTTATACCTATCAATTCAAAACTTTGAAAAACAGAGCATCTGGTATAGTTTTAAATCTATCTAAGAATATCAAACTAAAATCCTAATCTAACTCTATTCTACATTCCATGGAAACAAAAGCATTGAATCCATTACTTCAAAGTTGAATTGACTGTGCTAATTGAATTCAAAATTGACTAAGGAAAGCAAAGATTGCATAGTATCTGTTGCGCAAAATGAAATGTCTAATTTAAAAACTATGATTTTTGTGTAATCGAATGCAAGAACAATTTCAATTGAATGCTGACAAGGTTATGATAATGAAACAATTCAGGAGAGCATATGATATATCAGTCAACTGTTTGTAAATATAAACAATTAAATCACAAAAAATTCAGAGACTAAATGAGATAAAATCAATCTATGAAATGACAAAAATTTAAACTACGAAATGATTGTAAAATCCTCTTTTCCATGCAGGGGCCCTCTACAATAGAACGAGTGTGAATATACTTAATTTATCTGCGCGTCAATGGTCTAGAACTGGTATTTTTCATTAACAAAACATAGTTTTAAATGTATCACAATATTATCACCAAAATCAAGCCTATTCTCGGTGTCAATAGACCAATATTTATACAAAGTATCAAATTAACTGTCTACGATAATTTCTCCTACGGAAAGTAAAATAAAGCTAACAATAGAAGTCTAATCAAAAGAAAAGTATTCATGGCTCATTCTCAATTTGCTACGTAAGAGAAAATCGAGAATATTTGTCCGCTGATCTCGTCCCTTATCTTGACTGACCTTGACCATGAGTATAGGCATAATCCTGATTGAATCTGAACAGGTAAGTAGGATATGATCCATATATGGACCATTTCAAAGCTACCCATATGAGTCGCTTCTTCATTTTCTTCTCGAAACCTGTCAAACTATTGTGAAACCAGCTCCAAAAATAGAAGAAAAGAGATATCAACGCCTTAGAAATAAGCCACTACGAGGGGGAAACCTCCAATACATTACATGAATGAACAATTCTTGGATGATACAAATTACAAAACCTCCTTTCTATATATAAGATTCCATGGGGCCACAATGTAATCCTATCCCACCTGACAATAATAATTTAAGGGCACAATAATAACAATATGGGGGTTACAAGGGTACAATAATAACAATAAGGGGGTTACGCTAAATACAATAAGGGACTATATTAGTAATATAGGGACCTAACATGCCCCTCTCCTTCAAAAAAGTGTTTTACTCAACGCTTGAGTAACTTTGGGTGCTTCTATATAAAATTCTCATCCTCCCATGTAGAATCTTCGATGGGTAAGTTCTTCCACTTGATGAGATACTTTGAAATTGATCGATTCCGTAGCTGTCGAGTTCTACTTTCTGTGACCACTTCAAGTTCCAATATTATTTTTCCTTCCTGATCAAGTTATGGAAATATTGTTTGAACTGGAAGATTTTCACCTATAACCTTCTTTAAGCATGAAACATGGAAAATTGGATGCACTCGTGAAGAAGCAGGAAGCTCCAATTTGTATGCCACAGTACCAATATTTTGCAACACCTTGTAAGGACCATAGTACTTTGGTGATAATTTATTATCCTTCTTAGCTTGCCTGAGGGACATTTGTTTGTATGGTTGTAGCCGTAAAAATACCCAATCTCCTACATCAAAACTTCTCTCGCTGCGATGTTGATCTGCCTGTTGTTTCATTCGATTTTGTGCTAAATTCAGGTTATCCTTTAAGAGTTGGAGAACTTCTTGCTGATGCTCGATGTGATCTTCCACTGCTTGAACCTTCGAATTTTCCCTTAAAGATGATGTGATGGATGGTGAATGATATCCATAAAGTGCCATAAATGGGGTCATTTTTGCTGCAGTATGGAAGGAAGTGTTATACCACCATTCAGCTAGAGGTAACCACTTGACCCATTGTGTTTGTTTATCAGATACAAAACAACGAAGATATCCTTCCAAAATTTATTTACTATCTCAGTTTGACCATCGGATTGAGGATGATAAGATGAGCTATGAGCTAATTGAGTACCCAAACAAGAAAATAACTCTGTCCAAAAATTTCCAGTAAAAATGGGATCTCTGTCGCTCACAATAACCCTTGGTTTTCCATGTAGCTTTTGAATTGTGTCCATAAATGTAGTAGCAACTGTACTTGCTTTAAATGGATGAGATAATGCACAAAAGTGTGCATACTTGGTAAGTCTATCAACTACCACCATGATGACACTCTTTCCTTCGGACTTAGGTAAACCTGTGATAAAATCCATTGAAATCTCCTCCCAACGTTGACTTTGAATGGATAAAGGTTGTAGAACTCCCGGGGTCTTAATTGTTTCCACTTTATTCTACTGGCAAACCAAACATTCCGCCACAAACTTTTGAATATCAGATTTAAGGCCATCCCAAAAAAATTCTTTCTTCACCCTGTGGTAAGTTTTTAAAAATCCTGAGTGTCCTCCTAAAGGAGAAGTGTGCAATTCCAAAGGAATCTTTTGTTTTAGTTGGGAATTCTTACAAAGATATAAGCGATCTTTGTACCATAAGGAATCATTTTTCCAACTAAATGTATCAGATGTACTAGGATCTTGCTGCAACTTTTGAATGAGTATCCATACATCTTTGTCCTTCTTCCAATCATCTCTTGCTTCAGTTATCCAATCTGGTTGGATAATAGAAATGGCACAAAGCAATGCTTCCACCTCTTCATTCTTTCTTGAGAGTGCATCTGAAACAACATTAAGCTTTCCTTTTTTGTAGATTATTTCAAAGTCATAACCCAACATCTTTGTGACCCATTTTTGCTGCTCTTCTGAAGATAGTCTTCGTTCCAAAAAGTGTTTAAGACTATCATGATCAGTTTTTACCTTGAAGTGTCTTCCCATTAGGTAAGTTCGCCATTTCTTTAGTGCATGAAGTATTGCTAACATTTCCTTCTCATAAATAGGTTTTTGTAAATACTTTCCTTTGATTGGATGACTTTCAAAAGCAATGGGTCTTCCTTCCGGCATTAAAACTACACCAGTTTCATTTCCCGAGGCATCACATTCCACAATAAAGGTTTTTGTGAAGTCTGGCGTAGCTAAGACCGGTGCTAGGCACATTGCCTCTTTAAGATGTTCAAAGGCCTTAGTTGCTTCAGGAGTCCATGAAAATGAATATTTCTTCAATAATGTTGTTAGAGGTGCTGCTATTCTCCCATAATTCTTAACAAACTTGCGATAATACCCTGTTAACCCGAGAAATCCTCACAACTGCTTTATGGTTGTGGGAACTTTCCATTCCTTAATGGCTTTAATTTTGTTAGGGTCCACTTTAACCCCCTCGTGAGATACAATATGACCCAGATATTCCACCTCTTTTACTCCAAAGAAACATTTGGACTTTTTTGCATATAATTGTTTCTCCTGCAATAGTTTGAGCACCCTGTCAACATGTTCAACATGATCCTTCCAAGACCTGTTGTAGATTAGTATATCATCAAAAATACTAGCACAAATTTTCTAAGGAAGGGTTTGAAAATGGAATTCATCAACCCTTTAAATGTAGAAGGTGCATTGGTAAGGCCAAAAGGCATGACCAAAAATTCATAATGACCCTCATGAGTTCGAAATGTTTTTTTCGGAATATCTTCAGTCTTCATTCTAATTTGATGATATCTTGAACAAAGATCCAACTTGATAAAATAAATTGCTCCATGTAATTCATCTAATAATTGATCAATCACAGGAATGGGAAATTTATCTTTAATGGTGAGCTTATTGAGCTCCCTATAATTGGGACACATGCGCCATGATCCATCCTTATTGTGTACCAATACTACAAGAGCAGAGAAAGAACTTTGACTAGGTTGAATTATACCTACCTCTAACATTTTTGCAATCATACGTTAAATTTTTCTCTTTTAGACATAAGAATATCTATAAGGCCTGATATTTGGAGGAACACATCCTAGAATCAAATGAATAGCATGATCATGATCACGAATAGGTGGGAGTCCTTTGGGAGTGTCAAAAACCTTGGAATGATTGTCCAATACTTTTTGGAGATCTGCAGAAATAGATGATTTTGATGTTGGAACATCTAGTGAGCATAATTGTGCATTTATACCTCGTTGTTCTTTCTTTAGAATCTTTTTCATGACATTAGAGCTTATTATATTTCTCGGCTTTCCTGCAATACCACGTAATTCTACTTCCTTTCCTTCTGAAAAAAAATTCAAGAAAATTTCTTGAAAATTAAAAGCTACCGTCCCCAAAGATTGTAACCATTGTACTCCTAGTACAACATCATCACCTCCCATAGGAATGGAAAGCATTGGAATATTCTGTTATCACAAAATCTAACCTTGATAGGCTGCTCGTCAGGTAGACTTTGTGTAACTCTTTCAAACCAATATTTTCGCTCAGGCTTAGCCTCCTCAACCTGAGAGGGCTCTCGCAAAGGTTTATGAATTTTGTTTAATGGATAGATGGTTAACTCTAATATAAAAGATAAAATTGTATAACTGGTTGTATCACAAATTAGCAAACTTTCATTGGGCCATGGAGTCAAGATAATATTCAACAAAAAATCACAATCTGTTAAGCATGGAAGTCAAGGAATTTGGAGTCTAGGTAAATGAATAAAATAGTCACACAATGAAAAACACAGTCTATTTGCATGTAAAGGAAGTTAGAGAATTTTCAAATGAATTCTAAGTATCACATACAAATACTACTGCAAATAGATGATTAAGGAAGGCAATAGAACAATGATAAACATAAACTCCTTATGAATCTTGAGTTGTCAAAATAGATCTCTGTATTAACTTGAAAAAGACACAGTGACATACAATAACACAGTCTATTGCTAATGAAAATGCCCAACCTAGTGGAATTAAACCTCATGATCTATATAGAACATTCACAATATAGGATTCTTTCATCCTCCACTAGAGAATTCGAATTCCCATACTTTGACACATTTCCTAATCTAGAAACATGTTATTAATTACAAAGCCTTTGAAAAGTCCTAGTTCTAATACAACTAAAACTCTTAAATATGCTTCTAACAACCTTATCTAGTCTTTAATTAATCCTTTACCAGCTGCAATCCCATGAGTTCGAACTTTGATTTTTTCTTCAACCTTGATGTGATCCTGCTGATGATGACAAAACTGTCCTAAAAATTAGAAAACATGTTTCCTACTTTTCAGCCCTTAACTTTCATTATCAGTTTCGAGTACTTTGATCATTTGATGGAGAATTTTCACATGTGTCATATTTTCTAAATATTCCTATAAATCCTTTAATATTCCATCTGTGTAGAAACCATCTCCAAAATGATGTAAAAGGGTATAAAATAAGCCTGCACTACGAAAGTAGCTTGTTTTCGTAGTGCATTTTTTAGCTCGGTGTAAAACCTTTCCTTTCAATCAGATTTTCACCTGTTTTCTTCGTTAGAACCTCCATCTATTATATCCATGCTTCCACCAGCATATTTAAACCAAAATCTCATCAAAATCCCCTCCAAAAGTTATATTTAAATGTGCAAAAGACTTCTTCAGTAGTTTCGTAGTGCGCTACGAAACTGCTGTGCAAGCTGATTTTCAAAACAGTCTTCAAATTTTGTAAGTTAGGGATACTTAAACTTCATAAGGGTTGATATTATCTCAGAAAAACATAGTAACTTAACTTCAAAAATATTCCCTTCATCAAATAAAGTCTTCACCTTAATAAAAGATTGACTTATAAATTGATCATTTTTCTGCACTGTTCCATTACTTTGTTTCACTATTCCTTTGACTTTTCTTGAGATCTTGTTAGCTGAATCTCCAAGTCTTCAACTTGTCTTCTTAACCTCATGTTGCTGGCCCTCAAATGAGTATTCGTAACTCTCACAAATTTTTCTTCTTTTATGGCTGGTACAGTCCAAGTGAAAAATTGTTCCTCACTGCTAGGTATTTCTGGTCTAGAAACATTTTCACCCTCCCAAAGGGCTTTCATTCACTTGAAACTTGTTTTTTCAATGGCATTATTTATAGCTCTTTTATTTAACCTGGAAATTTCATGATTGGTTGGTTTTAATTTTTCCTCTATCTCTTCATAACTGATTTTGACTGTTTGTGTTGAGAATACTCTGTTTTTGGCATTTTCTGATATAGGTGAAGAAATATCTATTAATTCTTCACAAATAGTGGATGCTTCATTTGTTTTCTCCACCTCAGCATTAAGCTCTTGTATCCTCTTTGACTATCTAGTTGCAGGCTTCCTAGCCTTGAAGACAAATGCTGCATCTTCATTTTTGAACTCCAGCTTCTTAGATGACTTCATATTTTTTTGTTTACCTTGATCAATTCTTATGAAGTCAGCTTGTACTAAAGGAGATTATTATATGTTCATTGCTTGCAAAATATCATCTAAGTTCCCTTTCAAACCTGGACTGTCACTTGTTTCTAAAAGCATTGTTTTCCGTTTTTCTTTTGCAACTTTACTCCTAGTCATTTTCTATAGAATTTTTTTACCAACTGTCTCTTTCTGTTTAGTTTCTTCAATTTCTTGCAACCTACGTTTTTCAGGTGGAGGAGTTTCTACAATGACAACTAGTGTCTTTTCTACCTGTTCTTTTACCTGTTTCCTAGGCTTCAATTTCACAAACCTTTTGTCCTTGCAACTACAGGTTTGCTGGATTCTGCTGGTAGAGATTCTTTTTCCTTAGGATTTTTTACTGGAGTTTGAGCTTCTATTCCAAATCCACATAAAAATATAAAATATGACCAATCTTTATTAATCTTTTGGATTTCATTCAAGACCATCAGTTTGATTAAACCATGGTGAAAAATAGATGTTTCACATTCTTCAAATTTCACTTGAACCTTATCTGCCATCTTAGCAATGCTTCTATACAGGAAAAATGGCAAGTCTAGAGATATCATACCTGTAAAGTGTAATAGAAGTTTGAAATGGTAGGAATAAACTTTATGATACCTGCCCTCGCATGTGAAATACCTCTGGATATTGAAGAGTAAATCAGCATAGCTATCTTTAATGTAGCTTCTGGGAATTGCATTATTTAAATCCGTCTTTATAAATTCTGGCTTTAAAAAAATCTTTAATCATGCCTCCATGTCAAATCTTAAACCCTTAAACCATGTTTTTTGTCCTCTAGGTATCTCAGTTACTAGGGCCATAGTCTCAAGAGTTACTGACAAATTCAAGATTCCAATCTTTGTATTTGAACAACTGAAATGAAAAGAAAATTCTTTTGTTACCCGACTTTGTCCTCCCTGCAACTTTTCACAAAAATTCAAACATCCTACCTTTCTGAAAGCCTCTAACACTGTTTTGTCTTTAGCTAGAACTCCTGTGCTTTCAAATTCTGACCTCAAGCAATGCCCTGACCTGTGATTCTTTTTGTCCTCTATCATTCTTGCCTTCAGAAATTTTTGTCTTCTTCCTTCAGAATTTAATGATCAGCCTCACTTGTAGGAATATCAGCCTCGCTTGATGGAAAGAAATCAGCCTTGCTTGATAGTAGATAAGAATAGCTTTGGTGTAATATGACCATAAGCTTGGAACTTGAAACAGATATGTTTCACTGTTTGTTATGAAAACTAGAGTGAGTAACGCGTATCAGCCTTTCAAACTTGAAAATTCTTTTCATAAATGACACCTCTACGATTGCAATGATGAGTATGAATGGTTACACGTTTTGGAAATGACCCCTAACTGACTCACAATGATGTCATTGTATGAAAATATAACAGATTATGACAGCTTTTATGCTTTGACATGACCTTACTACGAATTTGTGCTTTCGTAGCACACCTAGTGCAATTTTTGCGATATGCGCTATGAAAGTAGCAGCGCTTTCGTAGCACAAAACTAAGTTTTTGAACTGATCGGGCTACAAAATTGTGGTTTTGTGGCTAATTGTAGAGGATTTTTTCAAAGGTTAAAAACATGACTTGTAAATGAATGATGGGAATTTTTAACCATGAAATGAGACTTAAAGACCTTATTTGGAAATGAAAACTAACTTTTTAAGACTTCTAAATGAATCACTTACCCTTTTTTTTAAAATGAAATGACTCGAGACCTATTTGACACCATGACTAGAAAAAGGTAAACTTTCAGAGCTTAGAAATTTATTTTATGGTGATAACATATTCAATACATATTCCACCATGGTTAGCTTGATATTATGGCATTTTCCGAAGCAATTTATATTTCCTCCATTTGCAACCATCACTTGACATTCTGGTGTTGGGTATAGGAAATAATTCAATTCCTTGGCTACCTTACAATGAATAAAATTATGGGTACTACCTAAATCAATCAACACTATTACCTTTTTCTTCTTGATATGTCCTTCTATCTTGAGAGTTTGAGGAGTGGTAATTCCTGCCAGTGCATTACACGATATGGTCAGATTCATTTCTTCCTCTTCTAGGGTTGGTTCCTTGTGTATATCCTCTTCTTGTTCATTTTCTTCTTCCTCTTCACAATCTATGTAAAATAATTTCTTCTCAGCACACTTATGACCTTTAGTGTATTTGCTATCACAACCGTAGCAAAGCCCTTTTGCTCTTTTTTCTTCCAATTGTTGTGGTGTCAACCTTGTAGGTTGTGGAAATCTAGGCGTAGCAACACTTCCTTCTTTATAGAATTGAGTGGTAGGCTTCCTTGTCGCCATAATTTTACATTCAACTTTTCTTGCCAACCTGAATGCCTTCTCCAATGAATCAGGTTCCAAAATGCAAACTTCATGTTGGATGTTATCCTTTAAAGTGCCTATGAAGAGATCAATCCTGTGTTCCTCTAGAATATCAGTTACCCTTATAATCAATTTTTGGAAGTCCTCAATGTGCTGCCCCACTAAACCCTTTTGTTTGAGATTTATCAATTGGGTAAAGAAGGTGTTGCTCTTTGTATCCTCATAATGTGCTATCATTTCCTCCGTAAAAATTGACCAAGTGACAATTTTTTTACGGGAGCAAAGCCATCGATACCATACAAATGTAAAGTTGCAATGCATACCTTTTGTGTGTTTTTCACATTATTGAGATCAAAATATTGCTCCATCTGTAGTATCCATGTCATAGGATGCTTTCCATCAAACTTCCTCATATCCATTTTTTGAATATGGTGGTTCTCCCCCCCAACTTTATATTTTATGAAATCATGATTAGCATTTATTTTATTCTCATCATGAGTTTCCTCTACTATATTTTCACCATTAGGAAACATTTGTTGTATCAACTTTGTCAAACCTTCCATGTTTTCTTTTAGATCATTCTTCATGTTTTCCATTTTTTCATCGATTTTAGCTTCCATGTCATCCATCTTAGATTCCATGCCAGCTTCCATGCCATCTCTTAGCTTCCATGCCATTCTTCAAACCATCCATATTATATTCCACGCCTTTCTTCAAACCATCCATCTTAGTTTCCATGCCTTTCTTCAAAACTTCCATGTCATTTTTTGTTGCTCTTTGCGAGAGCGAAATTTGTTGCGCTTGCTCTTGTAAATTTGATATGTCATGTTTCTATTCTTCATCTTCATGAGTCATAGTAGAGCCTTCTAAAGGCTTCATGGGTGTTGAATTATTTTTAGGGGCCATTTTAGAATCTAATACTGATATATATTCTACAATATGCCCTTGGAATCAAATCAACTTGATTCTTCAAACAAGACTTACGCAATTCGGGAAAAAAATATACACACCTTTTACTTTATTTTGAGGGGCTCTATATTGAAATTGAACTATCTTTGTAATTGTAGATCCTCAATATCTAAAATTCAACCTTGTAGTATCCCTCTGAAGCTTCTTTAAAATGTCATAGGTTTGACCTGATTTGGATTCTTCAAGGCAAAGTTATGTCCAATCTCCCACAATGACCCAATTATGGACTGGTTCAGTAGAGCGAACTTGTACAACTTTCCACGTGTCATTGTTTCCTCCTTTGGCTCCAAAATTGACAGACAAGAAACTACAGTCCATGTACTTGCGGCCACATTTTACAACATTCCAATCAGATGCTCAGATAGAGAGTTATGGACATTTTCCCATGATAACCTCTTTGAGATGAATTTTGAGAGCCTGAAAAAGACCTAACTTCCACAGATCATATCTCTGAAAATATTGCAAACCAAGATCTGAAATTTTGTGAATATGTTCCTCAAGATTTTAGCTTCTTTCTCTAAAAATTTCAGCTTCTGAAACTTCGTAGAAAAAACATTTATAGCCCAAATTCCACGATGACATGTTTAGGTTAAATTCAGGAGCCTGCAAAAAGCCCTAAATTCCACAGATCATATATCCAAAAATGTTGCAAACCAAGCTATGAAATTTTGCGACGATGTTCCTCAGGATTTCGGCTTCGCACTCTAAAAATTTCAACTTCTGAACCTTCGTAGAAAAAACGTTATAGCGAAAATTCCATGATGACCGGTTTGGAGCAGTGAAAACCCTAGAATCCAAAGCTTTGATACCAAATGTTGTGAAACCAGCTCCAAAAATAGAAGAAAAGAGATATAAACGACTTATAAATAAGCCACTTCAAGGGGGAAACCTCCAATACATTACATGAATGAATAATTCTTGGATGATACAAATTACAAAACCTCCTTTCTATATATAGGATTCCATGGGGCCACAATGTAATCCTAGCCGACCTAACAATAATAATTTAAGGGCACAATAATAAAAATATGGGGGTTAAAAGGGTACAATAATAACAATAAGGGGGTTACACTAACAACAATAAGGGACTATACTAGCAATATAAGGTCCTAACACAAACTATAACGATCGCTGCATAAACAAAGGTTAGCTATAGAATTGCACAAATTTTGTAGCTAATTAAAAAAATTCATCTAAATAATAAGAAACTTTACAATATAAAATAGAGATCAACTAAATTCCTTCTCATATGGAAATGTGTCAATTATCACTGATTGAGTTTATGGATTTTGCGAAAAGGAAGAAAAGATGGTGGAAAAATATGTCAAAATAGGAATAGTCTTTAGGCTCAATGGTTTAGGATGAGAGATCCAGAGGCATCAATGCTTGTTCAGGGCCTAATGATCCCTTTTCTGGTATATGATGGGATTACAATAAAGCCTTTATTTTATGTTTATTGTTTGGGCCTAGGAATCCCTTGGTGTATTGCAGTAAATCCTTATCAAGCCTTGACTGGTTTTGTTGCGAGTCCCATATCCATGCTTGGAATAAGGCACGAGGGTAATTTACTAAAATAAATATTTTTTTCAGCCCAATCTATGGTTAGGTGGTATGTAGAAGTCCTTGAAATGGTTGCATTTTGCATATGTTAATATGATGTTTTTTCCTCCTGGGAATTATGTGTAAATGTGATTGTTATTATGGGATATTAATGGTTGTTCTATCATTTTTATTATGTTGGTTATAAGAATGGTTTATGATAGACTTGAATTATGGCCCTCGTTATGTTTTGTTTAGTCAATTAATTAACAATGAATGCATGACCTAATAGATGATATTGCAGCTATTATGAGAGGACACTAGACCTTCTTGATAAATATCAGATAAGTATGAAGTCTCGATTGTCATATATGTTTATATGACATGTATATTACATGTTCATTATGTGTTTGATGAAATTTTTGTTGTGGCTAGGCCTTGTTAGGTCATGTCCTTGTTCAAGTTTTGCATTAGATGCCTTGTCATCATGTTAATTATCATTTCTGGAAGTCTCATGAAGTTCTAAGTATTGGAATGAGTCTTTTCCCTAAAAACGTCGATCATAATATGAGGTTGATGGCACCAAAATTCCTTAAAAAGGCTACAGTCACATGGATTCCTTGTTTTTCATGCGACTGGAGGGTTTCAATCACATTGAGGTTTCATCAATGTGACTAGGGCTCTAGATCAATTAAACAATAATTTGTCTCAAGGGTTTAGCACATGGATGGGTTGGTTGTCTCCTTAAGTTCGTGTAGCATTTGAGGAAGGTCAGATTGGTCACTTCTTGTTGATTCCACTTCCATAACTATACTTGGGAATTTGAATCATATCATAGTAACTCTTCTTTACATGTTTACCTTGATGGACTAGTTAGCTTGGGTAAATGCGGGAGAAGGGTGTTACAGAGTGGTATCAGAGCATGGTCAACCCCTTAGACTAGATGGGAGGAACATGATGTCATGCATGAATGCTTTTTTTACATGATCTTGTGATGTATACATGGTGAGGGTCAGTGTCACAATTATGTTTTCATATAGAATTTGATGATGTTGTTGTAAGGATGTCTTTATCATTAATGTAGACTGGTTGACTATGCATTTGTTGTGAATGTATGTTGTACATGTGGATGTCTACATGAATTTCCATGGCTATATTTTTCGTGCATGAGGTCAAGGTATGTTGTTTCTATTCTCATGTATGGTAACTGGATAATGATTGAGATGAAATTGATATATTGATTATGGTTATGATTACACATGCATATTGCTAATCTCGTTGATCTTGCAGACAAGTTATGTTACGTACCTATATTAATAGTATACTCCTTTATTGTTGTTAGCGTAGCCCCATTATTTTTATTGTAGTACTTCTGTAACTCCAATATTTTTATTATTATTCCCTTACATTATTGTTGTTAGGTTGGCTAGGATTATATTATGACCCCATGGACTCCTATATATAGAAGGAGGTTTTTTCATTTGTAAAATCGAAAAATTGTTCATTTATGTAATGTAAAGGAGCTTTCCCCCTCAAAGTGGCTTATTTATAAGATGTTGATCTCTATTTTCTTCTATTTTTGGAGCTGGTTTCATAACATTTGGTATCAAAGCTTTGGATTCTAGGGTTTTTCTGCTCCAAACAGGTCATCACGAAATTTTTTGTATAATGTTTTTTATATGATGATTTAGAAGCTGAAATTTTATCACGTGGATTTGAAATCCTGAGGAACTTCATGTAAAAATTTCAGAACTTGGTTCACAATATTTGCGGAGATATGACCTGTGGAAGTTAGGGTTTTTGAGGCTCCCAAATTTCATCTCAAATATGTAATTGTGGTAAATTCGTCATAAATATCTCTCTGAGCATCGCATTGGGATTATGTAAAAAGTGGTTGAAATTGCATGGACTGTAGTTTCCTATGTAGCAATTTCAGAGTTGAAGGAGGAAACAGTGACACGTGTCACGCCGTACAATTTTGCTCTACTGAACCAATCCATAATTAGGTCATTGTGGGAGATTGGGAATAACTTTGTCTTGGAGCATCCAAAGTAGGTCAGACTTGTGGCATTAGAAAGAAGATTTAGAGGGCTACTATAGGACCAGATTTCAGATATTGAGGATTAGAAATCACATAGATAATTCAGTTTCAATATCGATCTCCTCAAGAGAAAGAAAAAGGTGTGTATTTTTTTTTTTCAAATTTCATAAGTCTTGTTTGAAGAATCAGTTTAAAGTTATTCCAAGGGCATATTGAAGCATAGATATCAGTATTGGGCTCCAAAATGTCACCTAAAAATAATTCAACACCCATTAAGCCTTCAGAAGGCTCTACTATGACTCATGAAGCGGAAGAAGTGCAACATGACATATCAAAATTACAAGAGCAAGTGCACCAAATATCACTCTTGCAAAGAGCAACAAAAAATGAAATGGAAGTTTTAAAGAAAGGCATGGAAGCTGAGATGGATGGTTTGAAGAAAGGTGTGGAATCTAAGATGGATGTTTTTAAGAATGGAATGAAATCTAAGATGGATGACATGGAAGCTAAGATCAATGAAAAAATTAAAGACAACATGGAAGACGTGAAGAATGATCTAAAAGTAGAGATGGAAGGTTTGATGACAAGGTTGATACAAGAAATGATTCCTAACAGTAGAAATATAGTAGAGGAAACTCATGATGAGAATAAAATAAATGTTAATCATGATTTTATAAACTCTAATTTTGGATTGAATACCCACCATATTCCAAATATTGATATGAGGAAATTTGATGGCAAGGATACCGTAGCATGGGTACTACAGATGGAGCAATATTTTGATCTCAATAATGTTCAAAACACACAAAATTTATGCATTGCAACTTTATATTTAGAACAAAATACATTTGTATGGTATCGATGGCTTTGCTCCTGTAAAAAAAGTGTCACTTAGTCAATTTTTACGGAAGAAATGATAGCACAATATGACGATACAAAGAGAAACACCTTCTTTATCCAATTGATAAATATAAAACAAAAGGGATCAGTGGTGGAGAACATTGAGGAATTCCAAAAATTGAATATAAGGGTAGCTGATATTCTAGAGGAACACAAGATTGATGTCCTCATAGGGACTTTAAAAGATAACATCCAACATGAGGTTCAATTTTAGGAACCTGATTGATTGGAGAAGGCATTCAGGTTAGCAAGAAAATTGAATGTAAAATTATGGAGACAAGGAAGCCTACCACTCACATATATAAATAAGGAAGTGTTGCTACTCCTAGACTTCCACAACCTCCAAGGTTGACACCACAACAATTGGAAGAAAAAAGAGAAAATTGGCTTTTCTACAGAAGTGATAGCAAATACACTAAAGGTCATAAGTGTGTTGAGAAGAAATTATTTAACATAGATTGTGAAGAGAAGGAAGAAAATGAACAAGAAAATTTAGAAGAAGATGATATACACTAGGAACCAACCCTACAGAAAAAAGAAATGAGTTTGACCATATCGTGTAATGCATTGGCAGGAATTGCCACTCCTCAAACTCTCAAGATAGAAGGACATATCAATAAGAAAAAGGTAATAGTGCTGATTGATTCGGGTAGTACCCATAATTTTATTCATTTTAAGGTAGCCAAGGAATTGAATTGCTTCCTAGACCCAACACCAAAATGTGAAGTGATGGATGCAAATGGAGGAACTATAAATTTCTCTGGAAAATTCTATAATATCAAGCTAGCCATGCGGTAATATGTATTGAATAGTAAAATTATTTCCATTCCAATGGGAGGTGATGATGTTGTACAAGTATTACAATGGTTACAATATTTGGGGATGGTAGATTTTAATTTTCAACAACTTTTCTTGATTTTTTTTTTCAGAAGGAAAGGAATTCAAATTACGGGGTATCACAGGGAAGCCGGGAAATATAATAAGCTCTAATGTCATGACAAAGCTTCTGGGGAAAGAAAAACGATGCGTAATTTCACAATTATGCTCATTAGAAGTTCCAACATCCAAATCCTCTATTTCTCCATATCTCCAGAAAGTCTTGGACAATCATTCCAAGGTGTTTGAAACTCCCAAAGGACTCCCACCTATTCGTGATCATGATCATATTATTCATTTTATTCTAGGAATTTTTTCTCCAAACATGAGGCCTTACAGATATCCTTATGTCCAAAAGGGTGAAATTAAACACATGATTGCAGAAATGTTAGAGGCTGGTATAATTCAACCTAGTCGAAGTTCTTTCTCTGCTCCAATAGTATTTGTGCACAAGAAGGATGGATCATGTTTCATGTGTCCAGATTATAGGGAGCTAAATAATATCACCATTAAAGATAAATTTCCCATTCGCGTGATTAATGTATTATTGTATGAATTACATGGAAAAATTTGTTTTACCAAGTTGGATCTTCGTTCAATATATCATAAAATTAGAATGAAGACTGAAGATATTCCAAAAACAACATTTCAAACTCAAGAGGATCATTATGATTTTTTTGTCATGCCTTTTGGCCTTACCAGTGCACCTTCTACATTTCAAGGGTTGATGAATTCCATTTTCAAACCCTTCCTTAGAAAATTTGTGTTAGTATTTGTTGATGATATACTAATCTACAACAGGCCTTGGAAGGATCATGTTTAGCATGTTGATAGGATGCTCAAACTATTGGAGGAGAAACAATTATATGCAAAAACCTCCAAAAGTTTATTTGGAGTACAAGAGTTGGAATATTTGGGTCATATTGTATCTCATGAGGGTGTTAAGGTAGACCATAACAAAATTAAAGCCATTAAGGAAGGGAAATTCCCCAACAACCATAAAGTTGTTGCGAGGATTTCTCGGGTTAAGAGGGTATTATCCCAAGTTTGTTAAGAATTATGGGAGAATAGCAGCACCTATAATAAAATTATTGAAGAAAGATGCATTTTCATGGACTCCTGAAGCAACTAAGGCCTTTGAAAATCTGAAAGAGTTTATGTGCCTAGCACCAGTCTTAGCTACACCAGATTTCACAAAAACCTTTATTGTGGAACGTGATGCCTCTGGAAATTGAATTGGTGTTGTTTTAATTCAAGAAGGAAGACCCATTGCTTATGAAAGTTGTCCAATCAAAGGAAAATAAATACAGAAAGCTATTTATAAGAAGGAAATTTTGGCAATACTACATGCACTAAATAAATGGCGACCTTAACAAATGGGAAGACACTTCAAGGTAAAAAATGATCATGATAGTCTTAAACACTTTTTGGAACAAAGACTATCTTTAGAAGAGCAGCAAAAATGGGTCACAAAGATGTTGGGTTATGAATTTGAAATCATCTACAAAAAATAGAAGCTAAATGATGTTGCAGATGCACTCTTAAGAAAGGGTGAAGAGGTGGAAGCATTGATTTGTGCCATTTATATTATCCAACCAGATTGGATAACCGAAGCAAGGGATGAATGGAAGAAGGATGAAGAAGTGTGGACACTCATTCAAAAGTTGCAGAAATATCCTAGTACATCTCATACATTTAGTTGGAAAAATGATTCCTTATGGTACAAAGATCGCTTATATATTTATAGTAATTCCCAACAAAAACAAAAGATTCTTTTGGAATTTCACACTTCTTCTTTAGGAGGACACTCAGGATTTTTAAAAAATTACCACAGGGTGAATAAAGAACTTTTTTGGGATGGCCTTAAATCTGATATTCAAAATTTTGTGGCAGAATGTTTGGTTTTCCAGAAAAATAAAGTTGAGAAAATTAATACCCCGAGTCTTATACAACCTTTATCCATTCCAAGTCAACGTTGGGAGGATATTTCAATGGATTTTATCATAGGTTTACTTAAGTTCAAACGAAAGATTGTCATCATGGTGGTAGTTGATAGACTGACCAAGTATGCACACTTTTGTGCATTATCTCATCCATTTAAAGAAACTACAGTTGCTACTGCATTTATGGAAACAATTAAAACACTACATGGAAACCCGAAGATTACTGTAAGCGACAAAGATCCAATTTTTACTGTAAATTTAAGGACGAAATTGGTTTCATTTTTGGGTACTAAACTAGGTCATAGTTGATCTTATCAGTCTCAATCGGATGGTCAAACTGAGATAGTGAACAAATGTTTGGAAGTATATCTTCATTATTTTGAATCTGATAAACAAACACAATGGGTCAAGTGGTTACGTCTGGTTGAATGGTGGTATAACACTTCCTTCCAGACTACATCAAAAATGACCCCATTTATGGCACTTTATGGATATCATCCACCTTCCATCACATCATCTTTAAGAGAAAATTGTAAGGTTCAAGTAGTGGAAGATCACATTGAGCATCAAAAACAAGTTCTCCAACTCTTAAAGGATAACCTAAATCTGGCACAAAATTGAATGAAACAACAAGCATATCAACATCGTAGCGAGAGAATTTTTTATGTAGGAGACTGGGTATTTTTACGGCTACAACCATATAAACAAATTTTTGTCAAGCAAGCTAATAAGGATAATAAATTATTGCCAAAGTACTATGGCCCTAACAAGGTGTTGGAAAAGATTGGTACTATGTAATACAAATTGGAGCTTCCTTCTTCTTCATGAATGCATCCAATTTTCCATGTTTCATGCGTAAAGAAGATTATAGGTGATAGACTTCCAGTACAGATAATATTACCCGGAATTGATGAGGAAGGAAAAATCATATTGGAACCTAAAGCAGTAATGGAAATAGGAACTCGGTAGCTATGAAATCGATCAATTTCACAGTATCTCATCAAGTGGAAGAACTTACCTGCTGAAGTTTCTACATGGGAGGATAATAATTTTATACGGAAGCATCTAGAGCTATTCAAGCATTGAGGAAAACACTTTTTTGAAGGACAGGGGCATGTTAGATCCCTACATTGCTAGTATAGTCCCTTATTGTTATTAGTGTAACCCCCTTATTATTATTGTTGTACCCTTGTAACTCCAATATTATTATTATTGTGCCCTTACATTATTTTTGTTACGTCAGCTACGATTATATTGTGACCCCATGGACTCCTATATAGAGAAGGAGGTTTTTTCATTTGTAAAATTGAAGAATTGTTAATTTATGTAATGTAAAGGAGGTTACCCCCTCGAAGTGGCTTATTTCTAAAGCGTTGATCTCTATTTTCTTCTATTTTTGGAGCTAGTTTGATAACAAGTTATTCTTCCATGAAATATACTAAGGTATGTTGGTTATGTTTATGTTTTGTTTTAGATGACATGGTATAATTGCAGGGAGAAGATAAAACATGACCACCAAGATGGTATAATACAACTCTCGAGATTGTCCCTATAGATCAGATGACCAACATGGTGATAGGTACTCTCCTGATATAGGAGACACTTTGATAAGTTTGAAGGAAGAAATGAGAAGTTGCAAGGAATACAATGACATGATCATTCAGGAACAAGAGAAACAAGTATAATTTAATGCATTCATATTTTAGATTTTTCCATATTTTTAGAGACATGGGCCACTTAGCATCAATCATGGACAGGAGGATTAGACTAATGGAGCATATGACAGTCATTCTCATGGTTGTCATGGGACAGATTGAGATGAAATGATCAAAGATGGAAAGTTCTTGGAAAAAATAAATAGGAGAGGTGATATACATAGGTTATATTCAATTTTTGGTTCTGACTATTGGGGACGTTGGAAAAATAATTCCTCGAATCTATGCAACATTGGATAACAAGTAGACGGATCACCAAGCATATATTATCAAGATGGACAATAAGATTTTTGATCAATTCATTTTTAATTTGATTGATCCTGTATTTAATTATAGTTATGTTAACCCTGACTTGGTGGATAAGTGTGGTTTGAGAAAAGAATTGCATGCAAAAACTTGGTTAGTGCAGTTGTCTATGGGTAGAAAGAAAATAGTTCATCATTGGGTAAGATCTTTTGTATTTAAATTGAATGTTATGCCTAAATAAAAGCATCTGAATATACTTCCATTGGGATCGTACAATATGGTTCTGGGTATGGATTGGTTGTATCTTCATAGGGCTAAGGTAGACTACTATGATAAGGCTATTGAATGCTTGGATGACAATGGAGAACAAAGAATCTTATAGGGTAAGAATAAAGCTACATCACTCAAAATATTTATAGCTATGCAGGAAAAGTATAGTTGCAAGAAAGAGTGTGTGTTATTTGCAGTACATATTTCCAGTCATAAAGGTAAGGATTTTGAGGATGCAGAGGCATTGAACATGTACCCATTCCTACAATAGTTTCAGGATGTATTTCCCGTAGATATTTCAGAGTTCCATCCTCAAAGGGAAGTGGAATTTTCCATTGATTTTGTACCAGGGAGAACACCAGCATGAAAGGAACCTTATATCAAGGGCACTTGAGAGTTAGTAGAGTTGAAGTGCAGTTGAAGGAAATGATTGACAAGGGATACATTAAGACAAGTGTATCATCGTGGGGTGCACCGATATTTTTTGTGAATAATAAGGAGGGTACTCTTAGGCTATGCATTTATTACAATAATTTGAACAACATAAGTGATCCAGGTGGATATTGGTGGCCACCCACCTATTTCATTTGGACCCCACCATCGGTTCTTTCATTTTTTCAGTTTCAGCACAACTTACTATTTTTAGCAATTTGTCAGGTCCTAAACTTCCGGAGCTGTTTTCAAGCCTTAATGATCTAGGTGGAGTTATTCATTAGTAATTTTTTCTTCTCATGGATGAATAAATGCTTATCCTAGATTTCTAGAAACAAAGTTCATAAACATTGTGAGTTCTAGAAATTTCACTACCCTCATTGTCCTTAGGATAAATGTTTCACTATTTCATCGTAACATCTTGTCAAGGTCATCTCGCTACTCCCAAAGGACCCATCATGGGATCATGCTGCTCATTATCACTATTTTTTTCCACCTTTGGCCTCATCCCTCTATTTTGTTTTGCCTAACTCCTCCATTGTCCATCTAGGGTTTTTAAGGGCATTTTTCTTGGTTTCATGACCTCCATGGTTAAATCATGAACAAATCTTGTATCTTGATGTTATTACACCCCCTCCTATCCTTAATATACCTTCATAAACACTTCCCATCATTGTTATCCCTCAAAATCATCATTTTTCTAGAAAACCTAGTCTATTGCCACAATTTGACACTTTTCGAGACTAGGCATGTGTTTTTCCCTTTTGGACCCCTTCTCCTAACTCAATCCTTGAAATTACACTTTCCCCTACTCCCTATAATTTATCCATATCCCCCAAATTTTCCCCAAGAATTTAGAAAACACTTAACCCCTTCATTTCATTCCCTCTACAAGGCAGTCCTAAATTCCCTACACCGAACCCTAATTTCCTCTTCCAACTAAGCTAGGTTTTGCTAAGGAAAATATGAATAACAGTAGAAGATCCATATGGTAGGTCATATCAGTGATAATAAAGCCATACCAAATCATAAACATCATGCATCCATATTTTTCCAGGAATTCTTTCTGAAAGACAAGCAATGTATCACACCTAGGGCAAGTTTTTCTTCAAACTATGTTTTTGACCAAAAAGAGATGAATTTGAAAAACGTGAGAGAGGGTTTTTTCCACCATAGGCCGAATAAGAAAACCCTCCTTCAGGTTTTACACAGGTATCATGATTTGTGAGCAATGTAAAAAATACAGGTGTCCCAGGAGACTTTCTGCATTGCTGGTGTGACCTTAGGAAAATCAGGTTTTCTCATAGCTGGAGTGTCCAAATGACTTTCTTGATGAGTCAAATTACAACCATACTTGAATATATTTCCAATGCGATATCATGAGCTCAGTTTGGAGTTAATGAAGGCCTCCAAAAGTTGTCTACACCAGCACTCTGCATTTCTGCAGCATCATTCAACACTTTTTTACCAGTGTTGGGAGAATAAATTTTTGGATAGGTAAATGGACAAAAAATGGAAAACCAGAAGCATTTTTAGAAATCATACTCAACAATATTTCCAACGAGATATCTCGAAGCTCATTCTGACACTGGGAAGGCGTCCAAATGCCCTCTGCAAACTAGCGTTGTGCGTTCAAGAGTTGGTGTTGCGCCTTGGTGCTACGCGTTTGGCACAAGGCACTGACCCGACTTGCCCAACTTGAAAACTCTGTGCTGCGCTCCTGTTAGGAGGTTTATTAAACAAGTGAAAGCCTCAAAATTACTCAAATATCCTTAGTTTCTTTTCCTATAACCTCTTGAGGGTTTTAATAACAAATATTAGATCCTTGCCTCCCTCTCATACTATTTTGAAAGGTAAAAATTAGAGATAATGTGAAAAACCCTAAGGAAGAAGAAAGTGAAAATAAGGAAAAATAGGATGAGGAAGAAGACAAAGAAATCAATGATAAGAAAAATAATGTAGAGGATGATTAAAAAAAAGGCAGGGAGCCAAACATTGAAAGAGAAGAGACAAAAGACAGTGGGGAAGAAGAAACAAATGATGAGGCAGAAAGTGATAGTCATAAGGAAGAAAATGACAGTCATAATGAAGAAGAAAATAATGAGGAGGATAAAAATGGAGATACAAAGACATAGGCAGATTATAAAGATGAAAACAGTGAGCTAGAAAATGAAGAAAGGGAAAATGAAAGTAGTGATGATAAGGAAGAGGACAAAGAAGACAGTGATGAAGAAGAAAGTAGTGACAAAGAGGAAAATCACAGTCAAGACAAAGAAGACAGTGACGAGGAAAAGCGCAGTGACAAATGCAATGAGCCTAATGAAGAGGAATAAAAAATGACATTCAAGAGATAGAGGCAGATTTTGATTGGCAAAATGGTGAAGACAGTGGGAAAAATGGTGTGGGTAAACACGCGCATGATGATAGCAGGTAGAAGGTTTTCAAAGAATATGTGAAGGTGACATCCATGGTTTGCCAAGATAAAAGGGGTTTTCACTGCATCAAAGAGAAAAATTGTAAAGAGTCTTAGTATAAGGGAGCCTAAGTTTCAAGTGCAGCCTTGCCGACTATGCATGTAGCCTTTCCGACTCTGCGTGCAACATTGCCGACTATGCATGCAGTCTTGCCCATTGTGCGTGTAGCCTTGCCGACTGTTTTTGCAGCCTTGTTGGCAGTGCATACAGCCTTGCCAACTATGCGTGCAGCCTTGCCGACTGTGCATGTAGCCTTACCGACTGTGCTTGTAGCCTTGCCGACTGTGCATGCAGCCTTACCGACGATGCATGCAGTCTTGCACGGAATTGTGCGTTCAACCACCCAACTAGCCCAGTGCTACGTGCCTGTACTTTTTCTTCTACTAGGAGGAACAAGTGAGGAAGAAGAAACACATGATGAAGCATAAAATGACAAGTCATGAGGAAGAAAATGGTGACGAAGAGACAGATGATGAAAAGGTAGATATTGAAGAAGAAACAGAGGCATATATTGATGAGGAAACAGTGACAGATAATGAAGAAAAGGGCAACGGATTTGATAAGGATGAAGATGAAAAAGGTGAGGATAATGCAGAAAACAAAAGGCAACATGAATATAGATGAAGCCAGTGACAAAAATGCACAAATATATTGAAGAAAGCGTAAGTGAAAAAGAAAACATTCATGACAGTCATAAAAATAGTAAAGGCAGTGACCCCCATAAGTGACAATTATGATAAGAAAAGTAAAGGCAACACAAATACTAGTCATAGTGACAGTAAAGAAAGTGGGAAGGATGATAATTAAAATGAAGACCACAGCCATGATAAAGACACCAACAAGACTACCATCACACCTTTTTTTCATTAGCATATCAAAGAGACCCTCATTCAAATTCAAAACACTAAAAAGAGGAAAAGACCAAGTAAACCTTGGAATATTGCCTCAATATTTTCTATAGGTCTCCCAAACCCTATGAAAGACTTATCCACCAAATTTGGGAGAATTTTGACAAGTTTTTGTTTTGTGCAAATTTTGAGGCTAGGAGCGCAGCACACCTGGTGCTACGCTTTTTTTCATAACATATTCAGGAGGAAAGGCTTGCATTTTTGGCTTCCTGATCACTCATATAAAATTTTCACAAAGTTTCAGATCAATTGGAGTTGTTTTGGTCCTCCAAAAGGGTCAAAAACACCCAATTTTTCATCATTCTGTCTGCTTTTCAGGACATGTGTTGCGCTCCTACTAGTATTGGAATTCTCAATTTTTGAATAGGTTTTAGAGGTCAGATTAGGTAAAAAATGGTATATATGGAAAGTATACTTCAAGGTATTTCCAACGAGCCATCACGAAGCCTTTTCCGATATAGGGAACGCCTTCCAAACACTGTTGTAAGAAGCCCCATTGTTCCTATTCCTGTGTTGCGCTCCTCACATGAAATTTCATTTTAAAAAGACAGTGCTATGCTCCTGTTGTTGAAAATTCAAAATGTGCATTTGGAAAGTTTTAGGAGGCTTCTCAGAGCCTAAAGGTCATTTTCTTTGCTACAAATGGCCGAAAAGATATTTATTTTAGATATTTTGTGCCTTGGGCCTTGCAAGGCCTCAAGGACAATAGAGATACTTCTGATTAGCCAATGGACCTCTATATACTCTATTGATTTTTTCTCCTTCTTGCTTGTTATATAGAGCATGAGGATTCGTTGTAAATTTTTGCTTTTCATGAGTTTTAAGAGCAATACATGGTTCTTTGAGCTTGAAGAGAAATTTGGTGTTATGAAGCTTGTGGATAATTTGCCTTGATTGATGATGATGAAGGCTTGCTTGCAGGATCCATAAGTTTAGTTAATGGTTATGTATCTCTATATTTTTTCATGTTTCCTTGTTTATCATTTTTTCCATATTTCTATGGTTCAATAGCTCAGAAAATTATAGGTTGGGAAATGTTGTTTGAGGCACCTCAGTCGTCCAATTTTTTATTGTCTTTATGTTTTCCTTTGCTAGGTTAGTTTCAGGAATTCTTCATTTCTCCTTAGTCCCACCTAAGCTTCTTTGTTTCATTAATGGATTAATATGCTAGTTCCCAAATTTGATTTATGGTAAGCCTTACTTATTTGATGATATCTAAACTCTGTCTTGGAACCTCTCTTTGATGTATTGATTGTTAGGTTAAGCCAAAGAGGTCTTCTTTCGATCTTGCACTTTTTCCATGTCTATCATTTTGCCTCAAATTTCTTTATAGTTTGATAGATGATGTATAGGAGTTCCCTCTTCATTTATTAAAACTATTTGTCTTATTATATGTTTTCAAATATTGAAAGTAGAATCATTGAAGTTAGATGAGTTTTCTTGCTTCCTTTGTTCCACTAGATTGTTCATCTTGAATGTTTATTTGTTTAAAGTATTTTCACTGAGTAAATGGTGTGCCCTATCTCATGATTAGTATATTTTGCTTATCAGTATTTAAGATCTTCTCGTTCATAGGTATTTGACAAAGGATTCTTAACTTCCCTTTTCCCTACCTTGTTTCCACAACTTAATGCCCATCTCACTTCATACATAAACCTTAAAGATCCATTGACTACACTAGATTTTCCCTGTGATGTACCCTGATTCACTATTGAGATATCAATGACTTCATAGACTCCATAGCCCAATGTTTGATAACCTCTCATACCACCTATCCTCCTTGATCATCTTACCCAACCAAACAAATAAAAAAACCCTACACTTAACAACTAGCCTAAAATCAACCATCTAAAACGAACAATTTTACATCCTTCGCACATAATAGAGAGAGCCCTCTCTGAGTCCTGGAAGGCTAGGCCCTAGGACTCCAAAGACTGGTCTGATGTTACCTTGTGCATTTGGTCTACCAATCTGGTAAATCACGGGACCCTAACATAATGGTGATCACGGTGGGACCTTCTAAGTAAGTTCATGCTTATACATTCCTTAAAATATTCTTAAAACATTGACAGATAGTATCCAGTGGTTCATCACCACGTCATTCGCCACACTAATATAATGGCGATCACGGTGGGAACTTCTTAGTAAGTCATGAGCTAAAACATTCTGTATCCATTGATTCATTGTCACCTCATCACTATCACTAACAAAATAGTGATCATGATGGGACCTCTGAGTCAGTGAAAATATAATTATCTTATAGGACTTCAGAAACCCTTATCAAATCGTAGAGAACTCAAACTGTTAGCCAAAGAGTCGAATCTGGTTGTTTCACCATCCTATAAAAATGATGACTCAACTATAGCACACTCATACAAACCTTAGGGCTAAATAAAGGAAGTCTGAAAACCCCAGAAACATCCCTAGATTGGTTTTTGTTAGTATTGGTGGTGGAGCATTCACATATATCCTAAAAAAAACTAAAAACATCCACCTGGCGACTCCACTAGCCTCCAGTAGGCCTATTACCTCACTAGTCGTCATAGACTCCCCTAGGAATGCATTGAGCAATCCCAATCATGTTGATGGTGGACAAGAAAGGTCAAATATTCCACCTGGTGACTCCATAACGCTCAATAGACCAAAAGACTCCATTGGTAGAGAACTCTAGGCTTGTTGAAAAGACACAGTGATCCTGTCTAATTAACAAATATGGATCCAAGGATACAAAGGAGATATTCTCTGATGAACATAGATCATATCCCTGGATTTCCACATAAAATGCCTCAGATAAATTGGATAAAAAACCTACCTATATTTCAATATGAAAAATGTGATGACCCCTTGTTACATCTCATCAAATTTCATATACATGTATGGAAGATAAAGGTTGAATGGCATGAGGACTGCCTCATAAAAATGTTTATGGAAACTTTAGAGGGTAAGGAAATAGAATGGTATGAATGGTTAAAACCTGGTAGATTGTTTTCCTTGAAAGATTTCCACAAGGTGTTTTATGGACGTTATAAAGAATAGTTTCCATCTTTATCATTAGCTGAAAATTGTTGTGACCAATCTGAAGATTTCATACAACACCTTGTAAACATTGATGAAGATTTATGGAATTGGCATCCTGAAGATTTATTAGAATAAATCCATGCATTTCATACTTAAGATAACTATCATGACAGCCTAGGGGAGTTATTTAAGAAAGAACCCAATCAAGAAATAAAAGAAAACCCACAGGATCTCTTTGAAGGCACAAGTGATGATTCACCATCTCTTCTAGGTGAGGCTCAAGAAAACATTTAGCCTCAAAATCAGCCTTCACAAGAGAAAGATAACTATTTTACTTCTATCCAAAGAAAGAGAAAAATTCCTCCTCTTTTGACTGAAGAGGAAATAAATCATATGCTAAATATTCAGCCAACCTCTAAGCCGTCATGTGAAAAAAAAATTTATGTTCATTGTCCTGCTAATCCTGTCTACCATAAGTCAGAAAGTGAAATTATAGATCAATTCAAGGAAGAACAAACTGGTAATCCAAATGTTTGATTGGTGAGATTATTTATGTTGATGATTCTCCAAATTTTGATTTGTTTGATGAGGATGATGTTGTCCAAACAGAAGCTAACCTTGCAGAGCCATCAACAATTGAATTGTGGGATGAAGTTCACTATCATCAGATTGGAAGCAGTAACCAGCCAAGACAGGTCACCTATGACACTGATGTGGAAAGCCTTGAAAGTTTAGAAGTAAGTGAAGAGTCTCTGACTCTTCACTCTACTTCACTTCAGTCCATTAGAAATAACTTTCACATAATTGTAAATCAACAGTCTTTCAGCTTTGATGTTGAGGTTAAGAAGGATGATGAACTTCTTGAGCAAGTTGTTAATGAGAATCCTTCTACTAAAATGGTTGAGGAAATCATTTATGACATAGAACTTTCCTCAGCTCCAGATGAACAACCACCAAGTCCCATTGAATTTCCAATTGCAGATGATGGCTTGGAAGTTTATAATCACATGATATTTGTTTCACTTCCTTCTCAAGAAGATTTATTCCCAAAGAGTGCTCCTGCTCATCAAAAGGATGGCCTTCACGTAGAATTCATCTCACTCTATCAAAGCACATCAGGTTTGTTAGAGGACAAAATTGCAATATATGATTAGTCTGATAATGCAGATGATCATGAGGAAGAGGTGGAGTGTCTTTCCCAAATGAGTCCCAAGTTCAGCCAAGTGGAGGAAGAAGAAGTCCTAGATCAAGCTCATTTTCTAAATCCTCACATTCAGGTATTGTTTCAAGATCCCTTTGCTGATTTGATAGAGACATTTGAAGAGGGAGTAAAACATGTCAAGAGCACTTTGATGCAAAATTTAAAGAACATTTGAGGCACTACTGTTTAAACACAAATGAGGTGGGAGTGGCCTTTTGATTTTTTCAAAACACTCAAAGAGCTAAACCAAGATCCCTCATGGAATGATCTGCTTGATTGGTTGTATTAGAAAAGATATTTCACCAGCTGAATTTATATCATGTATAGGTTAGATTAGGATAGATAGCCAAGAAAATAAGCTCAGCTCTATGAGTATATTTATACCTTTAGTTTTATATTGTTTTGACCAAAAAGAGAGAGAAAACTCAAAAACATAGGAAAAAGGAAAAAGAGGGAAGATTTGAAAAAGAGGTATGGCCCCATACCCAAAAAATAGTAATATTGAAAGTGTGCAAGCCTAAATGCCAATACTTTTTCAAAAATAAGGTCTTGTTCAGTCATCTAGCCTAATCGTGGCTAAGCATGTTTTCAATTTATTGTTGATAGGTTAGTGAAAGAATGTCGGTCAAATCATTTAACCTTGACCCATCAAAAGAGAATAGATTAGGAATGAAATATACTGTTTCCACATTCTTAAATCTGAACCAAAGAGAAGGATATGGATGATTAACTAATGATGAATCCCAGCCCTTAATGCCTTCTAATTTTGTTTTTTATGAAATAATGTTTGTGTGCATCTTAGCTCAATGCCACAACTCATGATGAATCAAATTGTATAATCCTGATTTAACCATGTTTTCAATTTCATGTCAGTAGCTTAGTGAATGAGTCCTGTCAAATAGATTAATCTTGACAGTTGAGTAGTTTAGGTAGAGAATAAAAGGGTTCACTAGCATAATCTAAACTCTTAGAAGAAATAAGTGTAGAAGTAGATAGTTTGTTTTTGCTTTCAAAAGAAAAGAATGTCAAGGGGTTTTCCAGTTCAAGTGCACCCAAGGAATAAAAAAATGTTAGGAAAGTAGGTCGGGTAGGTAAATATGAAGTTGAGCTAATCATGTTTTCAGATTATTGAAATCACTACTTCAAAGAAGAAAGAGCAAATGAAAAGAAGAAAGGTATACCCAATGGATGAGGCAGTAGCCTACTTAAAACCAAGAGATCTGAAGTTCTGGACCCCTCCTAAAAATGAGCTGCCCTCCCAAAGTGGAGCCACTGTTAGTCATCAGTAATTTTTTCTTCTCATGGATGACTAAATGCTTATCCTAGATTTATAGAAACAAAGTTCATGAACATTGTGAGTTCTAGAAATCTCATTGCCCTCATTATCCTTAGGATAAATTTTTCACTATTTCATCATCCAATCTTGTCAAAGGTCATAGCACTACTCCCAAAGGACCCATCATGGGCTCATGCCACTCATTATCACTATGTTTTTCCACCTTTGACCTCAGCCCTCTATTTTGTTTTGCCTAACTCCTCCATTGTCCATCTAGGGTTTTTAAGGGCATTTTTCTTGGTTTCATGACCTCCATGGTTAAATCATCAACAAGGCTTGTATCCTGATGTTCTTAAAACTCCTCCTATCCTTAATATACTTCATAAACACTTCCCATCACTCCTATCCCTCAAAATCATTGTTTTTGTACAAAACCTAGTCTATTGCCACAATTTGACACTTTTCGAGACTAGGCCTGTGTTTTGCCCTTTGGACCCCTTACCCTAACTCAATCCTTGAAATTCCACTTTCCACTGCTCCATAACATCTATCCTTATCCCCCAAAATTTCCCCAAGAATTTAGACAACCCTTATCCCCTTCATTCCATTCCCTCTACAAGACAGTCCTAAATTCCCTACACCAAACCCTAATTTCCTCTTCCAACTAAGCTAAGGTTTGCTATGGAAAAGAGGTTGTTAGGTCCCTATATTACTAGTATAGTCCCTTATTTTTGTTAGGGTAACCCCCTTATTGTTATTATTGTACCCTTGTAAGCCCTATATTGTTATTATTGTGCCCTTAAATTATTATTGTTAGGTCGGCTAGGATTACATTGTGGTCCCATGGACTCCTATATATAGAAAGGAGGTTTTGTAATTTGAATCATACAAGAATTGTTAATTCATGTAATGTATTGGAGGTTGATCCCCTCGAAGTGGCTTATTTATAAGGTGTTGATATCTCTTTTCATCTATTTTTGGAGTTGGTTTCACAACATTTGGTATTAGAGCTTTGGATTCTAGGGTTTTCGCTGCTCCAAATCAGGAATCGTGGGATTTTCGCTATAACATTTTTTCTACGAAGGTTCAGAAGAGGAAATTTTTAGAGTGTGAAGTCGAAATCCTGAGGAACATTTTCACAAATTTTTAGGTATTGGTTCGCAATATTTTTGGAGATATGATCTGTGGAAGTTAGGGATTTTTGCAGGTTCCTGAATTTAATCTAAACAGGTCATCACGGAATTTTCACTATAACGTTTTTTCTACGACATGTCAGATATTAAGGATCTACAATTACAGAGATAATTCAATTTCAATATATAGCTCCTCAAAAGAAATTAAAATATGTGTAATTTGTTTTTTCCCAAATTGCATAAGTCTTGTTTGAAGAATCAAGTTGAATTGATTCCAAGGGCATATTGTAGAATATATATCAGTATTATATTCTAAAATGGCCCCTAAAAATAATTCAACACCCATTAAGCCTTTGGAAAGCTCTACTATGACTCATGAAGACGAAGAATGGCAACATGACATATCAAAATTACAAGAGCAAGTGTAACAAATTTCGCTCTCGCAAAGAGCAACAAAAAATGACATGGAAGTTTTGAAGAAAGGCGTTGAAACTAAGATGGATGGGTTGAAGAAAGGCGTGGAATCTAATATGGATGGTTTGAAGAATGGCATGGAATCTAAGATAGATGGCATGGAAGCTGGAATGGAATCTGAGATGGATGACATGGAAACTAAGATCGATGAGAAAATGGAAAACATGAAGAATGATCTAAAAGTATACATGGAAGGTTTGACAAAGTTGATACAAGAAATGTTTCCTAATGGTGAAAAGATAGTAGAGGAAACTCATGATGAGAACAAAATAAATGTTAATCGTGATTTCATAAACTCTAATGTTGGCGGGAAGAAACACCATATTCCAAAAATGGATATGAGGAAGTTTGATGGAAAGGATCCTGTAACATGGATACTACAGATGGAGCAATATTTTGATCTCCATAACGTGCAAAACACACAAAAGGTACGCATTGCAACCTTACATTTAGAACAAAATACATTTGTATGGTATCGATGGCTTTGCTCCCGTAAAAAAATTGTCACTTGGTCAATTTTTACGGAGGAAATGATAGCACATTATGGGGATACAAAGAGCAACACCTTCTTTAGCCAATTGATAAATCTCAAACAAAAGGGTTTAGTGGGGGAGCACATTGAGGACTTCCAAAAATTGAATATAAGGGTAACTGATATTCCAGAGGAACACAGGATTGATCTCTTCATAGGTACTTTAAAGGATAACATCCAATATGAAGTTCAAGTTTTGGAACCTGATTCATTGGAGAAGGCATTCAGGTTGGAAAGAAAAATTGAATGTAAAATTATGGCGACAAGGAAGCCTACCACTCACTTCTGTAAAGAGGGAAGTGTTGCTACAACTAGATTTCAACAACCTACAAGGTTGACACCACAACAATTGGAAGAAAAAAGAGCAAGAGGGATTTGGTACAGTTGTGATAGAAAATACACTAAAGGTCATAAGTGTGTTGAGAAGAAATTATTTTACATAGATTGTGAAGAGGAAGAAGAAAATGAATAAGAAGAGGATATACACTAGGAACCAACCCTAGAAGAGGAAGAAATGAGTCTGACCATATCGTGTAATGCATTGGTAGGAATTACCACTCCTCAAACTCTCAAGATAGAAGGACATATCAAGAAGAAAACGGTAATAGTGTTGATTGATTCAGGTAGTACCCATAATTTTATTCATTGTAAGGTAGCCAAGGAATTGAATTGTTTCCTATACCCAGCACTAGAATGTCAAGTGATGGTTGTAAATGGAGGAACTATAAATTGCTCTGGAAAAAGCCATAATATCAAGCTAACCATGGGGGAATATGTATTGAATAGTCCAATGCTTTCCATTCCTATGGGAGGTGTTGATGTTGTACTAGGAGTACAATGGTTACAATCTTTGGGGATGGTAGTTTTTAATTTTCAAGAACTTTTCTTGAAATTTTTTTCAGAAGGAAAGGAAGTCGAATTACGGGGTATTGCAGGGAAGCCGGGAAAGATAATAAGCTCTAATGTCATGACAAAGCTTCTAAATAAATAACAACGAGGCATAATTTCACAATTATGCTCACTAGAAGTTCCAACATCAAAATCATCTATTTCTGCAGATCTCCAACAAGTCTTGGACAATCATTCCAAGGTGTTTGAAACTCCCAAAGGACTCCCACCTATTTGTGATCATGATCATGCTATTCATTTGATTCCGGGAAGTGTTCCTCCAAACATTAGGCCTTATAGATATCCTTATGTCCAAAAGAGCGAAATTGAACGTATGATTGCAGAAATGTTAGAGGCAGGTATAATTCAACCTAGTCAAAGTTCTTTCTCTGCTCCTGTAGTATTGGTACACAGGAAGGATGGATCATGGTGCATGTGTCCTGATTATAGGGAGCTCAATAAGCTCATCATTAAAGACAAATTTCCCATTCCCGTGATTGATGAGTTATTGGATGAATTACATGGAGAAATTTATTTTACCAAGTTGAATCTTCATTTAGGATATCATCAAATTAGAATGAAGACTGAAGATATTCCGAAAACAACATTTCGAAATCATGAGGGTCATTATGAATTTTTGTTCATGTCTTTTGGCCATACTAATTCACCTTCTACATTTCAAGGGTTGATGAATTTCATTTTCAAACCCTTCCTTAGAAAATTTGTGCTAGTATTTTTTGATGATATACTAACCTACAGTAGGTCTTGGAAGGATCATGTTCAACATGTTGACAAGGTGCTCAAACTATTGCAGGAGAAACAATTACATGCAAAAACATCCAAATGTTTCTTTGGAGTACAAGAGGTGGAATATCTGGGTCATATTGTATCTCACGAGGGTTTTAAGGTAGACCCTAACAAAATTAAATCCATTAAAGAATGGAAAGTCCCCACAGCCATAACAAAATTGCGAGGATTTCTCGGGTTAACAGGGTATTATCGCAATTTTTTTAAGAATTATGGGAGAATAGCAGCACCTCTAACAACATTATTGAAGAAAGATGCATTTTCATGGACTCCTGAAGTAACTAAGGCCTTCGAACATCTTAAAGAGGCAATGTGCCTAGCATCGGTCTTAGCTACGCCAGAATTCACAAAAACCTTTATTGTGGAATGTGATGCCTCAGAAAATGGAATTGGTGTTGTTCTAATGCAAGAAGGAAGACCCATTGCTTTTGAAAGTCATCCAATCAAAGGAAAGTATTTACATAAACCTATTTATGAGAAGGAAATGTTAGCAATAATGTAGGCACTAAAGAAATGGAGAACTTACCTAATGGGAAGACACTTCAAGGTAAAAACTGATCATGATAGTCTTAAACACTTTTTGGAACAAAGACTATCTTCAGAAGAGCAGCAAAACTAGGTCACAAATATGTTGGGTTATGACTTTGAAATAATATACAAAAAGGGGAAGCTAAATGTTGTTGCAGATGCACTCTCAAGAAAGAATGAAGAGGTGGAAGAATTTCTTTGTGCCATTTCTATTATCCAACTAGGTTGGATAACTGAAGCAAGAGGTGAATGGAAGAAGGACGAAGAAGTGTGGACACTCATTCAAAAGTTGCAGCAAGATCCTAGTACATCTGATACATTTAGTTGGAAAAATGATTCCTTATGGTACAAAGATCACTTATATCTTTGTAAGAATTCCCAACTAAAACAAAATATTATTTTGGAATTGCACACTTCTCCTTTGGGAGGATACTCAAGATTTTTAAAAACTTACCACAGGGTGAAGAAAGAATTTTTTCATGATGGCCTTAAATATGATATTCAAAATTTTGTGGTGGAATGTTTGGTTTTCCGGCAGTTAAGACCACGAGTCTTCTACAACCTTTATCCATTCCAAGTCAACGTTGGGAGGAGATTTCAATGGATTTTATCACAGGTTTACCGAAATCCAAAGGAAAGAGTGTCATCATGGTGGTAGTTGATAGACTTACCAAGTATGCACACTTTTGTGCATTATCTCATCCATTTAAAGCAAGTACGGTTGCTACTACATTTATGGACACAGTTAAAGAGCTACATGGAAACCCAAGGGTTATTGTGAGCGACAGAGATCCCATTTTTACTGGAAATTTTTGGACGGAGTTATTTTCTTTTTTGCGTACTCAATTAGCTCATAGCTCATCTTATCATCCTCAATCCGATGGTCAAGCTGAGATATTAAATAATTGTTTGGAAGGATATCTTCATTGTTTTGTATCTGATAAACAAACACAATGGTTCAAGTGGTTACCTCTCGCTAAATGGTGGTATAAATCTTCCTTCCATACTGCAGCAAAAATGACCCCATTTATGGCACTTTATGGATATCATCCACCATCCATCACATCATCTTGAAGAGAAAATTCTAAGGTTCAAGTAGTGGAAGATCACATCGAGCATCAACAAGAATTTCTCCAACTCTCAAAGGACAACCTGAATTTGGCACAAAATTGAATGAAACAATAGGCAGATGAACATCGCAGTGAGAGAAGTTTTGATGTAAGAGACTGGGTATTTTTACAGCTACAACCATAAAAACAAATGTCCCTCAAGCAAGCTAGGAAGGATAATAAATTATCGCCAAAGTAATATGGTCCTTACAAGGTGTTGCAAAAGATTGGTACCATGGCATACAAATTGGAGCTTCCTGCTTCTTCATGAGTGCATCCAATTTTCCATGTTTCATGCTTAAATAAGGTTATAGGTGAAAATATTCCAGTTCAAACAATATTTCCAGAACTTGATGAGGAAGGAAATATCATATTGGAACATGAAGCAGTCACGGAAACATGAACTCAACAGCTACATAATCGATCAATTTTAGAGTATCTCATCAAGTGGAAGAACTTACCCACTGTAGATTCTACATGGGAGGATCAAAATTTTATACAAAATCACCCAGAGCTACTCAAGAATTAAGGACAACACTTTTTGAAGGAGAGGGGCATATTAGGTCCCTATATTACTAGTATAGTCCCTTATTGTTGTTAGTGTAACCCCCTTATTTTTTTTATTGTACCCTTGTAACCCCCACATTGTTATTATTGTGCCCTTAAATTATTATTGTTAGGTCGGCTAGGATTACATTATGGCCCCACTAGGATTACATTATAGCCCCATGGACTCCTATAAATAGAAAGGAGGATTTTTATTTTGAATCATCCAAGAATTTTTCATTCATGTAATGAATTGGAGGTTTCCCCCTCAAAGTGGCTTATTTCTAAGGCGTTGATATATCTTTTCTTCTATTTTTGGAGCTGCTTTTGCAACAGAGGCATAAGAGAAGAAGATCCATATGTTAGGTCATATTAGTGATCATGAAGCCATAACAACTCATAAACATCATGCCTCCATCTTTTTCCAGGATTTCTTTCCGAAATACAAGCCACGTATCACACTTAGGGCCAGTTTTGATTCAAACTGTGTTTCTGACCAAACAGAGATGAATTTGACAAATTTGAGAGAGGTTTTTGTCCATAATGGGCCCAAGAAGAAAAAACGCCTTCCAGTTTTACACAGGTATCATGGTTTGGGAGAAATGTAAAAAATACAAGTGTCCCAGGAGAATTTCTGCACTGCTGGAGTGACCTTAGTAAAATCAGGTTTTCTCACAGTTGGAGTGTCCAAATGACTTTCTTAATGAGTCAAATGACAACCAAACTTGAAGATATTTCCAATGAGATATAATGAGCTTAATTTGGAGTTAAGGAAGCCCTATATTAGTTTTCTACACCAAAACTATGCATTTTTGCACCGTCATTCAACACTTTTTGACCAGTGTTGGGAGAATCCATTTTTGGACAGATAAATGGACACCAAATGGAAAAGAAAAAAACACTTTGGAAATTAGACTCAATAAGATTTCTAACATGCTATCACGGAGCTCATTCAGACATGGGGAAGGCCTCCAAATTCCCTTTGCAAATTTTCACTGTGTGTTTAAGAGTTGGTGTTGCGCCTTGGTGCTATGCATTTAGCACAAGGCACTGACCCGACTTGCCCAACTCGACAACTCTACGTTGTGCTCCTGCACTGCGCTCCTGTCATAAGGTTTTTTAAGAAAGTGAAAGCCTCAAAATTACTCAAATCTCCAACTTTTCTCTACCTATCACCTCCTGAGGATTTTTATAACAGCTATTAGATCCTTGCCTCCCTCTGATATTGTTTTGAAAGGTAAAAATTAGAGAAAATGTGAAAAAACCTAAGGAATAAGAAAGTGAAAAATGAGGAAAAAGAGGATGAGGAAGAAGACAAAGAAAGTAGTGATAAGAAAAATAATGCAGAGGATGATGAAAACAAAGGCATGGAGACAAGCAGTCAAAGAGAAGAGAAAAAAGATAGTGGGGAAGAAGAAACAAATGATGAGGCAGAAAGTGACCATCATAAGGAAGAAAATGAAAGTCATAATGAAGAAGCAAATAATGAGGAGGATAATAATGGAGATACATAAATAGGGGCAGATTAAAAAGATGAAAATAGTGAGCTTGACAATGAAGAAAGGACAGATGAAAGCAATGATGATAAGGAAGAGGAAAAAGAAGATAGTGATGAAGAAGAAAGCAATGACAAAGAGGAAAATCACAGTCAAGAAAAAGAATAAAGTGATGAGGAAAAGGGCAATGACAAATGAAATGAGCCTAATGAAGAGGAAGAAACAAATGAAATTCAAGAGACAGAGGCAGATTTTTATGGGAAAAATGGTGTGGGTAAACACGCGCATGATGATAGCAGGCAGAAGGTTTTCAAAGGATATCTGAAGGTGACATCCATGGTTTGCCAAGATAAAAGGGGTTTTCACAACATCAAAGAGACAAATTGTAAAGAGTATCAGTATAAGGGAGCATAAGCTTTCCATTGTAGCCTTGCCGACTGTGCGTGCAGCCTCGCTGAGTGTGCATGCAGCCTTGTGGACGACTTGTGCAGCCCTGCACGGCACTGTATGTTCAGTCACCCGACGTGCCCAGTGTTGCATGCCTTTAATTTTTCTTCTCCTAGGGGGAACAAGTGAGGAAGAAGAAACACATGATGAAGAAGAAAATGACAAGTCATGAGGAAGAAAATGATGAGGAAGGGACAGATGATGAAAAGGAAGATATTGAAGAAGAAACAGAGGCATATGTTGATGAGGAAATAGAGACAAATAATGAAAAAGAGGGCAGTGGGTTTGACAAGGATTAAGATGAAAGAGGTGAGGATAATGTAGAAAACAAAAGGCATCATGAATACATATGAAGCCAGTGACAAAAATGTAGAAAGATAATGAAGGAAGCGTAAGTGAAAAATAAAACATTCATGATAGTCATAAAAATAGTAAAGGCAATGACCCCCACAAGTGACAATTATGATAAGAAAAGTAAAGGAAACAAAAAGAGAAGTCATAGTGACAGTAAAGAAAGTGGGAAACATGATAATGAAAATGAATACCACAGCCATGATAAAGACACCAACAAGACTACCGTCGCACCTTCTTTTCATTGGCATATCAAAGAGGCCCTCATTAAAATTCAAAACACTAAAAAGAGGAAAAGACTAAGTAAACCTTGGAATCTTGCCTCAATATTTTCTAGAGGTCTCCCAAACCCTATGAAGGACTTATCCACAAAATTTTGGAGAATTTTGACAAGTTTTTATTTTTTGCAAATTTTGAGGCTAGGAGCGCAACACACTTGGTGATACGCTCTTTTTCGGAGCATATTCAAGAGGAAAGGCTTGCATTTTTGGGTTCCTCATCACTCATATAACATGATCACAAAGTTTCAGATCAATTGGAGTTGTTTTGGTCCTCCAAATGTGTCAAAAACACCCATTTTTTCATCATTTTGCCTTCTTTTCAGGACATGTGTTGCGCTCCTACTAGTCTTGGAATTTTCACTTTTTGAATAGGTTACGTAGGTCAGATCGGACAACCAAAAATATATCTCAAAGTTAGACTTCAAGGGATTTCCAACGAGCCATCACAAAGCCTTTTCTGACATCGGAAAGGCCTTCCAAACACTGTTGTTAGAAACCCCATTTTTCCTGTTCCTGTGCTGCGCTCCTAGCATGAAATTTCATTTTAAAAACACAGTGCTACGCTCCTATGGTTGAAAAGTCAAAATGTTCATTTGAAAAGTTTTAGGAGGCTTGTGAAAGCCTAAAGGTAAATTTCTTTACTACAAATGGCCGAAAAGATATGTATTTTAGATATTTTGTGCCTTGGGCCTTACAAGGCCTCAAGGACAATAGAGATACTTCTGATTAGCCAATGGACTTCTAGATACTCTCTTTGGTTTTTCTCCTCCTTCCTTGTTATATATAGCCTGGGGATTCATTTTAAATGTTGGCATTTGATTAGTTTTAAGAACAATACATGGTTCTTTGAGGTTGAAGAGAAATTTGGTGTTATGGAGCTTGTGGATGATTTGCCTTGATTGATGATGATGAAGGCTTGCTTGCAGGATCCATGAGTTTAGTTAATGGTGATGTATCTCTAGATTTGTTCATTTTCCCTTGTTTATATTTTTTTCTATCTTTATATGGTGCAATAGATTAGAAAAGTATAGGTTGAGAAATGTTGTTTGAGGCACCTCAGTCCTCCTGTTTGCTATTGTCTTTATGTTTTCCTCTGCTGGGCTAGTTTAAGGAATTATTAATTGCTCCTTAGGCCCACATAAGATTGTTTTTTTCATTAATGAATTAATATGATAGTTCCCAAAAATTATTTACGGTAAGCCCTACTTATTTGATGCTATCTAAACTCTATCTTGGAACCTCTCTTTGATGTATTGATTGTTAGGTTAAGCCAAAGAGGTCTTGTTTCGATCTTGCCCTTTGTCCATGCCTATCAGTTTGCCTCAAAGTTCTTTATATTTTATTAGATGATGTCTAGGATTTCCCTCTTCATTTATTAAAACTATTTTTCTTCTTATATGTTTTCAAATCTTAAAAGTAGAATCATTGAATTTAGATGAGTTTTCTTGATTCCTTTGTTCCACTAGATTGTTCATCTTGAATGTTTATTTTTTTAAAGTATTGTCACTTAGTAAATGGTTTTCCCTGTCTCATGATTAGTTTCTTTTTCTTATCATTATTTAAGATCTTCTCGTTCATAAACATTTGAAAAAGGATTCTTAACTGCCCTTTTCCCTACCTTGTTTCGCCAACTTAATGTCCATATCACTTCATACATAAACTCTAAATATCCATTGACTACACTAGATTTTCCTTGTGATGTACCCCGATTCACTATTGAGATATCAATGACTTCATAGACTCCATAGCCCAATGTTTGATAACCTCTCATTCCACCTATCCTCCTTGATCATCTTACCCAACCAAACAAAAAACAAACCCTACACTTAACAACTAGCCTAAAATCAACCATATAAAGTGAACAAGTTTACATCCTTCACACATAATACAGAGAGCCCTCTCTGTGTTAGGTCCCTATATTACCAGTATAACCCCTTATTGTTGTTAGTGTAACCCCATTATTGTTATTATTGTACCCTTTTAACCCCCATTTTGTTATTATTGTGCCCTTAAATTATTATTGTTAGGTCGGCTAGGATTACATTATGGCCCCATGGACTCCTATATATAGAAAGGAGGTTTTGTAAATTGTATCATCCAAGAATTGTTCATTCATGTAATGTATAGGAGGTTTCCCCCTCGAAGTGGCTTATTTCTAAGGCATTGATATCTCTTTTCTTCTATTTTTGGAGCTGATTTCACAACATTTGGTATCAGAGCTTTGGATTCTAGGGTTTCGCTGCTCCAAATAGGGCATCATGGAATTTTCGCTATAAATTATTTTATACGAAACTTCAGAAGCTGAAATTTTTAGGGTGCAAAGCCAAACTCCTGAGGAACATCGTCAAAAAATTTCAGAGCTTGGTTCACAATATTTTTTGAGATATGATCTATGTAAGTTATGTATTTTTTCAGGCTCCTAAACATGTCATCGTGAAATTTGCGCTATAAATTTTTTTCTAAGAAGTTTCAAAATCTGAAATTTTTAGGGTGCAAAGCTGAAATCTTGAGGAAAATCTTCAAAAAAATTTAGATCTTGGTTTGCAATATTATCGGAGATATGATCTGTGGAAAGTAGTGCTTTTTCAGGCTCTATAATTTCATCTCAAAGAGGTGATCGTGGGAAAATATTCATAACTCTCTCTCTAAGCATCGGATTGAAGTGCTGTAAAACGTGTCTGCAAGTACACGGAATTTAGTTTCGTGGCTATCAATTTCAGGGTTGAAGAATGAAACAGTGACATGTGGCAAATCGTACAATTCACTCTACTGAACTAGTCCAAAATTGGGTCATTGTGGGAGATTTGAAATAACTTTGTCTTGAAGAATCCAAATCAGATCAGACCTATGGCATTTGAAAGAAGCTTCAGAGGGCTACTAAAAGGCTGAATTTTAGATATTGAAGATCCCTAATTACAAAGATAATTCAATTTCAATATCGAGCTCCTCCAAAGAAAGTAAAAGGTGTGTATTTTTTTTCCAAATTGCATAAGTCTTGTTTGAATAATCAATTTGAATTGATTCCAAGGGCATATTGTAGAATAGATATCAGTATTGGATTCTAAAATGGCTCGTAAAAAGAATTCAACGCCCATTAAGCCTTTAGAAGGCTCTACTATTACTCATGAAGATGAAGAATGGCAACGTGACATATCAAAATTACAAGAGCAAGTGCAACAAATTTCGCTCTCATAAAGAAAAACAGAAAATGAAATGGAAGTTTTGAAGAAAGGCATGGAAACTAAGATGGATGGGTTGAAGAAAGGCGTGGAAGCTAAGATGAATGGTTTGGAAACTAAGATGGATAGCATGGAATTGGGCATGGAAGCTAAGATGGATGACATGAAAGACAACATGGAAAACATGAAGAATGATCTAAAAGCATACATGGAAGGCTTGATGACAAGCTTAAAACAAGAAATTATTCCTAATGGCGGAAATATAGTACAAGAACCTCATGATGAGAAAAAAATAAATGTTAATCATGATTTCATAAACTCTAATGTTGGCGAGAAGAAACACCATATTCCAAAAATGGATATGAGGAAGTTTGATGGAAAGGATCCTATAACATGGATACTACAGATGGAGCAATATTTTGATCTCCATAATGTGCAAAACACACAAAAGGTACGCATTGCAAATTTACATTTAGAAGAAAATACATTTGTATGATATCGATGGCTTTGCTCCCATAAAAAAATTGTCACTTGGTCAATTTTTATGGAGGAAATGATAGCACATTATGAGGATACAAAGAGCAACACCTTCTTTATCCAACTGATAAATCTCAAACAAAAGGGTTTAGTGGGGCAGCACATTGAGGACTTCCCAAAATTGAATATAAGGGCAACTGATATTCCAAAGGAACACAGGATTGATCTCTTCATAGGCACTTTAAAGGATAACATCCAACATGAAGTTCGCGTTTTGGAACCTGATTCATTGGAGAAGGCATTCAGGTTGGCAAGAAAAGTTGAATGTAAAATTATGGCGACAAGGAAGCCTACCACTCAATTCTATAAATAAGGAAGTGTTGCTACGCCTAGATTTCCACAACCTACAAGGTTGACACCACAACAATTGGAAGAAAAAAGAGCAAAAGGGCTTTGCTACAGTTGTGATAGAAAATATACTAAAGGTCATAAGTGTGCTGAGAAGAAATTATTTTACATAGATTGTGAAGAGGAAGAAGAAAATGAACAAGAAGAGGATATACACTAGGAACCAGCCCTAAAAGAGGAAGAAATGAATCCAACCATATCGTGTAATGCACTGACAGGAATTACACTCCTGAAACTCTCAAGATAGAAGGACATATCAAGAAGAAAAAGGTAATAGTGTTGATTGATTCAGGTAGCACCCATAATTTTATTCATTGTAAGGTAGCCAAGGAATTAAATTTTTTCCTACACCCAGTACCAGAATTTCAAGTGATGGTTGCAAATGGAGGAACTATCAATTGCTATGGAAAATGCCATAATATCAAGCTAACCATGGGGGAATATGTATTGACTATTCCAATGCTTTCCATTCCTATGGGAGGTGTTGATGTTGTACTAGGAGTACAATGGTTACAATCTTTGGGGACAGTAGCTTTTAATTTTCAAGAACTTTTCTTGAAATTTTTTTCAGAAGGAAAGGAAGTCGAATTACGGTGTATTGCGGGGAAGCTAGGAAGGATAATAAGCTCTAATTTCATGACAAAGCTTCTAAATAAATAACAACGAGGCGTAATTTCACAATTATGCTCACTACAAGTTCCAATATCAAAATCATCTATTTCTGCAGATCTCCAACAAGTCTTGGGAAATCATTCCAAGGTGTTTGAAACTCATAAAGGACTCCCACCTATTCATGATCATGATCATGCTATTCATTTGATTCCAAGAATTTTTCCTCCAAACATCAGGCCTTATAGATATCCTTACGTCCAAAAGAGCGAAATTGAACATATGATTGCAGAAATGTTAGAGGCAGGTATAATTCAACCTAGTCAAAGTTCTTTCTCTGCTCCTGTAGTATTGGTACACAAGAAGGATGGATCATGGCGAATGTGTACGGATTATAGGGAGCTCAATAAGCTCACCATTAAAGACAAATTTCCCATTCCTGTGATTGATGAATTATTGGATGAATTACATGGAGTGATTTATTTTACCAAGTTGGATCTTCGTTCAAGATATCATCAAATTAGAATGAAGACTGAAGATATTCCAAAAACAACATTTCGAACTCATGAGGGTCATTATGAATTTTTGGTCATGCCTTTTGGGCTTACCAATGCACCTTCTACATTTCAAGGGTTGATGAATTCCATTTTCAAACTCTTCCTTAGAAAATTTGTGCTAATATTTTTTGATGATATACTAATCTACAGCAGGTCTTGGAAGGATCATGTTGAACATGTTGACAGGGTGCTCAAACTATTGCAGGAGAAACAATTATATGCAAAAACATCCAAATGTTTCTTTGGAGTACAAGAGGTGGAATATCTGGGTCATATTGTATCTCACGAGGGTGTTAAAGTAGACGCTAACAAAATTAAAGCCATTAAGGAATGGAAAGTCCCCACAACCATAAAGCAGTTGCGAGGATTTCTCGGGTTAACAGGGTATTATCGCAAGTTTGTTAAGAATTATGGGAGAATAGCAGCACCTATAACAACATTATTGAAGAAAGATGAATTTTCATGGACTCTTGAAGCAACTAAGGCCTTTGAACATCTTAAAGAGGCAATGTGCCTAGCACCGGTCTTAGCTACGCCAGACTTCACAAAAACCTTTGTTGTGGAATGTGATGCCTCAGGAAATGGAATTGGTGCAGTTTTAATGCAGGAAGGAAGACCCATTGCTTTTGAAAGTCGTCCAATCAAAGGAAAGTATTTACAGAAACCTATTTATGAGAAGGAAATGTTAGCAATACTGCATGCACTAAAGAAATGGCGAACTTACTTAATGGGAAGACACTTCAAGGTAAAAACTGATCATGATAGTCTTAAACACTTTTTGGAACAAAGAATATCTTCAGAAGAGCAGCAAAAATGGGTCACAAAGATGTTGGGTTATGATTTTGAAATAATCTACAAAAAGGGAAAGCTTAATGTTGTTGCAGATGCACTCTCAAGAAAGAATGAAGAGGTGGAAGCATTGCTTTGTGCCATTTCTATTATCCAACCAGATTGGATAACCGAAGCAAGAGATGAATGGAAAAAGGACAAAGATGTATGGACACTCATTCAAAATTTGCAACAAGATCCTAGTACATCTGATACATTTAGTTGGAAAAATGATTCCTTATGATACAAATATTGCTTATATCTTTGTAAGAATTCCCAACTAAAACAAAAGATTCTTCTGGAATTGCACACTTCTCCTTTAGGAGGACACTCAGGATTTTTAAAAACTTACCACAGGGTGAAGAAAGAATTTTTTTGGGATAGCCTTAAATCTGATATTCGAAAGTTTGTGGCGGAATGTTTGGTTTGCCAGCAGAATAAAGTGGAAACAATTAAGACCCCAGGACTTCTACAACCTTTATCCATTCCAAGTCAACGTTGGGAGGAGATTTCAATGGATTTTATCACGGGTTTACCTAAGTCCGAAGGAAAGAGTGTCATCATGGTGGTAGTTGATAGACTTACCAAGTATGCACACTTTTGTGCATTATCTCATCCATTTAAAGCAAGTACAGTTGCTAGTACATTTATGGACAGAATTCAAAAGCTACATGGAAGCCCAAGAGTTATTTTGAGCGACAGAGATCCCATTTTTACTGGAAATTTTTGGACAGAGTTATTTTATTGTTTGGGTACTCAATTAGCTCATAGCTCATCTTATCATCCTCAATCTGATGGTCAAACTGATATAGTAAATAAATGTTTGGAAGGATATCTTCGTTGTTTTGTATCTGATAAACAAACATAATGGGTCAAGTGGTTACCTCTCACTGAATGGTGGTATAACACTTCCTTCCATACTGTAGCAAAAATAACCGCATTTATGGCACTTTATGGATATCATCCACCATCCATCACATCATCTTTAAGGGAAAATTTGAAGGTTCAAGCAGTGGAAAATCACATCAAGCATCAGCAAGAAGTTCTCCAACTCTTAAAGGATAACCTAAATTTGGCACAAAATCGAATGAAACAACAGGTAGATCAACATCAAAGCGAGAGAATTTTTGATGTGGGAGATTGGGTATTTTTACGGCTACAACCATACAAACAAATGTCCCTCAAGCAAGATAAGAAGGATAATAAATTATCTCCAAAGTACTATGGTCCTTACAAGGTGTTGCAAAATATTGGTACTATGGCATACAAATTGGAGCTTCCTTCTTCTTCGCGAGTACATCCAGTTTTCCATGTTTCATGCTTAAAGAAGATTATAGGTGAAAATCTTCCAGTTCAAACAATATTGCCAGAACTTGATGAGGAAGGAAAAATAATATTGGAACCTGAAGTGGTCATGGAAACAAGAACTCGACAGCTACGGAATCGATCAATTTCAGAGTATCTCATCAAGTGGAAGAACTTACCCATTGAATATTCTACATGGGAGGATGAGAATTTTATACAGAAGCACCCAGAGCTACTCAAGCGTTGAGGACAACACTTTTTTGAAGGAGAGGGGCATGTTAGGTCCCTACATTACTAGTATAGTCCCTTATTGTTGTTAGTGTAACCCCCTTATTGTTATTATTGTACCCTTGTAACCCCCATTTTGTTATTATTGTGCCCTTAAATTATTATTGTTAGGTCGGCTAGGATTACATTATGGCCCCATGGACTCCTATATATAGAAAGGAGGTTTTGTAAATTGTATCATCTAAGAATTGTTCATTCATGTAATGTATAGGAGGTTTCCCCCTCAAAGTGGCTTATTTCCAAGGCGTTTATATCTCTTATCTTCTATTTTTGGAGCTATTTTCACAACAATCTAAGTCTAGGAAGGCTATGTCCTAGGACTCCAAAGACTAGTCTGATGTTACCCTATGCATTTGGTCTACCAATCTACTAAATCATGAGACCCTAACATAATGGCGATCATGGTGGGACCTTCTCAGTAAGTTCATGCTTAGACATTCCTTAAAAGATTCATAAACCCTCGACATATAATATTTGATGGTTCATCGCCACCTCATCGCCATAGTAACATAATGGCGATCACGGTGGGACCTTCTGAGTAAGTCACGAGCTAAAACATTATGTATCCATTGATTCATTTCCACCTCATCACTATCACTAACATAATAGTGATCATGATGGGACCTTTGAGTCAGCGACAATCTAAGTATCCTATAGGAATTAAAAAACCCTTATCAAATCATATAGAACTCAAACTGTTAGCCAAAGAGTAGAATCTGGTTGTTTCACCATCCTAGCAAAATGATGACTCAACTGTAGGACACTCATACAAACCTTAGGGCTACATAAAGGAACTCATAAAACCCCCAAAACATCCCTAGATTGGTTTTTTGTTAGTATTGGTGGTGGACCATACACATATATCCTTAAAACAACTAAAAAAATCCACCTGGTGACTCCACTAGCCTCCAGTAGGCCTATTACTTCACTAGTCCTCATAGAATCCCCTAGGAATGAATTGAACAATCCCAATCATGTTGATGGTGGATAGCAAAGTTCAAATATTCCACCTGGCTACTCCATAACCCTTAATAGACCAAAAGACTCCACTGGTAGGGAACCCTAGACTGGTTGAAAAGACACAGTGATCCTTTTTGATTAACAAAGATGGATCCAAGGATACAAAGGAGATATGCTCTGATGAACAGAGATAATATCCCTGGATTTCCACATAAAATTCCTCAGATAAATTGGATAAAAAACCTTCCTATATTTCAAGATGAAAAATGTGATGACCCCTTGTTACATCTCATCAAATTTCATATACATGTATGGAAGATAAAGGTTGAATGGCATGAGGACTGCCTCATGAAAATTCTTATGGCAACTTTAGAGGGTAAGGCAAGAGATTGGCATGAATGGTTAAAATATAGTGGCTTGCTTTCCTTGAAAGACTTAGACAAGGTGTTTTATGAACATTATAGAGAATATTGTCCATCTTTATAATTAGCTAAAAATTGTTGTGATCAATCTGAAGATTTCATACAACACCTTGTAAACATTGATGAAGATTTAGGGAATTGGCATCCTAAAGATTTATTAGAAGAACTCCTTGCATTTCATACTCAAGATAGATATCATGATAGCCTAGGGGAGTTAGTTAAGGAATAATCCAATCAAGAAATAGAAGAAACCCCACAGGATCTCTCTGAAGGCACAAGCGATGATTAACCATCTCTTCTAGGTGAGGCTCAAGAAAACATTCAGCCTCAGAATAAACCCTCACATGAGAAAGAGAACCGTTGTATTTATATCCAAAGAAAGAGAAAAATTCCTCCTCTTTTGATTGAAGAGGAAATAAATCAGATGCTAAACATTCAACTAGCCTATAAGCCTTCATGTGAACAAAACATTTCTGTTCATTCTCCTGCTAATCCTACCTACCATAAGTCAGAAATTGAAATTGTATATAAATTCAAGGAAGAACAAACTGGTAATCTAATATGTTTGATTGGTGAGATTATTTATGTTGATGATTCTCCAAATTTTGATCAGTTTGATGATGATGATGTTGTCCAAACAGAAGCTAACCTCACAGAGCCATCAACAGTTGATTTGTGGGATGAAGTTCACTATCATTAGATTGAAAGTGGTAATCAGCCAAGATAGGTCACCTATGACAATGATGAGGAAAGCCTTGAAGATTTAGAAGTAAGTGAAGAGTCTCTGACTCTTTGCTCTACTTCACTTCAGTCCATCAGAAATAGCTTTCACATAATTGGAAATCAGCAGTCTTTCAGCTTTGATGTTGAGGTTGAGGAGGATGATGAACTTCTTGACCAATTTTTTAATGAGAATCCTTCTCCTGAAATGGTTGAGGAAATCATTTATGACATAGAATTTTCCTAAGCTCCATATGAGCAGCCACCAAGTCCCATTGAATTTCCAATTGCAGACAAAGGCTTGGAAGTTGATAATCAAATGAGAGTTGTTGCACTTCCTTCTCAAGAAGATTTATTCCCAAAGAGTGCTCCTTCTCATCAAAAGTATGGCCTTCACACAGAATTCAGCTCACTCTATCAAAGCACATCGGGTTTTTAAGAGGAAAAAATTGCAATATATGATGAGTCTGATAGTGCAGATGATCATGAGGAAGAGGTGGAGTGTCTTTCCCAAAAGAGTCCCAAGTTCAACCAAGTGGAGGAAGAAGCAGTCCTGGATCAAGCTCATTTTCTAAATCCTCACCTTCAGGTATTGTTTCAAGATCCCTTTGCTGATTTGTTAGAGACATTTGAAGAGGGAGTAAAACATGTCAAGAACACTTTGATGCAGAATTTCAAGAACATTTTAGGTCCTACTGTTCAAACACAAATGATGTGGGAGTGGCCTTTTTATTTTTTCTAAACACTCTGTTAGAGTCCCATAATTTGGAAGATTGGTAAACCAAATGTTAGGGTAACATCAGACCAATCTTTGGAGTCCTTGGACCTAGTCTTCCTGGACTCAGAGAGGGCTCTCTCTATTATGTGAAGGATGTGAACTTGTTCGCTTTGTATGTTTGATTTTAGGCTAGCTATTAAGTATATTTTGGTTTTTTTTGGGTTTTTGAGGTAAAGTGATCAAAAAGGACAAATGGAAAGATATTTCATCAAATCAATAGGGCTATGGGGTCAGATAAAGTCAAGGCTGTCTAAATGATGGACAAGGTGTACTGCAGGGCCGATTTAGTCAAGGTAAATGGATTCTTTGGGTGAAAGTGAAGTGAAATGAACATTAAGTTTGTGAAATACAAAGAGATATTAAAAATATACAGTTTTAAATCAGATATTCATGAGGTAGGTAAAACCATAAAACTCTATGAATAAAACTCAAACTGATAAACATGAAAAATAAACAATCCAGTGATACATAGAAGCATAAGAACTCCTAACTTTGGAAAATCACCTTTAGCTGTTAGGAAAACAAATAAGATAAAAAAAACTCAATATATGAAGAGGGAACTCTTAAACAACATATTATGAGCTATTGAGAACTTTGAAATAAGTTTGCAAGCATGGACAAAGGGCAAGATCGAACGAGACCTATTTGACTTAACTAAAACAATCAATATTTCATAGAAAGATTTCTGAAATGGAGTTTTGAGAAACTATAATTAATTAGGGCATACCTTAAATCATACTAGATATAAAAACATATTGACCATTAATGAAACAAATAACGATTTCTTGATGGACCTAAGGGGCAGTTAAGAATCCTTTAGAAATGTTTAAGAAGAGGAAAAAATCAAAGCTGTAATATGTAGGATGTTTGAGGTGCTTCCATGAGCATGTCTCAACATATAATTTTCTGATCTACAGAAAATGAGAAGTATGGAACATTAATGAAAACAAGGAAACATAAACAAATCCAAGAAACATCACCATTCACCAAGCCATGGAATCCTGCACACAATGTTCCTCCACCATCAAGCCAAGCAAGACATCATCCACTTCATAAAACAAGTATTTCTTCCAAGCTCATAATGTTGTGTATTGCTCTCAATATATCAAGTTCTGCCTCTTTGTTACTATGAATCCCCTTGGTTATATAAGCCAAAGATGAGGAAACACACCTAGAGCAACTAGAAGGTCATTGGCCAAAAACAAATATCTAATACTGTCCTTGAGGCTTAACAAAGTCCAAGGCACAAAATATCCTTCAAAAATATATTTTCGGACAAAAAATAGCAAAAAAGAATAACTTTCAAGGCTGGACACACAAGAAACTTTCTTAACGCACATTTCGCCCAGTCATCACTCAAAAAACTACTTTTCAGCAAAATCTACAGGAACGTAGCGCCAGAGAAAGGTCTATTTTGCAGTGAATTTTTGGCTGACCTCCCGATGTCAAAATGAGTCTCGTGATGGCTCGTTGGAAATCTACAGATGTATACTTTCCAAAAATACTTGAGTGTTTCCAATATGATGGCTGGAAGTTAGTCAGAAAGTAGAAATAGTGAAAAAACCAAGGAGTGTAGCACATGCTGATATTAGGGGCAGAAAGGTAAAAAATGGCTATTTTTGGCCTTTTTGAGAGACCAAAATAGCTTCATTTGATCTGAAAATTTCTTAGCATGTTCCTTAGATTTCAAGGAATCCAAAAATATATTTTTCTTCAACTGAGGATGCTCCGAGAAAAGGTTAAGGCACCCATGATTTTATGCCCTTAGATCTAAAATTCACAAAAAACAAGAATGTGTCCAAAAATTCCCAAATTTGGTGAGTAAACCCCTTAAGGGTTTTTAGAAACATGCAATCAAGCTTGAGAAAGAATTCCAAGCCGAGATAGGTCTTTTCCATGTTTTTTTTCCGGGCACCTCCTTTGGGCAGCTTTGAGTTTCCTTCGAGCAAACTGATTCAACTTCTTGTAGTGCTCGCTCATTCTTCTTTGTAGGCCCAAATTCTTGTTAGCTTTCTCCAATTTGGTTTCCAAATGCTGATTTTCCCTCTCAAGCCAAGGCTCTCTATCATTCTCAATTTCTCTGGCAAGGAGCACCGTAAGAGGGTACTGTTGTGCATGAGCTGATTCTTCCTCTTTCTGCTTTTGTAATGCTTTTCTAAGACCCATGGTCCTAGGTCTCTTTCTTGCTAGCCCTTCTTCTTCATCATTTTCCACATACTCACCCTTGTATTATTCTAGCCTCACTTGTGACTTTTGAGCTTCCCTTCTTTATTTGAGCGCCCAAGCCTCAAATATTGCCATATGTCCACTCATTTGATTATTTTGCAATTGCAAATAATGGATGATGCCTTTTGATCTTTCTAGGCCATTTTCCAAGTCTTTATTCTGAGCCTCCCGGTTTTGCAAAAGAGATCTAAGAATACTGGCCTCATCATCCTCAGCATCACTGTCTATTTATATTATGTCAAATTCCCTTTCATGCTCATGGTTGCTCTCTTACTTTTCAACCTTCTCTTTGCCCTTGCCTTTAATGATTTTCTTTCCTCTGGTTTTCTTGGGAAATTCTACTTTGCTCTTCTTTGGCAATTTTCCTCTACTCTTTAGTGCCCTACTGACATTAATAGTCACTGTTTGAGTGGTTTTCTTCCTTGTTGTTTTGGTGTTTTTATCCTTTGCTACTTTTGATGAAGGAAACATGGACCCTTGCCTTGGAGAAGCAGTAAACACATGCTCTTGACCTTGCTGATGATGAGTGAGAGGAGGAGTTAATACCTGGGCTTGTTTAGTTTGGTCTCCTGCAGCCTTAGGGCTGTCCTCTATTCCAAAAACATTCTCTTCTTGCACTTCTTGGTTACTTTTCTGTGGGGAATTTCCTTGTTCATTAAATTTGATATTTGTAATGAACTCATCATCAGGAGTAAGCTGAGAAATATCATGCTCCTTTTCTTTTTGGTGGGAGATGTCCAGGTCTATTTTTTTTTCCTTTTCAAAACTATCTCTACCTTCATCTATCTTCTTGTTGTCATGACTATTTCTCTTACTTCCCTCTTTGTTGTGATTGCTTCCATTATTTTCATTATTTTCAATGTTTTCTTGATGTGGACTGCCTTCATCATGGTTACTATTTTCATTTTCTTACTGTGGGCTACCTTCTTCTTTAGTATCTTCAATGTTTAATCGTGGGATGCCTTCTTCTTCACCACTACCTTCATTTTCTTGCTGTGGGCTGCCTATTTCTTTATCACTGTCTTCATTTTCTTGCTGTGGGCTGCCTACTCCTTCATCACTATCTTCATTTTTTTCTTGTGGGTCGCCAGCTTCATGATCACTGTTTTCACTCTATCCTTGTGGACTGCCTACCACATCATGCTTTCCTTTACCTCTACTACTACTTTCATCACTTCCCTACTTTTTGTCACCATTACCCCCTTTTTCCTTGCTTTTACTACATTCTTCTTTCTCACTACTATCTATGGAGGATGGGTTTTGTTGGGGAGTAGACTCATGAGAAGAAGAGGAAACATAAGGTGTGGAGGGAAAGGAATGAGCATGAGGAGGGTTTTGGGATGAAAATGGCCTGATTTTTAGTGGCATAGAAGATGCAAAAGTGAAATCAGGGTGAGAGATGAAAGTTTCCCAAGGAATGCCCTTCTGTTTCAGCTGGTGAAGCATAATGATCTTAATGAGAGAGTGATGGAATAAACTTGCTTTTTGTTGAGCTGGAGGCTCTTTTATAACAATGGAAGACATATTGTCTATACTCTTCCACAAGAAAAAGGGTAGGTTTAGCAACCTAGCTTTTGTGAAATGCATAAGGAGTCTGATGTGATAGGAATATACTTGGGAGTATCTACCTTCACAAGTGAAAAAATTCATGATTATTTTCATGAGGGCTGCATAGTCATCCAGCAAGTGTGAGAAAGGGAAAATGGAGCTGCATGTATTTTGATGATTTGGATTGAGAAAATGCTGATAGTGGCTGAGGTCAAGGTATGATTGTTTGAACCACTCCTCTCCTATGTTAGGGATTTTGGTTGCCTTAGAAAAAGCTCTAGCAGTGAGTTCAAAATCTAAACCTACTATGTGAACTTTCTTTCCATCCAACCTCATGGAAAATAACTCTGTTAGATGAGGGTGGCTAGTGACCTCTGGTATTCTACTACAAAATTCAAAGCAACCTAACTCTTGAAAACAGGACAAGATTGAGGGAGAGGCAGTGATTTCTTGAACGGTGATGGGCTCAAATCTGTTGTGTTGGCCTCCCTTTTTTACCTTTTTCTTTGGAGGCATTTTGATTTCTCTGTTCTTCTCCAAAATCAACTAGACAGCTCTTAAATAAAAACAGGCTTTCTTCTCCTTTAACACTTCTTTCTCCTTTAAATCGATTTTCAAAATATCCTTTATGTTTTAAGAGAAACTGATGGGTAAAAATAGGGATAAATACCTTGAGAACTTCTTTGCAGTGATGAACAATGACCCTTGAGCAAGACTAGAATTTTTTTTTTGGCCCTTTGTAATGAAGTGAGCAGGTGCTACGCCCTTGCACATAGGTGTGTAGCGTCTGAACGAAGGCTGCATAAGGAAAATACATTGTGCTAGTTCAAAAAACTGTGTTTTTGAACGAAGTTTGAATGACGGGTGGTTGTGGGCACCAGGTGGAAACTAAATGAGGGTAGGGCACTGAAACGCGTCACGCCAGTGTACAGGTACATCGTACCTTTTGTAAATTCCTTCGGTGAGCTGCTACAGGCGCGTTGCGACCTAAGATTTTTTCACGAGGTGTTTGCCAGGGAACTAGAGAGACCCTCTTCTTCTTGTCAATCGATAAAATGAGAGTAAGATATGCCCTTTGAGGGCTTTTGTGCCTTATGAAATGTTTTCAAAGCACGCAGCCTTCCTTTTGACTTTTTCAAAAACAATTTTATTAAACCTTTACCTTTTTTTTTGATCATTTTCCCTATTTCCATGAAACAGTTTTTGAAACATGTGTAACAGTGTTTTAATTAAAAAGTTCTTTGCAAACAACAAAACAAGTTCTCATTTTTTGTGTAAAAGAAAACATTCCCCGTTTTAAGTTATAAAATGTACCCTCTACCTTTTATGAAAAAGGATCTTTTACCAAATATAGGTACCCTCTTATTATAAATTGAAGGAGGTCCTTTAAAACAGTCTTTTCCCTCTGCTCATAAATTGAAGGAGGTCCTCTAAAACAATATTTGCCCTCTACTTATGATTGAAGGAGGAAATGCAAGCACAACTGCTTAGGATCTCTTCTTATGATTTGAATGAAGCCTCTCTTGAAAACTAAACCTTGTGCCCTGTGTCTACTTATCACTAAAGATGGTAATTTGAACAGAACTGTTTATACCCTCTTCTTATGATTTGAATGAAGCCTCATAAAAACAAGTGATTGCCATCTGCTTATCATTGAAGGAGGAATTTCAAATGGTTTATACTTTATCAATCTGCATGAGATAGGTTTCTTTGTAGAATTTTACTGTGAAGATAGTGAGCAGGTAAGATATTTCAAACTCCAACATATCTACTTTGTGTCTTTTAGGTTAACTCTCTTTTGTAGTAGCTTTAGATTCCTCTGTGATGACAGTGTCTTTGATGGTTTAGAGTCTAGGCTATAGAGATATAAAAAAGGTAGTTGTTCCCTTTTTATAATCTTTCACTTTGATGTCTAAAACCGTTGGAAGTCTTTTTCCAGAGAACTAACACACCTAGTCTCATAAAACTGTTTTTTAGAGCTATGCCCATATGTTCGGGAAGAATGTGCAAATGGCATTGTGAGTTGACATGAAGTGCTAGATGCGGTAAACTCCCAACCTTTGTACTCATTTTTCCATGATGTATGATTCTTTGAATTTCTTGGTGCTTTGAGTTTGCAGTTATGAATCATGTAGGTTTCCTTTCTCTTCGAAATCTGCATTTCCTTTATTTCCCAACAGTCAACTGTTCCAACTTTGAAAAAATTTCATTGAAGTGTTTTTCTTGCCCAAAACTGATTAATTCCATCCATCCTAGCACCCCTGAAGAGATGCACTGATAAAATGACTTTGATCATTGGAGACCTTTTCTGAGGTATCATGATGATAATGCTTGAAAATTTCACTTGATGACTTTCTCTTTGGACATGGGACCATCTTTTACTCTGTTTTTTTCTTGAGTTGAATTTTTGAGCTTGGCTGAAACAAAAACACATGAAAAACCTGATGGTGTGTGACCTAGGGATAACCAATGGATTTTCTTTTCCATATTTAAGGAAAGTATAGCTGACTGATATTAAAAAACAGATTTTTTTGACTTGAGACAGTTTTCTCAAGATACTTACCCGAAGCACCATCACCTAAACCTAGACACTTTGTCATATTTTCTAAAGGGTTTCTTAGACATAGTCAGGTCATCAAATGGAAATTCAAATAGTGAGAGGGGAAAAAGACAACTTGTCTTATGCTTTGACAGTGAGCTGTGTGAAAACAGGGGATTTTGAATATTTAGAGATACAAGGCTTATGACAGTTATGAACAGGGGAGTTTTATCAAGACTGAAACTTGATGACCACTTCTAACACATTCTAAAAGAGAGGGAAAAAAGAAAAAAATTCTCTGAGGGGTTTTCTAAAGGACAAATTGATTGTTCGAAATTGGTTTCTAGAAAACCAAGGCAAGGCATATAGTCATCACAACAGGCAAAAATACTGATGACTAACACACTCAAAGATCTAAACCAAGATCCCTCATGGAATCATTTGCTTGATTGGTTGTATTTGAAAAGAGATTTCACCAGCTGAATGTATATCATGTATAGGTTAGATTAGGATAGATAGGAAAGAAAATAAGCTCAGCTCTATGAGCATCTTTCTACCTTTAGTTTTAGATTTTTTTGACCAAAAAGAGAGAAAAAACTCAAAAACATAGAAAAAACGAAAAAGAGGGCATATTTGAAAAATACTTACGGACCCATACCCAAAAAATAGTAATACTGAAAGTGTGCAAGCCTAAATGCCACTAATTTTTCAAAAATAAGGTCTTGTTTAGTCATCTAGCCTAATCATGGCTAAGCATGTTTTCAATTTATTGTTGATAAGTTAGTGAAAGAATTCTGGTAAAATCATTTAAGCTTGACCTGTCAAAAGAGAATAGATTAGGAATGAAAGATATTGGTTCCACATGCTTAAATATGTACCAAAGAGAAGCATAGGGATGATTAACTAATGATGAAACCCAACCCTTAATGCCTTCTAATTTTGTTTTTTATGAAATAATGTGTGTGTGCAGCTTGTCTCAATGCCACAACTCATGATGAATCAGATTTTCTAATCCTGATTTCACCATATTTTCAATTTCATGTCAGTAGCTTAGTGAATGATTCCTATCAAATAGCTTAATCTCGACAGTTGAGTATTTTAGGTAGAGAATCAAAGGGTTCACTAGCATAATCTGAACTCTTGGAAGAAATAAATGTAGAAGAAGATAGTTTGTTTTTGGTTTCAAAAGAAAAGGATATCAAGGGGTTTGCCAGTTCAAGTGCACCCAAGGAAGAATTTTTTTTTAGGAAAGTAGGTCAGGTAGGTAAATATGAAGTTTAGCTAATCATGTTTTTAGATTATTGAAATCACTACTTCAGAGAAGTAGCAACAAATTAAAAGAAGAAAGGTCTGCCCAATGATGAGGGACTAGAATTATTAAAACCAAGAGATATGAAGTCTTAGAAACCTCCTAAAAAGGAGCTTCCCTCCCCAAGTGGAGCCACTGTTAGTCATCAATAATTTTTTCTTCTCATGGATGACTAAATGCTTATCCTAGATTTCTAGAAACAAAGTTCATGAACATTGTGAGTTCTAGAAATCTCACTGCCCTCATTATCCTTAGGATAAATTTTTAAATATTTCATCATCCCATATTGTCAAGGTTAGCTCAATACTCCCAAAGGACCAATCATGGGCTCATGCCACTCATTATCACTATGTTTTTCCACCTTTGGCCTCAGCCCTCTATTTTGCTTTGCCTAACTCCTCCATTGTCCATCTAGGGTTTTTAAGGGCATTTTTATTGGTTTCATGACCTCCATGGTTAAATAATAAACAAGGCTTGTATTTTGATGCTCTTACACCTCCTCCTATCCTTAATATACCTTCATAAACACTTCCCATCACACCTATCCCTCAAAATCATCGTTTTTCTATAAAACCTAGTCTATTGCCACAATTTGATACTTTTCGAGACTAGGCCTGTGTTTTTCCCTTTTGGACCACTTACGCTCACTCAATCCTTGAAATTAAACTTTCCCTTACTCCCAAATATCTATCCCTATCCCCCAAGAATTTAGACAACCCTTAACCCCTTCATTCCATTCCCTCTACAAGGCAGTCCTAAATTCCCTACACCAAACCCTAATTTCCTCTTCCAACTAAGCTAGCATTTTCTATGGAAAAGAGACATAAGAGCATAAGATCCATATGGTAGATCATATAAGCTATCATGAATCCATACCAACTCATAAAAATCATGCCTCCATCTTTTTCCAGGAATTCTTTTCAAAAGACAAGCCATGTATCACACCTAGGGCCAATTTTGCTTCAAATTGTGTTTCTGACCAAAAAAAAATGAATTTAAAAAAAGTGAGAGATTATTTTTTCCATAATAGGCCCAAGAAGAAACACCTACTTCAGTTTTGACACAGGTATCATAGTTTGGGAGCAATGTCAAAACCACAGGTGTCCTAGGAGAATTTTAGCACTACTGGAGTGACCTTAGGAAAATCAGGTTTTCTCACAGCTCGAGTATCTAAATGACTTGCTTGATGAGTCAAATGAAAAATATAATTGAAGATATTTCCAATGAGATATCATGAGATCATTTTGGAGTTAAGGATGACCTCCAAAAGTTTTTTTCACTAGCACTCTACATTTCTGCACCATCATTCAACACTTTTTGACCAGTGTTGGGAGAATCCATTTTTGGACAAGTAAATAGACACCAAATGGAAAAAAAAGAAATTTTATAAATTAGACTCAACAATATTTTTAACGAGCTATCATGGAACTCATTCCGACACCAGGAAGGCCTCCAAATTCCCTCTATAAATTAGCAGTTCCCGTTCAAGAGTTGGTGTTGCGCCTTGGTGCTACGCATTTGGCACAAGGCACTGACCCGACTTGCTCGACCCGACAACTCTGCAGTGTGCTCAAAATTACTCAAATATTCTTATTTTCTTTACCTATCACCTCTTTAGGGTTTTTATAATAGATATTAGATCCTTGCCTCCCTCTCATACTATTTAGAAAGGTAAAACTTAGAGAAAACATGAAAAACCCTAAGGAAGAAGAAAGTGAAAGTGAGGAAAAAGAGGATGAGGAAGAGGACAAAGAAAGTAGTGATAAGAAAAATAATGCAGAGGATGATGAAAACAAAGGTAGGGATCCAAAAATTGAAATATAAGATACAAAATATGGTGGGTAAGAAAAAACAAATGATGAGGCAGAAAGTGACAGTCATAAGGAAGAAAATGACAGTCATAATGAAGAAGCAAATAATGAGGATGAAAAGAATGGAGATACAGAGACAGAGGTAGATTATAAAGATGAAAAAAGTGAGCTAGACAATGAAGAAAGGGCAGATGAAAGCAGTGATGATAAGGAAGAGGACAAAGAAGACAGTGATGAAGAAGAAAGTAGTGACAAAGAGGAAAATCATAGTCAAGACAAAGAAGACAGTGATGAGGAAAAGGGAGGTGAAAAATGCAATGAGCCTAATGAAGAGGAAGAAACAAATGGCAGTCAAGAGATAGAGGCAGATTTTGATGGGAAAAAGCGGTAAAGATAGTGGGAAAAATGGTGTGGGTAAATACGCGCATGATGACAATAGGCAGAAGGTTTTCAAGGGATATCTGAAGGTCACCTATATGGTTTGCCAAGATAAAAGGGGTTTTCACTACATCAAAGAGACAAATTGTAAAGAGTATCAGTATAAGGGAGCCTAAGCTTTCAAGTATAGCCTTGCTGACTATGCGTGCAGCCTTGCCGACTATGCGTGCAACATTGCCGACTATGCGTACAGCCTTTTCGACTGCGCATGCAGCCTTGCCGACTGTGCATGCAGCCTTGCCGATTGTCCATGCATCCTTGCCGACTGTGTGTGCAGCCTTGCCGATAATGCATTCAGCCTTGTTGACTGTGCGTGTAGCCTTGCCGACTATGCGTGCAGACTTGCCAACTGTGCTTGCAGCCTTGCTGACTATGCGTGCAACCTTGCCAACTGTGCATGCAACCTTGCCAACTGTGCATGTAGCCTTGCTGACAACGCATGCAGCCCCACACGACGTTGTGCATTCAGCCACTCGACTGGCCCAGTGTTGCGTGCCTGTAATTTTTCTTCTGCTAGGAGGAACAAGTGAGGAAGAAGAAACACATGATGAAGAAGAAAAGACAATTCATGAGGAAGAAAATGATGAGGAAGGGACAGATGATGAAAAGGAAGATATTGAAGAAGAAATAGAGGTAGATATTGATGATGAAATAGAGATAGATAATGAAGAAAAGGGCAGTGGGTTTGACAAAGATGAAGATGAAAAAGGTGAGGATAATGTAGAAAAGAAAAGGCAGCATGAATACAGATGAAGCCAGTGACAAAAATGCAAAAATATAGTGAAGCAAGCATAAGTGAAAAAGAAAACATTCATGACAGTCATAAAAATAGTAAAGGCAGTGACCCCAAGAAGTGACAATTATGATAAGCAAAGTAAAGGAAACACAAAGAGCAGTCATAGTGACAGTAAAGAAAGTGGGAAGGACGATAATGAAAATGAAAACCACAACCATGATTAAGACACCAACAAGACTACCATCACACCTTTTTTTCATTGGCATATCAAAGAGGCCCTCCTTAAAATTCAAAACAGTAAAAAGAGTAAAAGACCAAGTAAACCTTGGAATCTTGCCTCAAAATTTTCTACCGGTCTCTCAAACCCTATGAATGACTTATCCACCAAATTTGGGAGAATTTTGACAAGTTTTTGTTTTTTGCAAATTTTGAGGCTAGGAGCATAGCACACCTGGTGCTACGCTTTTTTTCAAAGCATATTCAAGGGGAAATACTTGAATATTTGGGTTCCTCATCACTCATATAATATTCTCACAAAGTTTCAGATCAATTGGAGTTGTTTTGGTCCTCGAAAAGGGTCAAAAACACCCAACTACTCATCATTCTACCTGCTTTTCAGGACATGTGTTGCACTCCTACCAGTATTGGAATTTTCACTTTTTGAATATTTTTTAGAGGTCAGATCAGAGAACCAAGGGTAGATCTGGAATCTAGTCTTCAAGGGATTTCCAACGAGCCATTAAGGAGCCTTTTCTGACATCAGGAAGGCCTTTAAAACACTGTTGTAAGAAGACCCATTTTTTGTGTTCCCGTGTTGTGCTCCTGGCATGAAATTTCATTTTAAAAACACAGTGCTACGCTTATGTGTTTGAAAAGTCAAAATGTGCATTTGGAAAGTTTTATGAGGCTTGTCAGAGCCTAAAGGTCAATTTCTTTGCTACAAATGGCCGAAAAGATATTTATTTTAGATATTTTGTGCCTTGGGCCTTGCAAGGCCTCAAGGACAATAGAGATACTTCTGATTAGCCAATGGACTTCTAGATACTCTATTTTTTTTTTCTCCTCCTTTCTTGTTATATAGAGCATGAGGAAAAATGTTGTCATTTGATGAGTTTTAAGAGAAATACATGGTTCTTTGAGGTTGAAGAGCAACTTGGTGTTGTGGGGCTTGTGGATGATTTGCCTTGATTGATGATGATGAAGGCTTGCTTGCAGGATCCCTGAGTTTAGTTAATGGTGATGTATCTCTAGATTTTTTCATGTTTCCTTGTTTATCATTTTGTCCATATTTATATGGTGCAATAGCTCAGAAAAATATAGGTTGAGATGTTGTTTGAGGCACCTCAGTCCTCCTGTTTTCTATTGTCTTTATGTTTTCCTCTGCTAGGTTAGTTTAAGGAATTATTAATTGCTCCTTAGGCCCACCTAAGCTTGTTTGTTTCATTAATGGATTAATATGCTAGTTCCCAAATATGATTTATGGTAAGCCTTGCTTATTTGATGCTATCTAAACTCTGTATTCGAACCTCTCTTTGATATATTGATTGTTAGGTTAAGCTAAAGAGGTCTTGTTTCGATCTTGCCCTTTGTCCATGCTTATCATTTTGCCTCGAAGTTCTTTATAGTTTGATAGATGATTTCTAGGAGTTCCCTCTTCATTTATTAAAAATATTTGTCTTCTTATATGTTTTCAAATCTTGAAAGTAGAATTATTGATGTTAGATGAGTTTTCTTGCTTCCTTTGTTCCATTGGATTGTTCATCTTGAATGTTTATCTGTTTAAATAATTTTCATTGAGTAAATGGTGTGCCCTATCTCATTATTAGTATCTTTTTCTTATCAGTATTTAAGATCTTCTCGGTCATAGGTATTTGACAAAGGATTCTTAATTGCCCTTTTCCCTACCTTGTTTCCCCAACTTAATTTCCATCTCACTTCATACATAAACCTTAAAGATCCATTGACTACACTAGATTTTCCCTGTGATGTACCCCGATTCACTATTGAGATATCAATGACTTCATAGACTCCATAGCCCAATGTTTGGTAATTGTCATTCCACCTATCCTCCTTGATCATCTTACCCAACCAACCAAACAAAAAAACCCTATACTTAACAACTAGCCTAACATCAACCATCTAAAGCGAACAAGTTTACATCCTTCACACATAATAAAGGGAGCCCTCTCCGAGTCCAGGAAGGCTAGGTCCTAGGACTCCATAGACTAGTCTGACATTACCCTGTGTGTTTGGTCTACCAATTTGCTAAATCACAGGAGCCTAACAGGTGGATATTGGTGGCCACCCACCTATTCCATTTGGATCCCACCATCGGTTCTATCATTTTTTCAGTTTCAACACAACTTACTATTTTTAGTAGTTTTTCGGGTCCATAATTTCTGGAGCCGTTTTGAGGCCCTAAACAACGTTTTTTGGGGAAACTGGGGGAAAAATGGTAGTTCCTTATAGGTTTCTCACATAAAAAAATTTATTCCTTGGATAGATATTTCTAACGAGGTATTGAGTGCGTCAAATGGAGATCATATGCCAAAGTTATGTCCCTAGGAAGATTGATGTACTAATTTACCTAAACGGGGCCCAAAATTTTGGCACTTCATTTCCTAGGGTTAGGTTTTTTGATGTTTAGGGTTTTCCATTATTTCTCAACAATAAATAGGCCTTTGAGACTCATTTTAACACATTTCAGAGGCATGTAGCCACCATATCTCTTCTAAGAGATAAGCTACCATCGCTCTAGCTAGTTTATTTCTATTCTATCTGTAAACATATTTCATTCATTTGATTTTAACTAAATGGAGTTTTATTTCCATTGCATCTCTATGTTTATTTTTATATTTGCATATTATTGCATTACTACATAAATCCAGATCACTGGTATCAGTGCGTTCTTCTCTTTCTACATTTTTCTTTGCATGTCCCAATGAGGTCGGGGTATAAGGAGTTAGGTCTTGATCTGGTTGAAGCCTTGCAAACCCCGACGACCTCCCATGGAGAAATAAAATAAAGATTAGGGAGAATGTGATTCTATCAAAATATTTCTCAAGGAGCCACTCGAGCAACAGAGAAACACGATGATGGATAAATTTTCCCATATCCTTCAATGGCTACCCACCGACGGTGCATCTACATCCAACAGCCACTCTGGAGGCACCTCTCCTTTCAAGGTACAAGTCAAATTTTACATTCTTGTACTTGAAGGCCAAATAGATGCAGAAGTTGTAGATAAATGGTTTAATTTTCTTGAACAGTATTTCTTGGTCCATGTTCTCCAACCGAGAAGAGTTTATTTTTTCACTCCTCAAAGCCACCCCCCATGTTAAGGACTGGTGGGAAACCTACTACGAGCAAAAGGATGAGAGGTAACCCTCTCTTTTCATGGGTGCACCCACTTGGATTTTTTTCGAAGAAGGCATAAAGGAATAATATTACCCTGTGGGGAGCTATGAGGACAAGTACATCCAATGGACCATGTTGCGATAACAAAGGGATCAATATGTGCACGAACTGACAAATCTATTCCATACCCTATGCACAAAGTTGGGTATTAAAAATTCAGAGAGACATTTGGTGCTCAATTACCACATTTTTTTTCACCGATACATTCAGGAGGAAATTGATTTCCTTGACATTACCTCTCTTGGCACGACATATCACTATGCTGCTAAGATCGAGCAGAAATTTAGGTAGTAAAAGTGAGACCTTGGATCCGCGAAACCGAAGCCAAGGAAAGGCGCCCTCAAAGTGTAGAACAAGCGCAAAAGCCAAAGTGAGGTGAGTCATAATAATAACACAAATCCAAAAAAGGACACGGGGAAGTGGTGTGAACTTCATAACAACCCCACTCACATCACAAATGAGTGTCGGGCCAAACACTCACCGATGGCCGAACTAAAGGCACCTGAATCAGATGCATGTTTTGATCCTGAGTCAGAACCAGACAAGGGAAATGACAAAGTGAAGTAGATCATTGATGTGGATCCCACTACAATTTTTGCCACCACCAAGCTCCAGGGGGAGGATCTCGAGGATCTAGAGGAGGGGGGGCGCCTCTTCCATTCACATAGGTGGGTGAAGGGTTCTCCACTGCAATTCCTTTTCGATAGCAAAAGCCAAAAGAACCTCATTTCAACAGAGGTCATGAAGCGGTTCGCCCTACCTAACATAGCACACCTGCAACCATATACCATTGGTTGGCTTCACGAAGGAAGAGATGTCCGCATCTGCACATAATTTTTCCTTCCATACAACATCAATACATTCACGAATGAGGTACTATGTGATGCTTTTCTTGATGTGTCTAATGTATTATTGGGCCAACCATACTTGTGGAAGTGACATGTCATGTATGAGTCTAGGTCTCGTGCTATTTTTATTACTTTGGGAAATAAATTGTACATGATACCGAAGGTAGTACTACTTCCTTCCATCTCTTTGACTACTACAAAACAACACAGTAAGCTTGTTTCACAAACCAAAAAATTTATTTGCATTACCATTCACCTAGAAGGAAAGAATGATATTGTGGCCACGACCTTGAAACAGGGTTCCCCTGCACGGCATCAGTAGATGGAAAAATTCATGGAGGAATACGAGGACATTTTCTCCTCACCCACAGAGGTTCCTCCACACTGTCAAGTTAATCACTCCATCGATCTGACCCCAGGTGCACCATCACCTAAATTTTCCATACTTCATGTGACCACATAGATAAAATCCACACATGTACTATATGAGGCTAATAAAGAAACCAAATTTACTGAACATATCCATCATGTCTACTCGCGATTCCATGACATATTCGATAAATCCAATACCAAGTTCAGTAGAATTTGCCTCGTCCCATAGAGTAACTTTTGCCTCGTCTCCATTGCGTTGAGTTCCTCTATGGCTTATTTCTCACATGGAAGTTTTTTGAATATTCTCACATCAAAAGTGGTAGTCCTCGGATAGATATTTCTAACAAGGTATTGATCTCATCAAATGGAGATCGTATGCCAAAGTTACATCCCTGGGAAGATTGATGTACCAATTTACCAAAACGGGACCCACAGTTTTGGCACTTCGTCTCCTAGGGTTAGGTTTTTGCATGTTTAGGTTTTTCCATTGTTTCTCAGCAATAAATATACCTTCAAGCCTCATTGTAACACAATTCAGAGGCATGTAGCTACCACATCTCTTCTGAGAGATAAGCTACCATCGCCCTAGCTAGTTTATTTCCATTCTATCTGTAAACATATTTAAGTCATTTGATTTTAATGAAATGGAGTTTTATTTCCACTGCATCTCTGTGTTTATGTTTATATATGTATATTATTGCGTTCCAACATAAATCTGGGTTAGTAACCATCAAGAACATGTACCCTTTGTCGTGGATTGATAACTTTTTTTTATCAATTGAAGGGAGAAAAAATATTCTCGAAGATCGATTTAAGAGAAGGATATCATCAGGTACGCATCAAAGAAGAGGACATTTCCAAGACAAAATTTCAAACCAGGTATGGGAATTATGAGTTTTTCGTAGTCCCATTCGTTTTGACTAATGCTCCAGCTATTTTTGCTTGATGAATAATGTATTTCCTCATTATCTGGAAAAGTTTGTTATTATATTCTTTGAAGATATATTGACATATTCTAATAATGAGGAAGATCATTTCGAACATTTAGAAACAATATTGAGATTACTAAGATAACATCATTTGTATGCCAAGCTTAGCATGTGCATTTTATTTCAGACATAGGTACATTACTTGGGGCATGCTTTCTCCAAGGACGGCATAACAGTGGGCCCAGAAAAGATAAAATCTATCATGGAATGGGAAATTCCTAGGAATGTGTAACAACCCTCGTGAAAATTCCATGTAATAAAAGTTAAAAGTAATAACCATGGTATATGGGACACTTATTCCAAGCTGAATATCATCAAAAAAATCCTAGTGGGCATTAATTTTGTTTATTATGGCTAAGGAAAATGGAAAAGACAATGAAAAAGGCTTTGGAAAGGAAAAATGGCATTGTTGGCTCATTTACTTATAAAAATAATGGAAATTAGGAGAAAAGGGAGGTTCAATTAGGGGAATTTTGAGGTCTAAAATGAGCCTCCTCGGAAAAATGTACAAAAAAAATAAACTTTATAAGAACCAATAGGATTCAAGATGATGATGTCAACCATGGGGGATGATTCACAATTTTTAAGTAAAAGGGTAAAAATATTAAAAAATAATAAAATTATAAAACTACTTTTTCAACTCGTATTTTAAACTTATCTCCCAAATTTTTTACTCAAATTTCGAGCAGAAGTACTCATTGGAACAAAAATTTAATTCCTCATCCAAGGAGTACCCACATTGCATACTTTCAATGGACCCTGCTACACAAGAAATGAGAAATACATGAAAAAATGTGATTGCAATCACGTTTTTCATGTATATCTCATTTTTCGTGTAGCAGGGTCCATCAAAAGTATGCAACATGGGTACTGATTCGATGAGGAATTAAATTTTTCATCCAACGAGTACTCCCGCTATAAATTTGAGTAAACACTTTGGGAGATAAATTGAAAATACGAGTTGAAAAAATAGTTTTTTCTTTTTTCCCTCTAAAATTTGATGATGTCATCAAATATTATTTTATTATTTCCACTATTATTTTATAATTTCCTTAGGAGTCCCATTTTAGACCTCAAAATTTCCCTAATTTAAAGGTCACATGTTGCATGCGAGGATTAAAATGAAGGAAATAATGGAAAATGAAGAAAATAGAGGCCTCATAAATAAAAAGGCTTCTGAGAATCAGATGTTACCTTTTTATCAGTATAGTTTGGAGCTCTCTCATTATTCTCTCTCTCTTACTCTTGGACACAACGTTTTCTTCGAGCACTTTTCCATTGGATCAATAAAGGAGAAGAAGGAAGGAGGAAGGAAGGAGAAAGAAAGGAATACTAGGATCAAGCAGTTATAGATAAATTCTTTGCAGGTATTGATTTGCATGTGTGATATCCTTGATAGATTCGATGCTCATGGTATTTCATTTGGCTCTTTTCTATCATGGCATGGGTTTTTCTAGGTGTGACCATGTTTTTAGCCTATCCTTGCCATATCTAGATAGCCATGGTGTGGTGGAGTTCTCATGTTTTGGTTGATATGGATTGTCGGATGTTGAGTGAGGTGGATATTTGAAATGATATAACACATAGCCTAGTAACCCGTCAACGAGGGTATGGGTTGCGGTAAATATGGATAGTTTTTTACCTCAGTTTAGGGCCCAGGGATCCAGTGTGGATTGGGTTAAATCCTGAGTGGTGGGTTCTCTTCATCAGGCCTAGGAATCCCAGGTTGCGATGTACAATAAATCATATAGACTATTTCTCAAATTATTGCCTAGTAATCCTTAGATCAGACTGTGGATTGTGGTAAAGCCTTAGAGACTAGGAGACAGGAAATTTTCTCACGGTGTAGGTGTTTCGGGGAAAATCACCCTAGAGGTTCGTTGGGTTACAACCTCCATAGAGCAGGGCATGCTACTTAAGAAGGACTCACACAACCATGCACGTTCATGAAAAACTAAATAGAGCAGATCGAGGAACTTACCCGTAGGTCCTACGGTTGAAGTAGATCCCGCGGGGTCCAAACCCCCAACAACCGTCCTTCCTTCTTAACCTGAAAGACAAGAAGAAACAAGAATGAAGAACTGGTTGTACAGCATATATCTACTCTAAATGTTAGTGAAATCCATATGAAACATCAGATAAACCATAATAAATGCTTAAATAACAATATTCTCATATATGCAAGCGGACACTAACACGTATATTTCGGGAACAAGACGGTTCTTCTGTATTATAAATAGCATGTACAAAAATAATGAGTGGAGAGATCACCTGAATCCTTCCACGATCTTCGAGCAGACCGTCGTCCGGATCCGTCCCTCCCTTGCCTCGCTAAGATTTTTTCCAAACTGGTGCATACGAGATGACATATAGGGAGATGAGCATCTCCAGGAAACAAGGGTTTCCTGTAATGAACTGGGAAAGTGCAGGAGGCACAGGGAATCAGAATTGAACTGGGAATCCAACAGAGTATAATATCAATGATTTCTCTCTCTCCCTTAGGCCATGCACATGAGGGGCTTTTATACTCCCTCAAAGTAGTTTCAACAGTTGGAAACAGTTGGCCACGTGCTGGGGTGGTTGAACTACCAGAGTAACCATCAACCCAGCCCGAAAATAGGGATTTTTTATATATTTTTTAGTGATTTTAATGGCATACGCGGAAAATTACATGTGGACTCGCGTATACACGTGGAAAAGTCTGGGCATAACCGCGTATGGGGATTTTTACACTGTTTTTTAGTGAATTTTGTCCAAGTCTGTAGGAATGGGTGCCCAAAGCCATAAAAGCAATCATGAATCATATGAAGGTGAGAAATGATGCTATAACAGATGCCCCCTAATATATGAGTTCAGAAGGGGTACATGATGGCCGAAATGTATTATGCACATAGAAAGAAATTCGTAAGGACAAGAGAGGACTTCACCAGATTTCAGCCTGCCAAAAACCAATGAAAGAAAACGGAGATTCAACTCATGCTGAGGTGGGCATACCCATGCTCAGTCAAAAATACATCATATAGAAAGTACTGAATAGATCCAACATGTATACAAGTATAGCTGAACTGAAAGTACGCAATGAATCATCTGAGCATGGCCCGGAAATGTAAGTCTGAATCAATGTCCAAGTATCACATATAAAAAGCTGATCAAGGATGGTGCAACTAGATGTATGATCATATAAGTAACTGAATCTCCAAGTACCGAATCATAAGAGGTGGAACAAACGGTACAATCACGCAACTCGGGAGCCAACATATAGGATGCTGCTGTACTGAACTGCAACATATAAGGGTGAACGGCATCACTGGCAGAAACTGAATGGACTGTCAAAAGTGAACCGAAGAATGCTGATGCAACCCGAGGTCTTCACCGATCACTATGGCACAATTCTACACAATGGGAATAAATGAGTTGAAGTCGACCATGTGAGAAATCGTTGGATTACCGGTCAATGATGTATACCGTTAACCAACGCGAGACAACCCACCAATAATGAAAATGAGCGTCAAGGTGCCCTAGTACAATCTAACAAGTGCGAATAAATGAGTTGAAGTCAAACACTTGAAAGAATCTACCAATCAGGAGGCAATGATGAATCCCCACTGTCGATAGCGAAGAGTCTGCCACTGATGACTGCAAACCCTAAGGTACTGACAAAAAGACTCTAGAACTTATTCCCAGAGCAATGAGTCGGAGTCGATGGGAAAAGATCTGCTGGAAGGAAGGCATTAAGGCATCCCACATCAGTCCAGCGCGAGTGTAACCCGCAGGCCAAGATTTGGAAGGAATCGGACGAAGTAGAGTGATGGAACCAAAACCGAAGTACGTTTCCGACGTGCACAAGATGAAGCTAGCGCACGGAAGAAACCCTCCGAACCAACCAATAATGAAAGCTGACACAGAGGCGAGAAATCCACCGATAGGGTCAAATGGAAATCAAGGTACTGCACGAATCCCAAGTGTGATAATGTGTGCTGACGTCGAACACAGGGGAAACCACTCGGTCAAAGACCCATAATGATGATCAAATGCTGAGCACAAGGTCAACTATCAATGATGGAAATAGGGCCAGGGTGCGGCTCTAGGTTTGCTCTCAGAGCAATGTGTCGTAGTCGATAAGAGACAAACCCGCCAGCAAGAAGTCAATGGGGACCTTCTCAAACCAGCACGAGCAGAAGACCAAAACATCTGATGTGATAGAACAAGATACTAACAAGACCGGGAAGGCCGACTGAATAATGAGTCAAGAGACACCGCAGAATGGCCGACTCTGGTTAGACTTCCCTTGAACAAAAGCACGACTCGTGATGACCATGGCAGTAAAAAGTGACACTGTATAAGTCTGTTATGCAGGAGGCAGAACAAAATCTCCATATGATTGGAAGAGATAACCAACCAGGGGAGGACTGACAAGTGAAACAAGGTAAAGGCTGAACCTAGGTCAAAACTAAAACCATCCCAAATGTAGGAAATATATAGGTATATGTGCTTTGTTCAAGGGTGACAAACTAACTCTATATTGCCATCAAAACAACGAAGATACATCCCGTTCCCGCTCTTTTTGTTATATTTGATTTTTTTTTTTTTCATATAATAAGCCTGAAAAAGAATAAAAGAATGCTATGGTACAATGGATAGAACGAGTATCAAGAAAGCAGATGCACTAGTTCCTGGGATTGGAACAATCCTATGCTCAATGCAAGGTGGCGAAAACTGGTCAGTGATACTCAGAGGAACGTTCCATCCATGGGTACAAAGGTGTCAAGTCGTGATAGCTAAGTGCATGCAATGGTTAACTTTTACAGAAAGTCAAGGTCAAAAGTTGGCTTAAACATCGAGTCCAAATGAAGCCGGCTAAAGGCCAGGATAAACAAGTAGCCAATATGCAATGCAGTAATACAACTTAACGACACCAGGGAGCCTCTAGGGTAATAGCCAAAAAAATGATAGTGAGGAAGAAGAAGAATGAAGCTTCAACACATAAGACATGGCGGAACTAAAGAGGACTCCCGAGCCTACATAAAACGCAGCATGGGCAACAAGTGATAGCGAGGAACTAACTAGGAAGCCCATGTAAAGGAAGGCTCTACCACCAAGTCATGATTAAATAATCGGCGAGTGAAATGGGTGTAATGGTCATGACCTGATGGGATCGACCCTATGGAAAGTGATCAGTATGAAGGCTAGTATGCAAGATGCAGCGGAAAGTGATTTCCCTAACCTATATGCCAGTGAAGATCATATACCTGCCGTGACGAGTCAGTAATCATGGATCAAAAACCGGGAAAAATCTCAAATTCGTCAAAATGTACCTGAAAACATACCAAACTGGGCACTTCCAAGCATCCGGGTTATGAAGCTTAAGATAGATCGAAAAAATAAGCATAACAAATTTTTGCGAAAATTTTCAACTTTTTAGCCATAAATAGACAAATTACCTCATATTTGGTTCATTATTGCATTGCTGATTTGGAAAAAGTGCTCTGGAGCAAAAAAACTTCTTTCGTCAAATCAGGAGCAACCAACTGTCGAATCGCACCGAATTTGTCAGGTAGGCTCCGCAATCATCCTTGCAAATCATTTTGTCCGTTTATAAATTAAAATTTACTGATTTTCACCATTAAAACCCTTGCTAAAAAACTCGGACTTGCGCATATGCGGGTTGGTAACAGGAAAGTCGCGTATACACGCGACTGTGCATAGAAAAAGTCGCGTATGCGCAGGTCCGAATCAAAAAATGAGTGGCTAATGAAGGATTTGTTGAAATTTGACAGGATGACAATCTCATGGAGAGAGCGTGAACACAGTGCAATTGATCAAGAAGTCATGCGCGATCGAGCATCGCAAAATATTCTTCGGAATTGCGGATTGCTCAAATTTTTCAAAATGCCAAATATGAAAAGCAATGTCCGGTTGCTAGAAATGCTCGTGAATTATTGGGAACCAGACCAAGATTGCTTCATTATAGATCATATGCCAATACGCATTGAAGTGGAAGACATATATTTTATCACTGGACTCTCCCGGAGGGGAGAACCAGTAGACTTGCACGGGAAGCCCCTGGGAGGGCTAACCGTGGAAGATTATGTCCACATGTATTGCGTAGAGGGTTCCAAGAAAGTTGGAACTCAGATTGCAATTAAGGATTTAAGGGATTTGCACATGAAAATCCTCTTTTTCACCATTGGTAGAGTGGCAGGATCTGCCTCCCTACATCAGGCGTCCAGGATGCAAATGAGCATAGCAGTGGAATGCTTAACTCATGTGTATGATTGGTGCACAGCCCTATTACTGAACATGAATCAACAATTGACCTCAATCCGCCAAGTAAAAACAAAACACTTTGGATACGGTACAATTTTTATGACATTCTTCTTTGAGAAGATACCAGCATTGAGACCCAGAGTCATCTCTACCATCAACAGCCCTAGAGATCCAAGAATTGCCCGTTGGACAGATATGATGAAGAGATTAGGGGGAAGTGAAGTTCCCCGGACCACTTGGGACGACGAGTTCTTCCTTTGGTGGGGAGACCAAATCATCGCTATGGACGACTATCCCTATGCCGGGATGGACTTTCGTGGAGATCCAGATCTTGTTCTTCCACCAAGCACAGCATGGGGCACAGTCGGTAAGTTTGCAATTTTTTGACTTATATAATTTTTTTTGGATTTTTTCAAATATGTATGAAAAAATGAAAAACAAACATGTTTTTGATTGGATTCATAATGACTGACTATTTAAAATGATCATGATACAGATATTGGACCAGTGCGACCTGAGGGTTTCCCGTGCCACAAGCGTCGCAGGGGCAAAGCAGATCCAGTGGATTCAGATAGGACCCTCCAGGTTGTACAGAGGAACTTGGAGGGGTTAACCCGCCAAATACCTATGGCTGCCGTGGAGGATCTGCCAGAAGCCGTCCAGAGATGGGTGGTAGGAGTTCCCCGAGACTGGGTACGGTTATTCCGCCGAGTTGCCACCGTGATCATGTTCTATAGGAACACGACTTATGGGCAGGGACCTCAGGAGTAGATAGATATTATGTATCAGATGACTGTATATTTTTGAGACTGAACATGATCGGGCATAAGCCCAAATTTTGTATGACCTTATGGATCCAAATTTTGTAAAGTTTTTGAACACTCTGATGATTTATATACAGCGATATTTGATGTGATGTGATAAATGTATCAAAATGTATGATGTTTTTGATGATAAAATTTTATTGTATGGAATGATTAATATGCCAATCTAATGCCTGATTAGCTAATGAGTCAGCCAACCAATTGTCAGCTCGAGGAATATGAATGAAAGTTAAAAAATTAAATGATCTTTGTAACAAACGTACCCTCAAGAACAACCGTAATAAAAATGGATCTCGAACCCGATAAGTATTGTTCAACTGCGACACCACCAACTGAGAGTCCAAGAATACTACCAACGAACCAACACCCAAAGATATTGCCTCCGAGAGTAGATAAACAACTGCAGTGTATTCTGCTATATTATTGGAAGCAGGACCAATGCAGACCCCTCTTGATACTAACAGCTGACCGGAAGGATAATGAAGCACCCAAGCCGCGGAAGCTAAGTTCCGGGTGTGTCTACTAGCACCATCGGCGAAACCAAAATGAATCATGACATCCGACACAACCTGCCAAAGAAGATCAAAAACATCACCAACTCATCAACGATCGAAAATCAACCAGATATGTACAAAGCAAAAAACTACTATATACAAAAGCAACATGCCAGGCCGAAGCCTAGGCATAGTACTTCTTCAAATAGAGCCCATTTCGGGGCTCCGACAACTCGTTCCCTTCGAAATCAACTAAGGTATACGCTCCTTTCTTAAGGACTTTTTTAACGATGAAGGGGCCATAGCACATAGACTTAAAATTTCCTGCCCCCAGGGCATCTTTTTCTTGGGCATAGACCAAAACAAGGTCACCTTCCGAAAAAACCCTGGGTTTGACCGCCTTATCGTACTGGACTTTGACTCGGTTTTTATGTGCTTCATTCATCGTGGCGGCATCCTGACACTGCTCATCGAGATGTTCCAGATGAAGGAGCCGTTCTTCAAGACTAGAAGTGTCAGGAAGAAGTTCAACAGCTAACTTAAGAGAAGGAATCTCGCATTCAATGGGAAATACGGATTCCAACCCGTGCACTAGCTGAAACGGAGTAAAGCCAGTTGCAGTTTTCACTGACGTCCTGTATGCCCAAAGTGCAGGATATAGCATAATATGCCATTTGGATCTAGCTTTATCAATTGTCCTTTGAAGAATTGTCTTCAAGGATTTATTCACGGCTTCCACTTGCCCATTGGCTTGAGGATAATACGGAGATGAATGCTCCTGCCAGAAACCCAATTTGAGAGCCAACTCAGCCATCATACTATTCTGAAAATGACTGCCATGATCAGTGACAATCTCTCTAGGAATACCAAAACGAGCAATAACCTAGTTGAAAAGAAAAAGAGCTGCAGTCTCACCATCGTTCCCAAAAGTAGGCATAGCCTCGACCCACTTCGTAAAGTAGTCTACTGCTACAATAATATACTTGTGACCTTTAGCCAAAGGCGGGTTACAAGTAGTATAATCAATTCCCCACTTTGTAAAGGGACCGACAGTAATGACTGGAAAAAGTGGAGCTGGATGAGCACGCATTTTTCGAGTATAGACTTGACACGGATGACACTTTTTGACCGATTCAATACAATCTTTGAAAATCGAGGGCCAAAAGTACCCAGCACGCAAGATTTTTTGGGCTGTAGCAAGCCCAGATAAATGACCCCCACAAGCTCCACTGTGGGAATCGTTCAGCACAGCCTCAGCTTCTTCGAGAGTTAAGCAGCGTCTCAGGATTGAATCAACCCCTCAATGATATAAAGCATCACCAATAATCAAATAATTCTTGGCCAAGTGACGCAGCTTACGACGCTCATCTTTCGAAAAAGTAGAGGGAAACTTCGCAGTCTGGAGATACACAATTATATCTCCATACCAAGGATCCTGTGAAGAGATAAGAAATAAATGTTCATCCGGAAAAGATTCATCATAGATCATCTCTTCTCCACAGGGCAACTCGGAGATCAATTCCGCGAAAACTAATGATTTCTTGGATTTGGCAAACATAAACTCAAGATCAAATTCCTGCAAAATCACAATCCATCTATTGTATTTGCCCCCAATCACTCGCCTACTGAGGACAAACTGAAATGGATTAGCTGCTGCCAAAACATAATTTTTTCGAAGAATAATGTAATGTCGGAGTCGCTGCACAGCATGAACTGCTGCTAAAGCTAACTTTTCTATCGGAGTGTACCGGAGTTCAGGTCCTACCAAGCCTCGACTAAGGTAGTATATAATATGCTCTGCAAGAGCATCATCCTCCTAAACCAGAACCATACCAATAGTAGATTCTGCTGCTGCTAGATACAAAAGGAAATCCCTGCTATAATCAGGTGGACTCAAAAAAGGAGCAGAGGTCAATGCTTTCTTCAAAGCGTCGAATGAGCATTGAGCGTAGTCGTCCCAAAGAAAAGGAACTCCCTTCTTTAACAATCTCATAAACCCTTTTGTAACTTCAGCATAATTTAGGATAAATCTTCGAAGAAAATTAGACTTTCCTTGTAGACTTTGAAGTTGACAGATAGAGGACGGGGGAGGCAACCGAAGTATTGCCTCAACATTGAAGGGATCTACCCTAATCCCTTCCCTAGACACAATGAATCCCAATAGCCGACCAGATGTAACCGCGAAAACGCACTTGTTCGGATTCAATCTAATCTTATAGAAACGACATCTTTCAAATACTTGCCGGAGGTGAGCAGGATGATCCATCCTCTTTCGAGAATGAGCAGCTAAATCATCTAAGTACGCCTCGATAATATTTTTGATGTCGTGGAAGGCATATGACATGGCCCGCTGGAAGGTAGCCCCAGCATTTTTAAGACCAAAAGGCATCTTCTTGTATGCAAAAGTACCCCAGGGACAAATAAAGGCAGTCTTATGCTGATCTTCGGAATAGGATATTAATCCCCGATTATATCCAGGAGAAACCGTCCATGAAGGAGAAAATCTCATTACCGGCACACTCGTCAATGATCTGATCGATAAATGGTGTGGGGTAATTATCTTTAGGACATGCTTTATTTAGGTCTCTGAAATCAATGCACACTCTAATCGTTCCTTGCTTTTTATCTACGGGAACGGGATTTGAAACCCATTCAATCAAAGGAACAGGGAAAATAAATCCCGCCTTAAGCATATTCTCAACTTCAGCGTTGATAGTTGCTGCCTTCCTAGGATTGACCGGATGAAGTTTTTGCCTCACCGACTTAGCATTTTCATACGTCTTGATCTCATGCTGGACAATAGATGGGTCTATTCCAGGCATTTCCTCATAAGACCAAGCGAATACATCCCTATACTCTTTAAAGAGCTCGGTGTAAATTTTTTGAATCTCTTCACGGGAACATTCAGCTCCAACGAAGACATTCTCGATAATATTGGGATCCCTGGAAATGTTCACCGGGATAGTAGGAGAAATCACAACCATGTTCCCTTCAGAATAAACCTGTGTTGGTGCCAAAGGGTTCAAGACTGGGTGAACAGGACCAGGAGACGGAGGACTTGGAAAACTTGTTTCAACTTCGCTCAAGTCGGGTAAGAAGTAAGACCGATGATGCAAGTCATCCCATGGTCTATCTATACCAGTCATGGATTCCAGGATGGCCTCTTCAGATGGAAGAGTGGTATCAAGGCAATCTTGGGCCGAAGAAGAACTAAGCGTCCAAGCCGAAGCCACATCTCCATCCAACTCTTCCGGTGAAAGAGGAGCTGGAACGGATTCTGCAGAGTCAACAATAGACTGATACGCAATCTCAGAAATTCATGAGCATCGAATGCCATTCCACCCACTTGACCTTCCTTCTTAATGTGTTTGTAGGGAAAGGTAAGGTCCAAGGGTCAGAAAAAATAATGAGTTCGAAGAACTCTCTTCGAGAGGAGCCTTGGAGGATGAAATCACATTAATATGAACCGTAGGAGGAGGAATATCGAAAGTACCCATGAGAAGAATACATTCCAACTCCTAAATTCTCAATAGGCGCCTTGGTATTATCTAACTTGGGAACAGATGAGTCAGTGGACGCATTCGGGTCTATAGGAGGATTGTCCAGTTGGTCCACTGTAACAATCCTCTCTTCATGAGGGAAACAAATAATCCGAAATAATGAGGATGCAATGGCATCCATCTCATAAATCCAGTTTCTCCCCAATAGAAGGTTGTAGTCCAAGCTTGCGTCAACTACCTCAACCTCTATATTGACAGTTTTTCCCCCAACACAGATGGGAAAAGCTGGGACAATACCATGGGGTCTGTGAGAATGACCATCGAACGCAGTCAGAAGAGTGGTAGATGGAACATCTTTGGGAGATCCAATTGTCTTCCAACATGTGAGAGACATTACGCATGTGGAAGCACCCTCATCAACAACCGTTCGAAAGATATTACACTTCCGGTACGATGATTTAATATGAAAAGCCATGTGATGAGGAAGTCTCTTCTTAAAATTAGTCATATCAAAAGTAATCAGAAGAGAATTTTTGGATCAATAGCCCCAATGGCAGTGAGCAAAGCACTGCGCTGAGCCGGACAAGACTGGAGTACCTCTAAAGCTGACATAGCACAAGGACTCTGCACCAGATCTTCTACAATCGAGTAGTTCTGGGCAGCCCTCGCATTTGGATTAATCGTTGATCTCTTAGAAGATGCTTTGGGCATCCGAGGCATAGACTCAATAGTATGCTTCGTAATGTGAAGTGGCTCAGTAGCATCAGGAACATCCTTAGCTTTCGAAGACTCTTCTCTGCCATAATCACGGGATCTCGTAGCGATATCTGCATGAGCACTCATCATGAAAATGTTCGATGGAATTTCCCCTTCCTGGGTGCCCCCAGAGGAAGCCCTAGGATTTGGGTTCGTGCCAACAACTAACTGTTGCCCTTGGGGAAAAGGGTTTTTTAACACAGCCTGGGAACAAGAAGAACCCTGCTGAGCTAACAAGCACTGCGCATCCTGAATTTTAGGGCAAAGGTGCGTAAGATGGTCTCCAGCACACAGCTTGCATGGAAACTTCACTTTCTTCTTCTCCTTTGGACCCTCACCAACATGCTCGTTGGTTTTATTCGCATTACCCTTCCCGTTCTTGCCCTTCTTCTTATTATTTCGTCCCTTCTTCTTCCCATCGGATTGTTGATTTCCTTTGGGATCAGAAGCTTGGACAACATTTATGGACAAAGACTGGGAAGGCGATGACTCAGCAGGCACAGCTTGACCAGAAGGAGCGAATTGTAAAGACAACTGCTGAAATTGAGAAAGCAGGCTGGCTGCACCACTATTGATCGATCCAATCAGTCCGTCACCATGAGGACCGGGCTTAGTTTTAGATAAATCTAATTTGGAGCGAGGAGCATTGGGCAAATATTTATGGAGGACCCTAGACTGAGAATAGATCAGTTCCAGCTGTTGGGCCCTAAAAATGGCCTGCTCCTCGGAAAATACCCCAGAAAGGGATACATCTTTCGAAATATCTGACTGCAGGGATTTGAGAAACCATTCCAAATGGAATTCACCTGGAATATGAGATTTAATAAGCTTCTTCCTTCTCCTCCATTCCTGAATGTGATCAGAAATGTGGGTTGCTTCGTCCTGCTTAAAATTAGCTAGGAGTTCAGTCCCAGCGTCATATCGGACAGGCAACTGAAAATGGTTCAGAAATGTAACAACCAGTTCTCCAAATGTAGCAAAACTGCCCCCAGTTAGCTCAATATACCATTTGGCAGCGTTTCCAGTTAGGGTGCGTTGAAATAATCTCAACCTAATCGAATCATCGATCAGGGAGTTCGAAGAACACCATAAATGGAAAGTAGTGATGTGGTCCGTTGGATCTTCTCCATTCTTGCCTTCAAACTTTGGAATGTCTGAAGGAAGTTTGGTGGGAACCGGAGGCCACCCCGGACCATAAAGAATCAGATCATTAGTCAATTTCGACAGATCTGGCAAGTTTAACGTTGCCAGAAAAGGTAAGCGAGGCGGAGCCTGAGGATTCCATCCTTGATGGGATGGATTCCAAACATTCTGAAAAGAATACCCTGGATTTGATGAGGCACCAGGTTGCCAAAAAGGACTCATAGAAAAAGGAGAAGAACCTCCTCCCAACGCAGAGTTACCAAAGCCCAGACCAGTTCCCCCCGCTGAAGTATGAAATGAAGAGGAAAGCCCCTGATAGGGGTTCCAGGAATTAGAAAGAGGAGAAAAGGTCTGATAAGCACTCGACGAAGGGAAAGAAGTATTCCCTTGATGACCTGCGTAAAACTGATTCCCTACCCCCGCTGTAGTGAATACAGGGTTCCAACCTGTAAAAGTAGTCGAACTTTGACCTCCAGAACAAGGGTTGAAACTCTGGGTCTGAGAAGTAAATAGAAAGGACCCTAAAGAAGGATTCTAACTAGGAATGTGTCCAATTCCGAAGGGGAACCCTTGAAAAAAAGCTGATCCACTAGCCATGGAAGACATGGGTGTAGATCCAACTGCAGCAGCGGAAAAGAAAAAAGAGGGATTCCAACTAGTGGGCATCCCTGAACATAAGGGACCAGAATGAGAAGCATGTGCTTGGGTGAAACCAGATCCAAACACAGCAGCACTAGAAGCAATCGAAGATAAAGCAATAGTGCCTCCTCCTTCAACAGAAGCAGGAGTCTAAATGCCTGCAGCACTCACAGCAGAAGCTGCATTCCCAGTCGTGGCCATCGAAAGGTATGAATGATACGGAAGATCTTCCGGTCTCTCTGATTCAGGTCCGATTTATTGAACAAAAAACGGATAATCAGGAGGAAGAGGAGATGGACCTGACACAGGAGGTTCAGGTACTTCTTCAATTTGAAAATCTTCTTCCTGAGGAAATAAAACTCGCGAGGTGAGCGGAATGCTCCTCTCGGAACCGACACCAGAATCAGCTATGAAACCTTCAGACCCTTGTGGAGGATCTCTCTCCACTGCGTCAGATGTCACAGGGTGGTAACCACCTACTAAATCACTCCTACGCCTTCTCGAAGAAGGCTCTGGACTCTCGGGAGATAACCCCCGGATTCTCCTCGATCGACGAGGCGCTTGATCAGCCACTTTAGCAAATTTTAATTAGACTCAAAAAAGATAAAGCTAATCAAGCTAGGAGCAAAGAGCACTCACTATAAGAAAAATCCCTGAGATACAATCAAGCAAACAACCTTCAAGTATTTCCGCTCTGGGTGATGAGGACTGGACACCAAAATATAGGAAAGCGAAATATAGGACCTCCCGAAAGCAGTCTGGGATAATTACGGCCCAGGCCTACTAGCGAAGGTATCAGAAATAGTTACGCCGACCTCCTAACGACAGCCTTTGCCGGTGCAAGCACCCAAGCTTCTCAAGGGCACCCCCCAGAAGTACTGCTGAAAGTGATGCGACGTCTGCCTCAGGTACCACGGGTATTCCCCCCCGCAGTCACCTGTGTGGAACCTAGGAGTGGCAACTATGGGCACCAATCCGTATCAGAAGCCGGGCGGAACGGTCTTGAGGTCAGATTCAGCTAATCAGAGAGGGGGTATCCCTCTTCTCAGCCTTCACTTCGCCTCGCTCTTGACTCTCTGGAGGAGAGCTTTCCCGGTCCACCTAACGGAGTTGGATTTCGCTCAATTAATCAACTTCTATATTTTGTTTGAGCGGCCTTGGAGAGTTAACTCTCCACTCACCTATTCCAAGGCCCTACAACCTAGCTAGTTGGTGTATGACACTTAGAAAAATTGCTAGTTGATTTTAAATTATATCGCTTATTTTAATGGGCTGTTATGTTAAGTCAAAAGGATATGGAGATGAAACTTATGGTGTTTTGACGCAGAAAGAAATTAATAAAAACCAAACTACATGCAAATGCAGTTATTGTCTTTCGATGAAAAGCAACTTCTATACAGGTTCTACGAGATTAAAAATTGTATTTTTCTTTTCAGACCACAAAGTCACACTCACAAAAACTATGAAAGTGACTAAATGCTTAAGTGCACCCGATGCATATCACTACAAGCATGCAAATTCTAAGATGAAAAATCTCCAAAGGCAGAGTGAAATTTCCCAAAATTCCTTCAGTTTTAACTCTTTTTGGTTGTCCAGAAAGCTAGTTCCCAAAATCAAGAACTCTTAATATGAAGACACCAAAAACTTAAAAACCAAGAGAAGAAATCGATGACAATTCCTTTCCAAAATCAAGCCAAAATCCAAAGGCAAGAAACTTCAACAAAGCTTCAAAAGATACCAAGAAACGAAAACAAAAATGCAAAAACAAAAGCAAACAACAAAGAAAAATGTTTTTTGAGCTTTTGAGTTTTATAAAGGAAGAGTTCGAAAAGACCAAGCAAAACTATAAAATCCAAAGCCAAACAACACTGAATTTCAAGCAAAAACTTCAAAAATGCTCCAAATCTTATAGGGCTAACTCGTAGCAAGATAAATATGAGCAAAAGAAGACAAGAAAACTCAGCCACTCAGCCTAGAAGAATATTACAACCTTGCCGCAAACAAAAACTTCAAAGAACCAAGAAAGACTCTTCAAAAGTTGCAACAAGACCTAGCCGACTGAACTCAAGAAAACCAACCAAGAAACGGGAAAATATCGTAGTGAAAAGCAAAACACAAAGATAGGAAAGAGTAAATGAGCAGGAGCTCTCTGTTCTGATAAAGCAGAACAGCCAAGAATCTCCAGAAAGAGATCTTGGTACTCGAACCAGAAGTGCCAGCACCAGAAACAACACTTTGCCAAAAAGACTAGTTTTCGATCAAACAAGAGAGAGAAAAGACCAAAGACCACTTTCTTCACAATCCAGAGGGTACAAAGACACTGCAAGAATAGGTCTCAACAGACAGAAAGGACTAAAAAGTCAAGAAATCCAAAATTTCAAAATCTACCTAGGTATACGCAACTTCACAGTTTAGCAACAAGCGTGCATACGCGACTGTGCTAAAGGAAACATGCGTATACGCGACTCCCTTTAGACAAACTTGCGTGTATACGCAACTGTGTGCAGAAAAAAATGCGTATATAAAGGTAAATAATGAAAAACAAAAAGGATCAAGCCTGGATAAGAAACTAGGACTTCAGTCTGACTGAGAAAGAGTAAACTGGACTGGAAATAAAAGTTAAAACTGTTGGAAACCTATCAAACAGCTAAAACCACCCAACAGGGGAATCACAAGAATTCGATCCCCAGCGGAGTTGCCAGTTCTGTTTCGGGGAAAATCACACTAGAGGTTCGTTGGGTTACAACCTCCACAGAGTAGGGGATGCTACTTAAGAAGGACTCACACAACCATGCACGTTCATGAAAAACTAAATAGAGCAGATCGAGGAACTTACCCGTAGGTCCTACGGTTGAAGTAGATCCCGCGGGGTCCAAACCCCCAGCAACCGTCCTTCCTTCTTAACCTGAAAGACAAGAAGAAACAAGCACGAAGAACTGGTTGTACAACATATATCTACTCTAAATGTTAGTGAAATCCATATGAAACATCAGATAAACCATAATAAATGCTTAAATAACAATATTCTCATATATGCAAGCGGACACTAACACGTATATTTCGGGAACAAGACGGTTCTTCTGTATTATAAATAGCATGTACAAAAATAACGAGTGGAGAGATCACCTGAATCCTTCCACGATCTTCGAGCAGACCGTCGTCCGGATCCGTCCCGCCCTTGCCTCGCTAAGATTCTTTCCAAACTGGTGCATACGAGATGACATATAGGGAGATGAGCATCTCCAAGAAACAAGGGTTTCCTGTAATGAACTGGGAAAGTGCAGAAGGCATGGGGAATCAGACTTGAACTGGGAATCCAACAGAGTATAATATCAATGATTTCTCTCTCTCCCTTAGGCCATGCACATGAGGGGATTTTATACTCCCTCAAAGTAGTTTCAACATTTGGAAACAGTTGGCCACGTGCTGGGGTGGTTGAACTACCAGAGTAACCATCAACCCAGCCCGAAAATAGGGATTTTTTATATATATTTTTAATGATTTTAATGGCATATGCGGAAAAGTGCATGTGGACTCGCGTATACACGCGGAAAAGTCTGGGCATAACCGCGTATGGGGATTTTTACACTGTTTTTTAGTGAATTTTGTCCAAGTCTGTAGGAATGGGTGCCCAAAGCCATAAAAGCAATCATGAATCATATGAAGGTGAGAAATGATGCTATAACAGTAGGTGGAGTTATTCGGTGGAATCGATGCCTGTTTTGGCCTGGTGATCGGGTGGAGATCACAGTAAAGCCTATTATGACATGTTTACTGCTTTGGCCTAGTGATCCAGTGTGGATTAATGTAAATCTTGATTTATATTGATGAGCGTGAGGTGGTTTAGCCTCGGGATGACCTGGTTGGTCCTTTCAGTTTGAGTCCCACATTAATGCTTGGAATATGGCACGGGAGTGATTGGCTGAAGAGAGATTTGGCTAAAACAATCTATGGTCGGGTGGAACGTGGTAGTCCCATCTTTGGTTGGTTTTTACATTCATTAATGAGAAGCTCATTTCCTTTTTATTTGATGTCTAAATGTACTGGTTTATATGTGGATTTTGTGGCTATTTTACCCTCGATATTTCTATTGTTATTATGCTGGTTATAAGCATGTATTACGACAATGATGATGTATGGATCCCATCATTTTTTTGTTTGTAAATGAATAAACAATGTATCTATGACCTAATAGATGATATTGTAGCTAATGATGTAAGGGAACAATACTTTGTAGCAGTTCTCATATAAATATAAGACCACTATGGTCAAATATGTTGTTTACCCATGTAGAATACATGTTTGTGATAAGTTTGACAAAATTTATGTCATGGCTAGTAGGGGTCAAGTTTAGTCCTTCTCATTTTTTTTGCAAATACATCATTGTTTCACTATTTTAATTCATTTATGAACTTGTCATTGAGTTTTGGGTAGTAACCTGGGCTCTGGGCCTGAAAAAGTGCATAAAATCCTCTCACGCAGGCACACGTTAAGACAATTTAGTCCCTAGATGCAAGCATGCAAGCTTATGTGTGCATTCAGAGCCTCCCATATGCATGGATGCAGGCTTCTGGGTGCGTCCATGGGGTTTTCTTCAAGAAATCTCAATGGGACCCAAGGGATAGTTACTTGAGTAGTTATAATGGTTCCTGGGACTCTTATTGGTTATGTGGAAGGTTTTTATGATGTGTTTCCATCTGTTCCACTTCCTTAAGGCTACCTAGAAGGTTGAATATGATCATAGGAACCTTTTGTCACATGTTTACCATGGTTAGCTGGTTAGTTGGATAGGTATGGGAGGAGGGTGTTACAGAGTGGTATTAGAGCATGGTTCACCCCTTGGACTATATGGGAAGTGTGTTGGTCATTATTTTCTATTGGTTTCATATGTGTTTCTCATACCTATGGTATATGTGCTTGTTGCATCTGCACAATGTTGGTCATGGTTACAGTGATGCCACCGTGTGTAGACGGATGCTTTTGTTGTGGAATGTGTCATCATGAGTGCATGAATAGTTACATGTTTTTCATAGATGTCAAATTCTTACATGTAGTTTCCATGTATGTTTCGTTACATGTTTTCACATGTTGTTACAAGTATTATCAGTTTATGTTGATTATATATATGTGTTGATGTGTGTTTATTGTCCATGTTTGTGCTTTTGTATTTTCTGTGTCTACATTTTTGTATTGTCTATGCTTATGATTGTGTATTTTTCATGTACGTTGGTATGGTTGATGTGTTCATGCATGATATCATAGTATGTGTAGTGATATGGTCATGTAGTGATAGCTGGAATCCAGCTAGAATGATGCTAATGTGATTGGTACATTTATTTGTTGCATGTAAATATGCTATTATGATTATGCGTATACATGTATTATGCTGATTTGGATGATCTTGAAAATGAGGTATCCTCCTAAAATTATGCTAAGGTACGTTGGTTTATTATGATTTGGTTTAGTTGACATATTATGCCTTGCAGGAAAATATAAAAACGAATAGCAAGATGGTAGACTAGAAAGACTCTCACTATGAATCAGATGATCAGCATGGTGGGCACTCTTCTCATTTGGTAGACACATTAAGAAGATTAAAGGAATAAATAAGGATTTGTAAGGAAGATAATGATAGGACCATACAGGCACAAGAGAAACAAGTTGAGGTTAATGAAATACATCTTCAGAACTTGTCAAAATTGCAGCGGCAAGGAACACCTGGGATTAGGTAGGACATAACTAAAGGGTCATTGTGGGTGTAACCAAACTTGGCCTATATTTTGGCTAAGACTCCACATTTTATGGGGCGGAGCATGAAGTGGACCACACAGTGGAGTATTTAAAATATACTACGTGGTGTCATAGGGGCTTCGGGGTGGGTCGAAGCCCCTTCTTTTTGTAAATGGTTTTGGGTCATAGTTGCTTTATTTGGGGATCCCATGGTATTTGGGCCAGGGTATTGTAATGACGTAGCCCTAAGACATAATAGTATATAAAGGGTTGAAATTCTATTTTATAACATATCACATCTAGAGAGATATGGGTGAATTGTTGTAATCTATATTTTTTAGTGAAGGGAAGGCTCTGTAGATGAGTGCACAGATCCCTGGGAAGAGTGTGCAACTTAGTGCACATAAAAACTCGAGCTTAGTGCACAGGTTGAGACTGTTTGTACTCAAAGATTCATCATAATAAAGAAACAATTTTTTGGATGATATTATGGTGTTTTTGTGTGAATAATGTGTATATTTTCTTATTATCTCTTGTTTCATTTTACTTCAGCATAGTAATGGTTTATGGATTTATAATATTAACTGAATGTGGAAAAGTGATAGATAAGTTTTAAGAATAAGAATACACAATAATACCACATCTACTAGTCCCTTAAGGCTATAGAGACCTTGGTCTACATCCACCCATAGTCACTTTGGGTGAGACTGAGATCTACTTGTAGGTCGCTGTGGAAAGGGACAATGTTCAAGGGTTTTATTGGTGTGCAATATATATCAAACCTAGGACAGCGTAAAAAAAAGCCAAAAAATGGTTTTGTTGCCAGGACCGGGATATTTTTGAGGGATATGTGGATGTGAAACCCATCGAATAAGGAAATTCAAGACTGGATAGGCCTGAAAGAGAGAGAGAGTTTCAAGAACAAGAAAACATAAATTATCGTATGGAATCCAAAGAATGGTTACATAAGTATATCTTTACAGATTAATATGAAATTTTCTTTGCTTCTTTTCTTGTTGAACCATACGAGCGGATATCAAGGTTGAATAAAAAGAAGAACTATTTTAAGGTTGGAGAACCTACGGTGCGGTCTCCTGAACTAATACAACGACTCAAAAGCAGTAACAATAGGATTTCAAGGATTTTCGACTTCTGTGTTGATAACATCTTGGGAGGATTCATTACTGAGTTCTCAGTAAACTCGATTGTGTCCTACAAGGAAGAATAATGATTTTTTTTTCAAAGGACTGGGAGGTAAGTCTTTAAAATCTCTAAAACTGTGGATTAATATGCTTTTGTGTGAAAATGGAGTTTTATGAATGCAATCAGAATGCTAGTTTACTTATGTTTGGAAGAAGATAAAATAAATTTGAGGAGCAGATCAGCACAACGTGAAGTGGAAATAGATATAGAGAAGATGCCAGAAATAGATTTCATGGATAAAATTTGAAGACCTTTGTAGAGACTGATTATATTCCTCTTTTGAGTGAATCTGAAAGTGAAAGAGAATACAACCACCGTGATAACCCCCAGGTAACTTCACAGTATTCGGCTTCCCATATTGAAAATTCGCAAGAGCCAAAATCTAGTAATAGTCATGACGTTTGTGGTTTCCATGCTCCCCTACCCCTCCTACCCCCCATCCCCATCCCCATCCCCGTCCCCCCCCAAGAAGAGGTATGGCTGATGATATTGAGCTACATGTTTTCAAAGGAACTGGATTTGAAGATCTAAAGCAGTTTTGGTTTTTATGAAAATCTGTTTGGACCGTGAAGCAGATCAATGATGAAAATATAAATAAGGTGCAACTCATTACTATGTTGCGTGATATATCATTAACATGGTATATTAATTATTTGACTAACCAAAACATAACATTTGCATATATCAATACAACACTGGTAGGAGAGTTTACGAATTTGAAGTCTCGGTCATAGTGCATCAACGAGTTGAAAGAAATCAAACAGAAACCTACTAAGTTAGTTTGGGAGTTATATCAGAGATTTAAGCTGGTACTGGATCAGGTAAGCTTCGACACAGCTCTGTAGGAAAATCAAGAGTGGTTTATAGCTGTGCTTCTACCACATATCAAATTACCATTGATGCAAAAAATTATAGGAGCTCAAATTAATTATTTGGAAATTACGATAAAATTGGAAGCTTTGCTTGTAGGAGATACTAATGCAAGAATGAAAAAAAATCAGAATCAACTGGAAAAAATAATCCTACAGATACAATACATTAAGAAAATCAAGGAATTGAGGGAAGAAGTGTAGTGCACAAAGTGAAAATCAGAGGTCCATTCCCCGGAACAGTGCCCTATTTTTAGGGATTACATGGATGGTGGAGGATGTAATACCTTGAATGCAGGATCTAGTATTTGGTGCAAAATATGTAATGTTAGAGGCTAGCATCACTCAGAATACTTCTACTAGTTACAGAAATATGTGCAGACATGAAGGAATCTATATTGCAAATTCTATAAATCAGTAGGACATGATGAGAATACTTGTCGAGATTATGACCTAATGAGCATAGTGCTGAAACTTATATAATGTAAGCCAAATAGCATGGACATGAGTACAATGGACAACGTGGTGGTCGAGGAGGATACCAAGGAAAAGGTCCAAGTGGTTGAGATAGTTGAGGACATGGAAAAATAATTTTCTATAAATTCGGCCAGCCAAGTCATTTTACAAGAGACTGCCAAAACCCCACAACAACATGTAAGTACTGTAAATCATTTGACCATGTAATTGAAGAATTTATTGTACTTATCGTGAATATGTAATAAAAGAGGAACTAGCATCCTACATAGAATATTCAAATGATGAGTATTGAAAGGAGGACTGATGAACCTCAAATTAATATTGTTACTAGAAGTGGAGTTGTGACCAATAGTGATAAGGCAGAGGAAGAGAAGGAATCGGAAGGTGCATGGGTTATAAGGAATGTTGATAAAGCTCCTATTTTTGCAATTTAGAAACAAAAATAAGTATTTGTAGAAGAAAATTGAATTTTTATCGATTTTGGAGGCTGAACCTCTAATGCACAGTCGAAGCCTGATTAGAGAAGTAATTGCGATGTGTCATCAATTTCAACACAAAATCAAGCTCTGACATAGGATCAAGATCTGACAGTATACTAGGACTCAACAAGGCAAGTATGTATTTTAAAAAATTGTCTACACACTATGAAATTGTTAAGGGATCAAAAGGCTACAGAAGGGTTGCAGAAGTTGATAGAATCTTACAATGCTCACCTATTTAGTAAAGGATTGAAAATAAAAAAACAATATCCCCTATGGGAAGACTGCCAGGTGTCACAGTGGATATTGAAGGAGTTCACACTAATGTTGATTTTGAAGTGATATAGATTTTATGACAGTAACCCTTAACCTACATTGCTTGGACATGATTTGGGATTTCAAAATATGGCCATAATTAATCTGAAGAAGAGAAAAATGATATTTGAAGGAAACAATGTGAGATTAATTGTCCCCTTGGATCCATTGGAAGGAGTAAGATACACAGAACCAGGCAAAGAAGAATAATGCATAGCTGACATAGACAATGTCTATTAAATGAAAACGAAGGAACAAGATTGGGTCAACTCTACTGTAGAAGGAAAGTTGAGTTGGGAGAATGATAGTTCTTGGATTTGAGACTCAGAGCAAGAGTTAGAGAACTAGAAAACCCTACTGCATGAAGTATCTACAAGGCATTCTTTAAGAATAACAAATCAATTCGTTGTATGATAGTTGAGGTATGTAACTTGCCTTCTTATGATGTCTTAGGTGATGTGAATACTTTCTTAATGATTATGAAGAAGAAGTTCCTGAAAATCAAAGGTTGTTAGCTTTGGATATAGCTTTGAAAGCTACCCCTACTATATGGTGGAATACACAGAAGAATAATATAGGAGTTTGGGAGGATTTTTGAAGACCGATGTGGATAAGGTTTGGACAAAGAGAAATAGATGGAGATAAAATATCATGGTTGAACTAGTCCTAAGAAGCATATCTAGTTATGCACTTCAGCATGGAAGTAGATTCCATAGTAATAATGGGTACATGGATTCATTCATACATTAGAGACAATCCCTAAGAACTGGTACCTAGAAATAAAGCTTTGACATGGCACCGAGAATTGGGAAAACATGGTTGGTGGCTTCATATTAACATTCAACTTTGAGGACGATTTACCATAGATGGATATGGGCCTTCAGACAGTCAATATGAATATATTTGAGAATTTCACCTCACTAACATGGCAAGAACTAAATCGGGATTCACACATAGAAAATGCACTAGAGGACTATAACATAATTGTGGATGAAGAAGAATATCCTCGCAACATTGACATAGAAAATTTAGATGGATACCGCGAAGTGTCTGAACCTGAGCTAGAGATACCAGACATAACGAGTCCCCTGAATACCAAGAAGGTAAACATAGGATCAGAGAAGGAACATGTTGTGTTATTCAATATCCCCCACTATTTTAGCATAGTTACCTTAGAAAAATAATGGGTACCCTTTTAAAAAATTTAAATTAAAACAAATATGAATCTTAAGTGATGTTGGCTTGAGGGGTCCTGACTGAGGTTCGGAATTGAGGTAACCAACAAAACCATCTTACTATTGGCCCTTTCGGCAGTGACCTGATTTCTCTAGTCAAAGTCTCACCCGAAGCAGTATGGTGGGGTGCTAGCACTACGTTTCCACACCCTGAGAGAGTTTTGAATGACGTGGGTGCCTTAAGATCCTAAATAACCATAAAAATACCTTCACAATGATAGCCCTGACCAGTAAACCATTACGGAAATATTTAGGTCAAATATGTAGAATAACTTGCACAGGTTGACACAACAACCAGAATCAAAGTAGTAACCCTCAACACATAATATCAAAACCTTATATCATCAGATCATTGCAATAAGCATTTATGTAAACCCAAACACAGTTGCACAAGAGATTTATTTGCAGACAGTACAGGAATCAGAAATAAGATGCAGAAACATTCGTAACATAAACAACAGATGCATATAGAACTCAGATATCCACAAAAATATTCTTTTATTACTATAAGTTTAGATCCTTCATAAAAAACAATTCAATAGCCCGCACATACAGCCAATAGGGTCTGCACACAGTAGGACTAAGGTCTCCACACACACAACCAACAAGAGACTTCTTACCTATTGGGGTTCCCATGTTTTGGATAGATTGGCAAGACCAAAAGATGAGACAACATCAGAACCGCTTTGGGGCCCTAGAATCTAGCCCTCCTAGACCCGGAGAGGGATCCCTCCAAATAGAGCAAAGAATGGTATATCTTTGAAGCTCAAAATGAGATGTAAGGCTAGGTATGAAGCACAAAAAGGGGGTTTTTAAAATGATTTGGTTGGTTTGTTGCTGGGCTGGTCATGAGATCATGGAATGAGAAAGTAATGGGATAAAGGAACAAAACAGCAGGATGCTTCAGCAAAGAGGATAGGTCAGGAGAGTTCCATCCATTGGGCTATGGAGTCATGAAAGGGAATTAATTGCAACAACTAGCCACGGCTTTCAGAGGGAAAGTCATCTACACTAAAGGATATTTTAGATAGATGATGGGATGGAACATTAAGGATTGAAAGCGAGAGAAGGAAAGCAACCTAATTCTATCTATAGATCATGTCAGAGGTCATTTAACTCCAGACCTGCTTGGACATACTCAAAGGAAAATTTCGAAGGAGAGACAAAGGGGCAACTTATAGATCGGACCAGAGGTCATTTAACTCCAGGTCAGCTTTAGCATGCTCCAAGGGAAAACAGAGATAATTTTAACAAGATATCTTGTAAAGGCCAGCTGGTTGCACAAGGATCCTAGTGGACAGGGCTAACTCTAATCCCTAGTGTTCCCAAATCTTCCAGCTTGAACCCAACAAGAACATCTAAAGACAGATTCCATTTAACTCATACATCAACTAGCAGCATAAGGAACTACTACACTGGTTAAATTAACTGAAAACAACCCTTAGATAACACATTTAGCAGAAAACATAGAAGGCAAGGAGAGCAGAAGCATAGAGTACCTAACAAGGGTAAATCCTATACTATATTTCTGATGCAAGCGAGAAAAAAATGAACATTATGAAAATGTAATTAACAGAGTTATAAAACATCACCAATAGTAATAGACCAGGATCCTTTGAAATGTGCTTTGATTAATTAGTGCAAAACCAGACACATACACTGAGCTCAATGGTTGTTACAATCCAAACTTCTCTTCCCAGCCTACTACATAACAACTACTCTGCTAATCCCTCCCAAGACTATTCTAACAGTCAGAATGAATCCCTCTAACAGCAACGGCCACAGCCGAACAACCCCTTTACAATATGTTCTATAGGGTTCATATAGGAGAAAGAATAACAATGGTAGTTGTAAACTTGAATGCGGTATTAAAACTCTGAAGCAGTAGGAGAGCTCAGGCTCCACTCGGTTTTAATTCTGAGCATTTATCTTCTGCACTTTTTAGATGGAAAAATGGTCTTCGTCAGGCTGCAATTTACTCAAGGTATGTCTTTCATGTACTTGTTGTAGCCTTTTGCAGAATTTTGGTGAATAAATCGAGGTGTATGAACAACTGTGGGGTTTTCCATACTGTATAACTAATGCACTGGCAGCATAGGACCATTTTCAGGGCTAGAAAACCTCTCTAGAACACGGCATAGGATGAGAAATGTATGGGCACCTTGTCCTTTTATGGAAGAATGTTCTGTTGATATTAAAATCCTATTCATTGGACCATCTGAGCAATCCACGGGGTCTTTGATTTTGGTAACTCTACCTTCTAAACTCCCTGAAGAAGCTCAAATTCTTATACTTCTTGCCTTGAGCTCTCTGTTGCTTCCCGTACTGTCTCTGTCAGTGCAATTCGAGCTTTAATGGCGCCGGAGAGGGTTTGCAGAGTTTAAACTCTGCTCTTTGATGAAATCTATGATGTAGACACCTTTCTGGACAGTTTTCTGTGAAATCAAGCTCTAAATTCAACTCCTCCTGTGCACTGTGCCTTAATAATAGCGCGTATGGACCATGGCGGCTTTTACCACCTGAAAAACCTGCAAAAAATGAAAACCTGTTACGAAAAACATGTATGGAGGGTGGTATGGATGAAGTTGATAGTGGCAGCGTGGCGTGGACGAGGATGATGACTACAGAGGCAACTATGGAGGAAATCATCGCACAGTGGAGAATGCATGACAAAACGTCGAGGCGAACGTTTTAACGTAAAAATAATGAAATTTAACCTTGGGACGAATATATATAACGAGGGTGGGCGAAAGTACGGTGGAGACACGTGGAAAATGACGTGGCGGGATTGGTCAATGGCAGGCCATGCAAATGAATCTGGATCATCCGATCTTGGAGGAGATCGACGGCTGGGAACACGGCGGAGGGTGATGCATAGTGGGCCGAGGGTACGGAGACCATGGATTAAACCCCACGCAACTTCATTGAGTGATGACCGTTGGATGGGTTTCCCCAGATCAGACGGCTCACATCGATATCGCTACGCATCCGCAGACGAACGATAACGTGCGATGAGGTAGCAGTTTTGAAATAGTGCGCCTGACACGCGTCGATTGGTGAGTGGAATCGCTGCGCAATGGGAAAATAATGCCCTCCACCCAAAGGCGGTGCGATGAAAATCGGGTTGTCTCTGAATAGTGTCCGCAAGCGCGGGGACCACCAGGCAAGAATGAAGATCTGCCTGTTGATCTATGGTTTAAACGAACGGCGGATGTTTGATAGGGTGGTGAAATGGTTTATATGGTGGGGACTTTATAATATAATGTTTTATTATAAAGTTTCACGGGTCATGTGGGGGAAGTGGTTATATAAATTGCACATTTTTGTTTTACAATGATTTACAATGCGATTTACAATCGGAAAGGGGGGAAAAGGGTTAGACCCTATTATAAGGTAGGAAAGTGGGTTTTTGCCCATTTTAATGTGATTTAAAGGTTAGGAAGGGGAACGATAGAGGGGTAAAGGGTGAATTAGCCCAAACAAGGGATATGGGTAGAAATCAAAGGGGATTTTGGGAGGATTTAGAGGGTAGAAAGGGAAATAGAAGGGGAGACTCAGGGGGGGCAAAATAGAAGCTAAGTGGGGGTGAAATAAAAGGGAAAGGGGCCCTTTGGGAATTATTCACAAATAGAGAGGCTTTAGAATGGAAATCAGTAGAGGGGATATTGTCAAAGGACAAAAGGCACAATGAGGCTTCAAGGATGATGCGTTTTCAGGGGAAATGCATTCCTTGAAGGCTCAACAACATTTTAGCCCCCTGTTTTCTTGTCAGAAAATTTATGGGGGGCTAACAGTGGCTCCACATGGGGATGCCTTCTTCTTGAAGGAGTCAAGAATTTAGAGAATAAATCTTTGCTGTAGGCCAGATGCCTGCTTCTTGTTACATCCCTTTCTTTCTTTATATCAGCTGCCACAAATCCTGAAGACATTATATCAGCAGAAACATTCCCAAACAATCTACCTACCCAGACTACAATCCTAACATTTTTCTTTTAGGGTGCATTTGGACTAGTAGACCCTTTACATCATTTATTTCATAAACAGAAAATAAACCTATTCTATTTCTACCCTTATAACTCCATGAGACCAGATTAGACTGTTGGTCTCATATGCTTCTCTACCTAAACTAATATCTGCTAGGATTAAACTGTCTAGCAGACTTCTTCTCTACATTCTAAGACAGAAATTGAAAAACATATTCAAGCCAGGATTAGACTGTCTGACTTGCTGGACCTTGCAGAAATTAAAAACAACTAACTACATGCTCACAGACTGAGCTTTATTGGGCTTTTCCTACCTACCCTACTCTAACTATAATATCTACAAGTCTAGCTTACAAACATTGTCTTCCAATGTAACCAGTCCATCAAATGATCCCATGACTAGTCTCTCTTGCTCAACTCCTTGAGCAGGCTGGATAGGTAGGGTAGCTCCCACTCTTTTTGTTCCACAACAGCAGCTACGAAAAATTTGCTTTCTGTTTGCAACTTGCTGCTCAAAAATACCTTTGATCCTTCTTCAAATCTATGTAGGAAATGTACATAAGGATCATGAAATGATACCTAGTTATGAATATCTAGTAGGCAGGCTTCAACCAGGATTTCCTCTTCTTCCACTGGATCAATAATAAGACTCTCTTGAGAAAGAGAATCTCCCTCATCTTCTTCATTTTCTGAACTGGAGGACTCATCATATATGGTAGTGCTATCCTCTTGGAGCTCTGATATGTTCTTCTTTGATGTGCTGAGCTCTGTGAAAAGATCTAAGTATTCTTGAGCAGTGGTTTGTTCCATTTCTTCCTCTTTTTAAAGATTAGGCTCATTGCCTTCAAACTGCTCAAAGATCTCTTCCTTGTTTTCCTCTTCATCTTCTGAAAGGAAAAACTGCTGGTTACCAGTCTCACTGATGATCTGTGGTAAAGAAGAATGAATATTTGAAGAATATTCATCTGCTATTATACTATCGTAGCTCTCCCCATCAGTGTCATAAATAGCTTGCATTGGCTCATTACTTTCTGGAAGTAAAGGTAACTGATTTTCCTCCCACAAATCTATTAATGATGACCCTGCAAGATAATCTTCTGTTTGGAGAACATCATCATCAGATAGATCAAAAATTGGAGAATCATGAATGTAAGTAATGCTACCAATCAGGTATACTGGATTATCAGCAGATCTTTCTTCACTCTGATTTACATGTGATCTTTCCAACTCTATACAAAAAAGCTCATCAGATGAATGGACAAGGATGTCTAATCTGTAAAACAATTCAGAGGCTGGCTGTCTATTGATGATCTAATCTATTCCTTCATCTATCAAAGGGGAAAATGGTCTTGTGTTCCTCTGTGTAGAAGTGCATTAACTCTCTATTTCCTCTGAAGACTAGATTTGAGGTAGGATGTCTCTTGAGCCTCAACTATAAGGGATGATAAATCAACATCCGAGTTTTCAAGAATATCTTGAAGAGTGTCCACAGTCTCTTGACTGTTTTCTTCCTCAGCTGATTCATCTATGTTCTTGTGATAGCTAGGATGCATATGAAAATCTTGAATGGTTGTTAATAGATCTTTAGGAGGCATATTAACCAAATCCTCATCAATACCTAACAGATATTGTATGATATTCTGAGATTGATCACAACAATCCCATGATAAGGATGGAGAGTTTCCTTTATAATTCTTGTAAAATACTTGGTGCATGTCCTTTAAAGAAAACAAACTCCGAGGTTCTAACCATTCATACCAGACCCTAGCTTTTCCTTCTAATGTTGCCATGAACATTTTCATTAGGCAGTCTTCATGCCATTCAACTTTAAATCTCCACACATGTATATGAAACTTGATGAGATGTAGCAAGGGGTCCTCAGTGTTTTCACCCTGAAAGATAGGCAGGTTTTTTAACTAGTCCACTTCAGGCATTTTGTGTGGGAATCCAGGGATATGCTCCCTGCTCATTGGGGCATATCTTCTTTGTATGCGTGGAAGCATGTTTGTAAATCAGAAAGAGGTCACTGTATCTTCTCAACCAGTTCAGAGTCTTCTACCAGTGGAGTCATTAGGTCTTTGGATCATAGGGAGTCTGGAGTCGCCAGGTGGATATATATGAATGTTTGAAGCAAGATGCTGTCAACCATCAGAAATTTAATGCCAATCTAACTAAAGATCTTGGGTCTTTTGAGGGCCTAAGAGTGTGTAAGATAAATGCACTCAAGTCCCCAGTGGAGTTGCCATTATTTTGCATTATAGGGTCTGCACTAGGCTGTGGGTTGTTTAGTTTTTCGTTATGGGTGTGGAAGTCAGAGAGGGGACTAGTTGGCTGATCGCATTCTGTTTCTGGTTCACTTTGCGTTGTTGTTTCATTGCACTGTTCAAAGTTTTCTATGTCTTCCTCCTCTGAGTCTAGGGTAGCCATTATGTTAAAATACATTGGATTTGTTTCATCATGTGTACCTTTGCTTGTATCTACATTTTCAGATTCTGGTCCCCCCAAAGATTCATCATTACAGAAGATAAAGGAATCCAGGTCTGTATGTATAGAGTATAGAGGAGAATTTTCAGGCTTTTCAGGGCTACTAACCAGGAATTTAATTTGTGCTTCCCCGTACAGTCTTCTAAGTTGGCCAAAGATAGGGATTGTGGCATAAGCCCCATCCATCTGCATTGTTCCTTGCAGCTTGGCTCCCCATGATCTTGATAATAACATGCCATACTTGGGTGGCACATCTGCCACAACAACATCCATGACCATACACTTGGCAGGAATCTGAGTAAGGCTCACACACAAATCTTTGATCAGGCCAAGACACTTTACTCTACTAGAGTCAAATGAATATAGGTCTTTATAGGGATGGGTTATCTCTAGGCCTAATCTTTCCATTACTACTTTAGGCATCAGGTTGTGTGATGCCCCAGAATCATGCATTGCATTGTGGAGAATCTTATCATGGATATTAAGACTGATATAAAAAGGGGGCACTACCCCTTCCTGAAACTTTCCTTCTATCTTTGGACCAAATAGAAGGGCAGGTTGATCATCACTCAGATTTACAGTGTCACTGTTCTCACCTAAATTTAATGCTTTCAAAATTTGGCCTTTATATACATCCTGAGTGGCCAGCTCAGAGAGTGGGACAGAGATTTTAATTTTTTCAATATCACTCTCCAAATTGAAAGTGGACTGACTCTTTGAAATGTTCAACTCTGTTTTGTTAGCCACTTCCTTAGTGGTTGAATCAGTGTGTTGATTCTCGTTATGTACAGTGTTTGTGACAGTTTTATCAGGAGCACTAACTGCAGTGATAGTGCTGCTAGCTGGTTTACATTGTGTATCAGTGTTTTGGTTTTCTTTTTCTTTGTTCTTTCCAGAACTCTCAGCTGCTGATTTGTTACTTTCAGTAGTCACTTTAGAATTTTTCTCAGGTATTTTCTTGATGGTGACCTCAGAAGCTTTTGGTTTGGCAGTTTCTTGGCTCCTTTTTCTTCTAAGTTCATATTGTTCTCTGACCTGCATCATGGCATTTTCAAATCTTAATTTGTAATCTTCAGATTCTAAGCATTCCTCATCCCAGCAAGAGGGTGAGGGTTGATCTTCCTCTGAGTAACAGTTATGGATTGAATCTTCTATTTCAAACATATTAATTGTGTTTCCCTCATACTCTTATATGATTCCCTCATCTTCATCAAGAAAATTCTCTTGGAATGGGGGAATGACTTGCTGATCTGATTCTCTTTTTCTGTTGGGAGCGTTATTGTTTCTTCTAAAGTTCTGGTTCTGGTTTTGGTGTTGATTTCTATTTTGGTTACTAACTGTGACAACCATTTTTCCATCATTTGGTATAGATTTTCCACTTTTTTAGATAGATGGTCATGATTTGGATCAGATGTGGAAGCTACATTGTCGTCTCTATATGTTACCCTTTTCTCAGCTCTTAATCTCACTCTTTTCTCAATCAGATTTGCCTCTATATTCACTCTCCTTTCTGCATGTCCTCCAATGTGTTGTATTCTTTATCCCTAAGCTGATAGGCCATGTCAGCATCAAAGCCTTCAGGGTATTTCTCTAGGGCCATACCTTGGGGAGTTTTCATATGTGGAGGGAGAGCATTGTAAATGCTGTTAAATCTTGTTGTGTAATCGTAGACACTCTCTCCTACATTTCTTTTAAGGCTCATATATTCTACTAGGAGTTGGCGAGGGTTGGCCTTAACTTCCCATTTGTTTATGAAGGTCTGATATAGAGCTGGGAGGTCATTTATGCTACCCGGAGGTAGGCCCTTAAACCATTTCTTCACATCACCCCCTAAGCTCTGGGCAAATATTCTCATTTTGACTGTATCATCATCTATCTCCATGTAGTCAAAAGAATCTTCCATTCTATCTACATGATATTGTGTTGTGGTAGACTCTTTTGCAGTGAAGTGTGGGATCTTTGATAGATAATCATTGGGTAAGGGAACTATAGGCTGAGGTAAAACTAGAGGTGCATACCAGGATTCCATGATGATGTTTTGATGAGGTAAAGGATTGACTTGGGTAGCAGGTATATGGATGCCAGGAATATTGTGACTAGTACAAGACTGATGAGCAGATCTAGGGTGACTGAGCCCCAAATTTTAAATGAAATTTATATCAAGAGGTGTAGAGGGAGGGGTCTATCTATTCCCAAGATGTCTACCACTTTGAGGTGGTGAACCCGGAAGCTCAAGGCCTAGCTGGTCTAGAACATTAAATGACGTAGTTCTTGGAAAACTATTTTGAGTGCCTAGGTCAAAAAATGGGTTTGATAGAGCTGTAAAGTTTTCTGGTGTAGAGTTAGATATATGGATGTGGCTAGAAACAGTTGATCGTTTATGTGTAGGAGAGCCCTTGAGGATTCTTTTAGGATTTTCAACTATTTCAGGCGGGTCTAGGTTAGGGTAAGCTCTTGTGTGAATGGTTCTGTAAGCCAGAGTGTTGTTTTCTGACCAAGCAGCTTAACCCTACTTGTTACTTCTACCGTGGTTGATGTTGTTATGGAGGTTGGTCTCCCAGTGGAGTCTTATGTGAACCAAGATAATCAGCAGGCCTACTGATCACCAGTGGAGTCTTTAAATAATTTAGGAATTGTGGAGTCGCCAGGTGGAAGGTTTAGAATGTTTTTGGAGGGCACATTGTCCACCACAGTGCTTATGATATGTCCCCTTTCAGGGATATCTTTCAAACAAAGCAAAATCTAACCAGAGATTGACTGGGAGGGCATTCACCAGATATGTCACCTCTGAAAGAGTGTGAGATTTGGAGGCTACCTGGCCCTTTCCAGACTCTATCCAAGAGTATGGGAGAACACAAAAAATGGTATAGAGGTTGATGTGTGAATAGGAATGCTTAACTGCCAACCTAACCAGAGATTTTAGGTTTCTGAAGTTCTTAGAATGCAGTAGGATGGAGATTATTTCAGAAATTCCCCAGCGGAGTCGCCATTATGTTGGGGTTCCCATGTTTTGGCCAGATTGGCAAGACCAAAAGATGAGACAACATCAGAACCACTTTGGGGCCCTAGGATATAGCCCTCCTAGACCCAGAGAGGGATCTCTCCAAATAGAGCAAAGAATGGTATATCTTTGAAGCTCAAAATGAGATGTAAGGCTAGGTATGGAGCAAAAAAAGGGGGTTTTTAAAATGATTTGGTTGGTTGGTTGTTGGGTTGGTTATGAGATCATGGACTGAGAAAGTAATGGGAGAAAGGAACAAAACAACAGGATGCTTCAGCAAAGAGGATAGGTCAGGAGAGTGCCATCCATTGGGCTATGGAGTCATGAAAGGGAATTAATTGCAACAACTAGCCAAGGCTTTCAGAGGGAAAGTCATCTACACTAAAGGATCTTTTAGATATATGACAGGATGGAACATTAAGTATTGAAAGTGAGAGAAGGAAAGAAACCTTATTCTGTCTATAGATCAGGTCAGAGGTCATTTAACTCCAGACCTGCTTGGACATACTCAAAGGCAACTTTCAAAGGAGAGACAAAGGGGCAACTTATAGATCGGACCAGAGGTAATTTAACTCCAGGTTAGCTTTAGCATGCTCCAAGGGAAAATAGAGATAAGTTTAACAAGAGATCTTGTAAAGGTCAGCTGGTTGCATAAGGATCCTAGTGGACAGGGCTAACTCTAATCCCCAGTGTTCCCAAATCTTCCATCTTGAACCCAACAAGAACATCTAAAGACAGATTCCATTTAACTCATACATCAACTAGCAGTATAACGAACTACTACACTGGTTAAATTAACTGAAAACAACCCTTAGATAACACATTTAGCAGAAAACATAGAAGGCAAGGAGAGCAGAAGCATAGGGTACCTAACAAGGGCAAATCCTATACCATATTTCTAATGCAAGCCAGCAAAAAATGAACATTCTGAAAATTTAATAAACAGAGTTAGAAAACATCACCAATAGTAATAGACCAAGATCTTGTGAAATGTGCTTTGATTAATTGGTGAAAAACCAGTCACATAAACTGAGCTCAATGGCTGTTACAATCCAAAATTCTCTTCCCAACCTACTACATAAAAACTACTCTGCTAATCCCTCCCAAGACTGTTCTAATAGTCAGAATGAATCCCTCTAACAGCAACAGCCGCAGCCAAAAAACCCCTTTACAATATGTTCTACAGGGTTAATATAGGAGAAAGAATAACAATGGTAGTTGTAAACTTGAATGCGGTATTAAAACTTTGAAGCAGTAGGAGAGTCGAGGCTCCACTCGGTTTTAATTCTGAGCATTTATCTTCTGTGCTTTTCAGATGGAAAAATGGTCTTCGTCAGGCTGCAATTTACTCAAGGTATGTCTTTGATGTACTTGTTGTAGCCTTTTACAGAATTCTGGTGAATAAATCGAGGTGTATGAACAACTGTGGGGTCTGCCATACTGTATAACTAATGCAATGGCAGCATAGGACCATTTTCAGGGCTGGAAAACCTCTCTAGAACATGACATAGGATGAGAAATGTATGGGCACCCTGTCCTTTTATGGAAGAACGTTCTGCTGATATTAAAACCGTATGCATTGGACCATCTAAGCAATCCACGTGGTCTTTGATTTTGGTACCTCTACCTTCTAAACTCCCTGAAGAAGCTCAAAGTCTTCTACTTCTTGCCTCGAGCTCTCTGCTGCTTCCCGTATTGTCTCTGTCTGTGAAATTTGAGCTTTAATGGCGCCGGAGAGGTTTGCAGAGTTTAAACTCTACTCTTTGATGAAATCTATGATGAAGACACCTTTCCGGACAGTTTTCTATGAAATCAGGCTCTAAACTCAGCTCCTCCTATGCACTACGCCTTAATAATAGCGTGTATGGACCATGGCAGGTTTTACCACCTGACAAACCTGCATAACACGAAAACCTGTTACGAAAAACATGTATGGAGGGTGCTATGGATGAATGTGATAGTGGCAGCGTGGCGTAGATGAGGATGATGATTGCAGAGGCAACTATGGAGGAAAGCATCGCACAGTGGAGAATGCATGAGAAAACGTCGAGGCGAATGTTTTAACGTAAAAATAATGAAATTTAACCTTGGGACGAATATATATAACAAGGGCAGGCGAAAGTACGGTGGAGACACGTGGAAAATGATGTGGCGGGACCGGTCAACGGCGGGCCATGTAAATGAATCTGGACCGTCCGATCTCGGAGGAGATCGACGGTTGGGAACACGGCGGAGGGCGATGGACAGTGGGCCATGGGTACGGAGACCATGGATTAAACCCCGCGCAATTTCGTTGAGCAATGACCATTGGATGGGCTGCCCCAGATCAGACGGCTCACAGCGATATCGCTACGCGTCCGCGGACAAAAGATAACGCGATGAGGTAGAGATTTTGAAATGGTGCACCTGACACGCGTAGATCGGTGAGTTGAATTGTTGCACAATGGGAAAATACCGCCCTCCGCCCAAAGGCGGTGCGATGAAAACATGGCTATTTATGAATAGTGTCCGCGAGTGCGGGGACCACCAGGCGGGAATGAAGATCTGTCCGTTGATCTGTGGTTTAAACGAACGACGGATGTTTGATAGGGCGGTGAAATGGTTTATGTGGTGGGGACTTTATAATATAACGTTTTATTATAAAGTTTCACGGTTCATGGGGGGGAAGTGGTTATATAAATCACACATTTTCGTTTTACAATGATTTACAATGCGATTTAAAATCGGAAAGGGGGGAAAAGGGTTAGACCCTATTATAAGGTAGGAAAGTGGGTTCTTTCCTATTTTAATGTGATTTAAAGGTTAGGAAGGGGAACGATAGAGGGGTAAAGGGTGAATTAGCTCAAACAAGGGATATGGGTAGAAATAAAAGGGGATTTTGGGAGGATTTAGAGGGTAGAAAGGGAAATAGAAGGGGAGACTCAGGGGGGACAAAATAGAAGCTAAGTGGGGGTGAAATAAAAGGAAAAGGGGCCCTTTGGGCATTCTTCACAAACAAAGAGGCTTTAGAATGGAAATCAGCAGAGGGGATTTTTTCAAAGGACAAAAGGCACAAGGAGGCTTCAAGGATGATGTGTTTTCAGGGGAAATGCATTCCTTGAAGGCTCAACAACATTTTAGCCCCCTGTTTGCTTGTCAAAAAATTTATGGGGGGCTAACATTACCTAGAAAATCCACACAAAATATTACCAAGTTTCTAGATCTAATATTCACATTCAGAGTTATTCAAAAACTAAATTCTTAGACTCGATCTAGACATCTATTTATACTATTAGCATGTGCTACTCCAAGGTCTGCAAACCGTGGTTTTCCACCCCTTGATCTACCCTTTGACCCATTACAATTCATGAGGGGCTTTGAACCACCCCAAAGCCTCTGTGCATGACTAATATATTACAAAATATAGCAAAAATATTCGGAGTTAGGGGACCCCACTCCAATAGGCGAGATCCAAAACAAAATGAAGAATCCAGTGCCAGTGTGACTCGTCCCGAGTCACACTGGCACTGGATTCTTCATTTTGTTTTGGATCTCCTCGATAGTATCTACAAATGGTCCCAAGACACCTGCACTTTAATCCAATGGGCTTCGAACCACCCCAAAGCCTCTGTGCATGACTAATATATTACAAAATATAGCAAAAATATTCGGAGTTAGGGGACCCTGCTCCAATAGGCGACATCCAAAACAAAATGAAGAATCCAATGCCAGTGTGACTCGTCTCAAGTCACACTGGCAATGGATTCTTCATTTTTTTTTTTGGATCTCCTCGATAGTAGCTACAAATGGTCCCAAGACACCTACACTTTAATCCAATGTGCTTTGCACAGTCTCCACTAGCTTCTCTAAAGTTGGCTGTTCAGTTGCCAAAGTGAAGCTTTGCAATATTTGGTTCAAGTTCTACACTGCAAGATCCTGGTCTTGCAAGGGTTTAATGGCCTCATCCGCCCATGGCTTCATATGAATTGTGACTATTTTCTATTTACCATAGAGCTCCTTCACCTCATCTCGTAATGCCTGGCTGGTCTAAAGGTGTGCCATCCTCTGAGTAAGGATGAATGTAGGAAAAGCTGTTGGAAATGTTGTCATTGATGGCAAAGAGAGAAGCAAGGAGCAGCATTAGACAAGAAGCAGAGATAGTAACAAAGAGATAGCAGAATCAACAGAGAGGAAGCAAGGCAGATAATTAATTGAGGCAACAGACAATGCAGAGATAGTGAATAGAAGTAGAGTGAATAGTTGAAGCAGAATTGTCCAGAGACAGAGTAGGAGAAAAAGGCCATCAAACAGAAAAAGGTTCTGCATTTTCTGTATATTCTTGATAGAATTTAGAAGGACGGATAGTTGAATCCCTGTGGACAACTATGAATCATTTTCCGTAAACATCATAAAACCTGTGGCAAGGATTCGAAATTAAATATTTAGTGTATAAATTGAAGGAATTAATTGGTTGCAGAGATATGATGAATGTAGCAAAGATTATAATTGCGATGGACCATAGTACAGTAATCATCTTGTGGAATCAAGAACTTGAATGTGCAGTTAGAAGTGGAACTGCAACAGGATAGAACTCCGAACATGCAACGGAAGGTTGATATATTATATATATCACACCATAATTGAAGACAGAGTGACATTGTGTTGTGTCGAGGTCGGAAGGCAGCAACCGGTGTAAAGAATGTATGCTAAAAGACTCAAACGAAATTGTGAACAAAGCGTTAAACTTAGCAATGGAACTGTAATAAAAGGAAAAACATTAAAGCACAACTTAATAATACATTGAAAAGGTGACGAAACCCTGCGTGGAAGAGCAGAACCATGACTGAGTGAACAGTGAAGGCAGTTTATGGTTTTCATCGCACTGCCTATGCGGAGCAAGCAATATTTCCTGGTTGAGGAGCGATTCCATAGAGTGCTTGACACGTGTCCCTGTAAAACTTCAGAAAACCACTTACCACTGTGCGCCATCACGCGTTATAGCTCGACCCAGGATGCCCAGCGACATCGTTGAGCGCTGTTGATCTGGGAAGGGGTTATTGGACGGTCATCATTTGTTGAAGGTACGTGAAGAATAACACAAGTACGGCGTGCCATCGCGCGTTATTTCCCATGCAAGTTGCCCAAGCGATATCTGTCGATTTGTATGATGTGGAACGATGGAACGTGAGCCATTCGATCAGGTTGATTGTTAGCTATGGGCCCCAGTTTTTAAATAATATTGATTAAGCCGTCGATTATGCATGTGGGGCCGGATCCAAAGGTCTATTTTAAAAATGCCATTTGATAAAAGCGTGGATTATTAATAATTAATTAACAAAGGGTGTGAATAATATTTATTTATCAAATTCCATGAATTTGATAAATAAAACTCCAATAAAAGAAAGTAAAACCATCAGCGGCACATTAATATTACTTAACCTTGGCTATAGTATTATTTGGCGGAGAAAAAGAATACCTTTGGGACATTTCGTGCATGGAAGAACGAAAATTGGATTTTCAATTTGGATTGGTTCGAATTTTAATATGAATACCATTGGTAGTTGGATGGTTTTGACTCATGGTTTTACTAAAGGAAAAACTATATAAGGAGAAGAGAAATAGAGTACGAGTGTGCATGTGTAAGGGTTGTGAATGAATAAATTTCTCTAAGGAATATCTGCATGGGGGAACTATGTTCTTAACTGATAAATCTGATACGATGCACCCATGGATATAATGATCTGACGATGATGAATATCTGGTTTGAACAATGGATGAAATCATGAAGAACTGGTGTGAGTGTACTGAATGAATAAATCTGGTGGCTTGCAAGGTATGTCGTGTGGAAACTGGTGGATCCAGTGTGAAAATTGATGAAACGTGGTTCGCAGTGGTGCTGAGGGTCGAAGCCTTCAGTAAGGGGGTTGTAGCTCCCTTCCAATGGTAGCTGGTAAATGAGAACAGGGGGTTGTAGCTCCCTTCCAAGAAAGGCTGGTAAATGAGAGAAGGTTGTAGCCTTCTGCAGGTGGGTGCCTGCATGCCGGTATAAGTCTGTGCCAGCATAAAATTGTAAGAAATTTTCTTTATAATAAATATTGAAGACTGAGATAACAACAGCGGCGGTTTTCTCCCGAATTGGGTTTCCACCTTAAATCCTGGTGGTCATATGTGTTGCTTATGTTTGATGGTTTGTTCTGTTATTTCTGTTCATGCTTACTGCTTATTTGATGAATAAATAATGTAATGATCTAAGTAAAGACATAATAAGATCTCTGGACATACAAGTTGGATGCAGTAATGTAACATATGTTTTTAAGAGAAAGAAAAAAAGTAAAAATTGTTAGTCAGCTCTAAATACTAATTCACCCCCCCTCTCAGTATTTTTCTCAACAATTGGTTTCAGAGCAGGTCCTTCTGAAAAATCTTAGCCGCTAGAAGGAAGATCAAGCAAGATGAGCAATCAAGATGGAATAGCATCTATCATGCCTCCGCTCTTTAACGGAAAAAATTTAATCTTCTGGAAAACAAGGATGAGATCCTATCTTCAGTCTCTGGGAGCAGAGGTATGGGCAATTGTTGAAGGAGGATATCAATATCTAGTTACAGTACCAACAGATCCGACGGAAAGAAAGAATTATGAAACAAATGCAAAGGCGGTCAATGCTCTATTGGGAAGTCTAACTGAATCAGAATTTGTCAAAGTCATGCAGCTGAATACAGCAAAGGCAATATGGGACAAAATCATTCTAAGTTATGAAGGAGATGCAAATGTAAAAAGTGCTAAACTCCAAACTCTCAGAATTCAATATGAGAATCTAAAAATGGATAATGAGGAGAGCATTGCCAATTTCTTTTTACGTCTTGATGATATTGTAAATCTTATGAGAAATCTAGGAGAAACAATAACCGAATCTACTTTGGTTGAGAAAGTTTTAATATCACTAACGAAAAAATTTGAGTCAAAAGTTTCTGCTCTTGAAGAAAATCAGGATCTTCAAAATCTTACTGTGGTGCAACTTCATGGCATACTAACTGCATATGAAATAAGAAGAGGAGGACCATCTGAAGTCAAAGAAGCAGTCTTTAGAACTTCTACAAAAGGGAAGGAAGTACAAAAAACAGAAGGATCAGGATATATCTCAAAAGAAGATGAGATAAAATTTGTAAAGAAACTTCAACATGGCACAGGACGGTTCAGAGGTAAGCTTCCTTTCAAATGTTTTGATTGTGGAAGAGTTGGTCATTATGCTGCTAAGTGTCCTTATAAAGAAACACATAAAAAGGGGAAGGAAGTAGCAAGAAGGAATAAGAATCATTGTAGTACTAGAAAGAGTTACTATACTCATGGAGACAGTGATGGGTTATCTGATAGTGAGGAATAATGTGAACAAGATCTTAGACTTCTCATGGCATTTGAAAAAGAATCTAGAGAAGAAAAGGATACTTTTGTGGATGCTCTAGAAGATAGTTATTTTCTTGATGAAAACAATAAACTCAAAATTTTCTTAGAAGAGAGTAAAATAACCATAGAAACTCTGAAAAATAATCTTGACGAAAAAGAGAAACACAATGAGAAATTAGAGTGTGAAGTAGCAAGTCTAAGAAAATAACTTGAGAAAGTAAATACTCTGAATCTTAGATTTTCTAAAGGATCGTAAAACTTATAGGAGATTATCAAGGTACAACGTTCTCCTCTTATAAAGACAGGTCTTGGATATATCAGAGAATCTTCTCAGGCTTCAGCACCAAATTATCTAAAAGCAGTTATAGCTAGTTTACAACATGCTGCCACTCAGCAAGGGAATAAAGAATATTTACAGGTAAAGCATGATCATTTCAATTCAAAGAACACTAACAAGAATTTCTTTCAAAGAAACACCAACCAACAGGTAAATTCAAGTAGAAGATTTTATGATCGCATAAATTTCTTCTTCAATGGACAATGTTTCTCATGTCACAATTTTGGTCATAAAGCTGTTCAATGTGTTTCATATAAAACCATCATGACAAGAGAAGCAAGAAAGAAAAGGATTCATATTGAAACAAATAAGAATACTTATAACAAATTTTCTCCTCTTCAAAATGAAGTTGAATGTGCTTAATGCAATAACTTTGGCCATGAAGAATCAAAATGCAAGAGCAAAGTTTAGCCAAAAGAACATGTTCCTTCAAGCTCCAAAGTATGGAAAAAGAAGGAACTACAGGTTGAAAATTGTGGCATAGCATTATTTGCAGAAGATGAATAAAACCAATGGTACATTGATAGTGGATGCTCAAGACACATGACAGGTGACAAAAACAATCTTCTAGCATATAGTGCATTAGAAAATGAAAGGAATGTTACATTTGGAAATGATACTCCTGTGTTCATTAAGGGAAAAGGGTCTGTTTTTCTAAAAGAAAAGGTGAAAGATAATGAAGTTATGTATGTGGATGGA
>CM076569.1:278925620-279244439 GCA_034641835.2 Pinus albicaulis
GTGCTGTGCACTAAACTTTAGTACCATTACGTTACCGATGTACTTTGTTCTTCCCGCCCAAAGGCCGGCAGTGACTTTAATAATTTCAACACTTCATTCCACAAACAAACCCGCCACTCATTCTATTTTGCCTCATTCTCTCGCATGAAGTGAAGTCATCGCAAGGGTTGTATGGGAAGAAGTCAAAAGCTATCACTTCGCAGGCAGACCTATGATTATATGGAGCCCATGATTCGATCCTTCGTCATCGAGCACTCTGAAGCTCACTACCACTTCCCCGCACCACAAGCATGCGAGTAGTCGCAAGCCGGACTCGTAATTTGACGTATTTCACGATCACCAACTCGTGAGAGAAATACCAATAACAGCTTCTCACATCGTAGGTGTATATTTGAAAACAACTACTTGATCCGCACCGAAACCATTCAATAGGCTAGATTCCTCGGGATCGAGACATCGTCTTACAGTCGTTCTTGTGCTTGCCGCAATAAAACTAGATACATTTATCGGTATTGAACCGCCATGTCGAGGAATCCGCATTAGGTGCTTCGCCTGACTAAATTTCAGGCGACGAAGGAGAGACCTTTTGCACGTCTAAAAATAATGGACCACTTGCTCAAACTATAAGACGAACCGAAATGACGTTGAAACCCACTCCTTCAGATCCTCGCTTCAAAAACCACAATGATGCCCTTTAGCACTTGCTCTCATACTGCAGCCACCGATTAAACCCAGATCAAACTATGTAAGCCGATGAAACCGAATTACTTCATGCTCAATTTAAGGTCAGCATCGAACTTGCTTATGGGCATGTGGTATTATTTCAACGATCCGTTAGAACCTGTGGATTTTGCACACTCATCTCCGCATCCTCTCACAATACGATCAACCCACAAAATTTCCTCCAATTCAACAACATCAAGGCATGATGTAATTCCACAGAAGATTAGGGTCCATCCGCACCATAGATCTTCGATAAGTCACAAGAAACGTCTTAAGATTCCATATGCCCCATGGGTGTCTAATTCCCTCTTCGATCTAGTTCGTAGATAACATCGATAAAAGGGTTTGCCCGAAATTAAGTCAAATTATTAATCATAAACGCCTTCGCTCGGGATAGGCCATAGATGCAAACACTTAGTATAGGTGCATCAAGAACACGATAAAAAAATCCTTAACCGCAGCAAAAACAATATGTTATCCGCTGATGCGACGCCTTGGAGGGCCGAGGTCTAAGAAAAATTTCTCGCCAAAAAACAAATTATTTACTAAAAGTTAAGAAAATATCAATTTTATTTTATTTTATTTATTTATTATTATTATTATTATTTTATTAAATTAACAATATTATTATTATTTCTAAGTAAAACTATATCTATTAAGCAGTTAAACCAGAGTTACAATTCTCATCCTCGGAAATGGATGAATCCATGACGGAGGGAATAGGAAAAACACTACTGTCCAAAACTAGACTACCCCTAGAGGAGAAACCAACCTTGAAAATCCAACCATAATATGCTGCCCATAGCGGGAGACTGGCCTTAGTAGAAGTACAAAAAGAGATAAACAAAGATAAACAAAGATAGCAGATAAACCGATAAACGGAGAAATTCGAAGAGTGAAATCTATGGAGAACCTTCATGCAAGTCACTGGGGGGAGGCGATTCTTCGAGAATGTGGCAGATATATCCATAATACAGAGTTTCCAGGCCTTGGTTCACGTCCTCAAGAGATTCATGCGGAGAAGAAGGAAGACCGAGGTGCTCCTCCGGTGAGTCCGCAGAGGCGATATCCTACAAGAAGGTTGGATTGTCCAGAGAGGCCATCACATTGTGGTCATCTTTCTTCGAGGGGGTGCCCGAATGGCTCAACCCCGGGAGTCGCTTCTCCGCAGCTGGTTCAAAATCCCTATCATTTGAATTAGAGCTGGAAGCAGGCTACATGGGGAGGGCTTTAAGTTTGCGAGGGAGGAAGGCAGGCTCAGCAGAAATGCTGGATTTACGAGCCCTCTTCTTGCAAAGGGAGGAGGAGGGCGGATCATACGAATCAGATAGCTATGCGAGAGGAGCCAAAGGGTCAGAAAACACAACGGGAGGTGAGGCCGGAGCAAGGATGGAGGGCGAAAAGTCTGCCATATCCCAGTCGACAGAAAGAATCAAGTCCGTGTGGAGAGCATGAGGCAGAGGGGGCCGCGTAGGGAAGCCCCTTCCCCCCGCTTGCCTGCAATGTTTCCGATGGCGCCGTGGCATCTTAGAGATCCTGGGTAAGGTGTAGTATTGTTACAGAGTCGAGACAGAAGACGAAGCCCAGAGACTTATAGCCAGAGCCGAGGGGGGCCGAAGCCACACAAGCACAGGGAAGGCAAGCAGAGCAGGCTGAAGAGCTGAGGGAGGAGCGGGAATGGCGAAACTCATAGCGCAGGAAGGAGTAAATAAACATGACGCTGAGTACGTCAAGGGAAGGGTGTCGCATGGGACTTTAAAGCCCATCCCACACGAGAAATTAAGGATTCAGGTATCCTCAGGCCATGGCACATGGGCACGCCGTGTGGTGAGCCACATGGCCACCCCGTGTAGCCCATAGAGACTATATAACACCCGCATCCAGGAGATGGAAGTCATTATGGACCAAGTCTGTACATCCTTGGAGGAGAACTTCATCATCAATGGAGGTGAGAGAGCCAGCCCAGAGAGGCGAGGAATGGTAGACACCTTTGTTTGCAAGGAGATCCGCTACCTTGTTAGTAGAGTGTCGCACATGGTGGAAATCAATAGCCGTGTCCATGTGAATTCGTTTCTTGAGCATGGTGATTCTGGTGGCCAGGCGCCAGCTCTTATTGAGTTTGGTGGCTGAAGAGCCCGCTTGGAGGTGCTTAGCCATGTCAATGAGTATCTGAGAGTCGCCTTCGATGAGAAGGGGAAAGAGATGATGGTCTCTGGCTATGATGATCCCCTGAAGTAGTCCTTCCAACTCTGTCGAATTGTTTGTATCCCTTCTGATGGATCCATAGAATACTGTGTGCACTTGGCCTAGAGAGGTTCTAAAAATACCTCCAAATCCATCTTTCCCTGGATTCCCTTTGGAGGCTCCATCAAATTTCACCTTGTAGAAGCCTGAGGGAAGAGGGGACCAATGTCCCGGAGAGGGCACCATTTGGTTTGAGGGGGGCTCAAGAATCGGCGAGGAGTGTAGCCAGAGGTTCCAATTGGCCCAGATGATCTGTTCCCCTTGGAGAGTGGGGAGGTCTGAATCCTTCCATGGATGAAGAGCTAAAGTCTCCCACAAGTTGCTACAAACCATGTTCCATAGAGTTTCATTAGAGGAATGTTGGTCTTTAAAAATACGGCGATTGCACTCCTTCCATATCATCTAGAGGAGGTTCCCTGGGAGTATTTTCCATAGAGCGTTGAGAATGGCACAGTGAAAAGGGGTGGAATGCCAGCTCCGTATGGTGTTGACGATGCTCCCAGGGATTCTATTCGATCTTCTGCTAAGAAGTGCCACTTTGTCCCAAAGTACCATTGCTCCCACGCATTCATTGAAGAGATGCTCAGTAGTTTCCTCCTTTTTCCCACAATTGGGGCATTGGGATGGGCCGATGAATCGTTTTCGACAAAGATTGTCCCAAGTAAGTAAGCAACGCTTACTAAGGAGCTAGAGGAAAGTGGAAATTTTTGGCCAATTTTTAGAATTCCAGACTTTGTCCCAGATGTCGTCGGGCTAGTGAGGCGGTAGCAGCAGACTGTAGGCTTCCTTGGTGGAGAAGGTGCTAGTGGAGGTATAGCCCCAACGGATATGGTCGAGATCCTCTGAGACTCGAATTTGTCACTTGTTGAGTTCTGCTGCCATCTCTGGGGTTAGATTGATATGAACCCCTTCAACGAAGGTGGACGTAATACTCTTCAATTGTTCTAAATTGTTGTGCAATGTATTGGAACAAATTATTCAGCTCTTTTTCCTGTTCTGAATAATCCCACCAAATTATCGAATATTCATTTTTTTTCTTGAAGTAAAAAAACCAAGAAACTGCTCGGGTCTTAGCTAAGGCTGCTCTACAAGGTCGTATCGATTGGTTGAAAGGCTTGAAGGAAAATGTTATTCTCGGGGGGATGATACCTGCCGGTACTGGGCAACATGTTCACCGTTCAGGGAAACGGAACGGAATAGATCCATATACAACATCACATCGACTATCACCCAACCACTTTTTGTTTCATCATTTTAATAACAGAATGTGTTTAGAAGTGGGTGTTGGTTAGGACTCTGCACAATAACTATGGTAAGGTTGGCCCCTTCTTATCACCAACTCTTAATGAGCTTACAAATCCAAGCACTCGACGATGGGTGGTGAGCAACAATCAGAGTTCTAACACTCAAGGTTCCACACCAACCTACCATTCGGGTGTGTTATTTTTGTGGTGTTTAATACTAACAAGAGAGAGGGTGATGAGCATTGTTCCATTCCACTTCTCTACAAATTCAGTGGCCCAAAACTTGAGAGCCTAATGGGCCCAGTCTCGACACATATCAATGTCGGGGTATATCAATTTTATTTCCACTTGCCCCATTCCAACATTTGTAAGGCTTGGAGGTCCAAAGGCCAAGTGTCTTATGGGTCCACCCCATAAGACACTTCCATATTTCAGGGTCCATATGTCCACTTCTTTATTTGATTTATTCAAATTATTCAGAGGTCCTGAGGCTGATAACTTGATGGGTCCATCCCTAACACCTCGTGGCTCTGATCCATTGGCTGAATTCATTGCTTGTCTCTTTTGAATAATTTGAAAGTTGAAAGTATAAATTTGGGGGGTGTTATGGTTTAAGGATGCAATATTATAATTTGAATATCAATGAGTGAAAATTATGAGAGTAGAGATCCTACATTTCAATTGTAGAGACATTTTATCCAAGGGTCATAACCATGGCCCTCAAAAATCCTTTCCATAACTAGTAACAAATAGGGGTCCAAGTTATTCCTTCTTCAAAATTAAGAGAGAGGGCCTAGTTTCAAAATCTAAGTCCTAACAACTACAATTTGTAAAAGAAGGCGTTATAGACAATCCAATTTTGTTTCCCCTTTTGTAGGTTTGTATCAATTTTTAGGGCATTCAAATGAATTTGACCAATTAACTAATCATTAAAGACACATGGTTGCATGTGTTCTTAAAGAGACTTAGAGTCTAATTCATTAAACAATATAACATCTCTAAACATTCAAGACCTATATTTTTTATCCATAGGAACATGAGTATACATAAACCTATAATTTACCATATTATTTATGATCTAATTATTTCTCAGTACAACCTGGTGTCCATTATATTCACATTATGCAATTTTATCTATAATCATGAGTATGGAAACAAGCTCCATAGTTCAAGCATTCAAGGTTGTTAGCATTAAAAAAACATTATTTATAACCATAGATATATAAATTGATCTCATAACATATAAAATGACCTGCAATCAAGGTTATGACAGTGAGCTACCCAAAATTTTATAGATATCATATAACAAAGAGCTTATATGAAGGAAATACGATAATATTGAGTGTTTTTCAGGCCACCAGTCATGAGCATATCAGGAAACTTGAAATTCACTAAGAGGAAAGTAACCAAATGAATGAAGCATTTAGTACCACCATGGATAAACCAGGTAAATAGTCAACCATGATTATACATTGATTCAGGAAATATTTCATGGGTAAAAAAGAACCCTACATAATCCCATCAATATATCATCATGGTCAATTCCCATAAATCAAATATGCATCAATCAATGTACCTATCTGAGTGAATTTAACTAGAAACTGAAGGAGGGACTTCCACTCTCCACCCAACCATAGGCTAGCTATATTGCAATCTATTTTGCAGCTAACCACCCCTGAGCTAGGTCCAGAGTCTTAGGGGATTCTTACACATGGGATAATTTCACACCAATGGAGTGGGAAAGTATTCAGGAGATGGAGTCCACTATTATGGTGGTTCATCATCTCAACATCAAGTACTCAGTGGTCCATTAATTCATTTAACTTCACATAGGCCCTCAAGGTTTAGATATGGTATTAATGGTTTAAAACATGACTATGAGACCAAAAATCACATTGAGAGGGAGGGTGAATCAGTGTGGTATCAATTTTATCGTTTCACAAATTTTATCAATGATTAATTATGTAGCAATGAATCATGAATATTTGCATCATATCAATAAATATAACAATGCATTACTAAATAATCATCACTTTATTAATGCATCAATAAGCCATCACATTAGCACAAGAGGACACAATTGTTTACGTAGAAACTCTTGCGAGAGAAAACCAAAAATTCTTCTTCTTCTTCTTCAATTTATTACATATATTTGTAGGCTCTAACCTGCTAGAGGCACCCACCTACAAGATATGCAAGATGCTACTGGTGGTAGACTACAACATGATTGTGGCACCAACCTCGAAAGTGTGCAAGAAAAAATTCACTATAGGCTACAACCTGATTGAATCATGAACCTTAGAGATGATCAAGCATTGACTTTTGCTAGGTTCCAATGGCCAGATTGAAGCATCGAGCTCAGTGATGAGAAATCTTTGACTTGCTCTAGGCTCTAGTCTAATTGAGGCACCAACTGCAATGATGAGTAATATTTTACCTTATCTAGGCTCTAACCTTAGGGGAGGCACCCACCTCCTTCTTCAACCTATTGTGGACCTTTTTTTACAATATTTCAAACTAGATCCACCATAATATCCTATGGTTATCTATCATTGAATATTCTCTCAGGAATATTAGCACATCCCACAATCATTATCATTTCCCTCATTGTTACAACATACATACATTATCAGTGCAATCACTATCAAAACTTGCATACACTTCAATTTAATCATTGTCATAACTTGCATACATTTTCACTGCAATATCTATCATAAGATGTCACATTACTGTCAGATTCTTCTCCATACTCTACTTCAACTTGTTCATCAATATTGTTCACATTAAAATCATCTTTATCTTTGTCTATGCCATATACTCATGATCATTGGACCTACTCACATGCCTAAAAATCAAATATATTATGGTTATCAAAAATATACCAATAAGGATTTCCATGCCTTAAAAAATATTCACCTCGAAACCCTGATTGGCATGCTTCTTCTAGAATCCAATTTGGATTTGAAATGAGTATAGAAACCCCCAAAGACCATATAAATTTAAAATAAAATTAATCATTCTACAGAATGGCCCTTGTAGGGCATGTTCTATAAACCGTCCTCTTTCTAACAGAGGTTCTAAAAAATGGACTTTTCCTAGCTTCTTAATTATTCGACAGAAAGGACCTAGTGGGGAAAAAATAAAACATAATTTATGACCTTATAGCAGTTGGGAGCTTAAATTGTGACCTTTGTTATGCAAGTGAAGTGGCATACTAGTTGTTCTATGCATCATTTTTAGTTATGTTTTGACCATTTTCTACTCTCGTTTTTATCCTAAATTGAGACTCCAAAAGAAGGATGTGAATCAGTAGTGATGGAACTTATAAAAAAATTTGCAAATTCCTTTTATTTTACGATGCAAAAACTGAAACAAAAAGCTATAGATCAGAGAACCAAAAATAAACATGAAACCAAAAAATCAATCAGCACAATGGTCACAAGTATGTCTCATGGAAAACCCTTCACCAAGAAAAAACCCACCTTGTTGTTGTTGTTGCGATGCTCAATATTTTATTATATGTTGAAAAAATTATACATGGATAAGCTTACACCCATAATATGTAAGAATCAACTTCTTTCATAGTATGTTGGCACCTATCAGACATAAAATTATTTCTCTCATGGATCTATGAACTACCATCCACTGAAGGCCACCATGATCAACGATCCTCGCCCAAATTCCATTGGACTATCCAAGTCCTATTGGATGGAGAAATGTCTTCCTTATAATGAATCCTCCAAGTCACTATATACTTTGAAGACCCTGTCTCTTCACTTCCTCCATGTGAGCCTCGTTTCATATATTTTCAAACTGAACTCTCAATTTTCTCAACATAAGCACTGTAACAACATAGAATAAAAGCACAATCAAATAAAACATTTGCAGCACTAGCTGCAATCAAAACCTCCACAAAATATTCACACAAGTTGCAAAACAATCTCCTCAAAACACTACTCCAATCCACACATCAACACTTCACTCACTATATAAATATAATGGTTGAAATAATCTTCAGCTATCTACTGCTACAACTAAAAAATGCTTCATAAATTATGTAATAAAATCCTCACACATCTTTCATACTCTTATCTAAGCCTACACTCACTCCACACACACAAAATAATCAACGCAGCTAGCCAATCCACCATACTAACACTGAGCTTCCTCCAATATGTAGATGAACTCAAGTGCTCAACTCAATAATTACACGGAACTACTAGGATTCAAAACTTTGTTCATATGCTTATTTTGATCTGGATTCATATCATTGACTTTATCAAACCACTACTCCACTTGTCTTTTGATATCTTCAACTTTGATTAATTTTTGAAGGTCCCACGAATTTTTCTAACCATAAACTGAAAATTGTTGATCATAATCTTCACCACAATACAAAAATTACTTGACCAACGTGATAAATCCAAAGAAAAAATCATGCAAATGCTTGGTCACATGGATGATAGTGGCTCCATGTAACTGGAACATCACAGTGACTCCCATAGGATTGTCCACCAATGACTAGAGCTTTTCAGCTTCTCCCACAGGCTTGGCTCTATGGGACTGAGGGTAGAGATGAAGAAAACCAACGGATCTTCAGTCCACAACCTCTGCCAGCTGATGGAACACCTTCTTCAGCATCCGATCACTCCTCCAAATCTCTTAGTCAATTCTGAAATTGATGAAATAGGCCAAGAACAAGTCAGTGGCATGAAAGACCTATTCTTCCAACCTTAAAACCAATACCAACACCTCCAACTCCTCAAGCAACAACCACAACCTCTCTGACACAACCAACACCTGTAGCAACATCTCTAAGCTCCCGAAGCAACAACAACATGTCATACAACTTCCTCTAACATTGATAGAATCACCACGACACATGTAGCCATAACTCAACACATGTAGCATCATTTCTAATGTCTCCAATACATGTAGAGACATATGCAACACCTATAGAAAAACATCCAACATGTTGTGTAACCAGCTCCAAAAATAGAAGAAAGAGATATCAACGCCTTAGAAATAAGCCACTTCGAGGGGGAAACCTCCAATACATTACATAAATGAACAATTCTTGGATGATACAATTTACAAAACCTCCTTTCTATATATGGGAGTCCATGGGGCCATAATGTAATCCTAGTGGGGCCACAATGTAATCCTAGCCGACCTAACAATAATAATTTAAGGGCACAATAATAACAATATGGGGGTTACAAGGGTACAATAATAACAATAAGGGGGTTACACTAACAACAATAAGGGACTATACTAGTAATTTAGGGACCTAACATGCCCCTCTCCTTCAAAAAAGTGTTGTCCTCAACACTTGAGTAGCTCTGGGTGCTTCTGTATAAAATTCTCATCCTCCCATGTAGAATCTTCAGTGGGTAAGTTCTTCCACTTGATGAGATACTCTGAAATTGATCGATTCCATAGTTGTCAAGTTCTTGTTTCCGTGACCACTTCAGGTTCCAATATGATTTTTCCTTCCTCATCAAGTTCTGGCAATATTGTTTGAACTGGAAGATTTTCACCTATAACCTTCTTTAAGCATGAAACATGGAAAACTGGATGTACTCGCGAAGAACCAGGAAGCTCCAATTTGTATGCCATAGTACCAATCTTTTGCAACACCTTGTAAGGACCATAGTACTTTGGCGATAATTTATTATCCTTCTTAGCTTGCTTGAGGGACATTTTCTTGTATGGTTGTAGCCGTAAAAATACCCAATCTCCTACATCAAAACTTCTCTCGCTGCGATGTTGATCTACCTGTTGTTTCATTCGATTTTGTGCCAAATTCAGGTTATCCTTTAAGAGTTGGAGAAATTCTTATTGATGCTCGATGTGATCTTCCACTGCTTGAACCTTCGAATTTTCTCTTAAATATGATGTGATGGATGGTGGATGATATCCATAAAGTGCCATAAATGGGGTCATTTTTGCTGCAGTATGGAAGGAAGTGTTATACCACCATTTAGCTAGAGGTAACCACTTGACCCATTGTGTTTGTTTATCCGATACAAAACAACAAAGATACCCTTCCAAACATTTATTTACTATCTCAGTTTGACCATCAGATTGAGGATGATAAGATGAGATATGAGCTAATTGAGTACCCAAACAAGAAAATAATTCCGTCCAAAAATTTCTAGTAAAAATGGGATCTCTGTCACAGTCGGGTGTATATGCGACTTTATCGTTACCAACCCGCGTATGCGCAAACCCGTGATTTTTAGCAAGGGTTTCTATGGTGAAAATTACTAAATTTTAATTTATGAACGGACAAAATGATTTGCAAGGATGATTGATGAGCTTACCTGACAAATTCGGTGCGATTTGACGGTCGGTTGCTCCTGATTTGACGAAAGAAGTTTTTTGCTCCAGAGCACTTTTTTCCAAATCAGCAATGTAATAATGAACCAAATATGAGGTAATTTGTCTATTTATGGCTAAAAAGTTGAAAATTTTCACAAAAATTTGTTATGCTTATTTTTTCGATCTATCTTAAGCTGCATAACCCGGATGCTTGGAAGTGCCCAGTTTGGTATGTTTTCAGGTACATTTTGACGATTTTGAGATTTTTCCCAGTTTTTGATCCATGATTACCGACTCGTCATGGCAGGTATATGATCTTCACTGGCATATAGGTTAGGGAAATCACTTTCCGCTGCATCTTGCATACTAGCCTCCATACTGATCACTTGCCTTAGGGTCGATCCCATCAGGTCATGACTATTACACCCATTTCACTCGCCGATTATTTAATCATGACTTGGTGGTAGAGCCTTCCTTTACATGGGCTTCCTAGTTAGTTCCTCACTATCACTTGTTGCCCATGCTGCGTTTTATGTAGGCTCGGGAGTCCTCTTTAGTCCTGCCATGACTTATGTGTTGAAGCTTCATTCTTCTTCTTCTCCACTATTATTTTTCTGGCTATTACCCTAGAGGCTCCCTGGTGTTGTTAAGTTGTATTACTGCATTGCATATTGGCTACTTGTTTATCCTGGCCTTTAGCCGGCTTCATTTGGACTCGATGTTTAAGCCAACTTTTGACCTTGTCTATCTATACAAGTTAACCATTGCATGCACTTAGCTATCGCGACTTGACACCCTTTTACCCATGGATGGAACATTCCTTTGAGTATCGCTTACCAGTTTCCGCCACCTTGCATTGAGCATAGGATTGTTCCAATCCCAGGAACTAGTGCATCTAATTTTTGATACTCGTTCTATCCATTGTACCATATCATTCTTTTATTCTTTTTCAGGCTTACTATATGAAAAAGACAAAAAAATAAAATATAACAAAAAGAGCGGGAACGGGATGTATCTTCGTTGTTTTGATGGCAGTACAGAGTCAGTTTGTCGCCCTTGAACAAAGCACATATACTTATATATATTTCCTACATTTGGGATGGTTTTAGTTTTTGACCTAGCTTCAGCCTTTACCTTAGAGCACTTGTCAAATTCTCCCTGCATATCTCTTCCAATCCATATGGAGAGTTTGATCCGCTCTCCCCGCATACCGTACTTATACAAATGTCATTTTTACTGCCATGGTCATCACAGAGTCGTGCTTTTGCTCAAGGGAAGTCTAGCCTGAGTCGGCCATTCTGCGGTGTCTCTTGACTCATTATTCAGTCGGCCTTCCCGGTCTTGTCAGTATCATGTTCTATCACATCAGATGTTTTGATCTTCTGCTCGTGCTGGTTTGAGAAGGTCCTCATTGACTTCTTGCTAGTGGGTTTGTCTCTTATCGACTACGACACATTGCTCTGAGAGCAAGCCTAGAGCCGCATCTTGGGCCTATTTCCATCATTGATAGGTGACCTCGTGCTCAGCATTTGATCATCATCATGGGTCTTTGACTGAGTGGTTTCCCCTGTGTTCGACGTCAGCACACATTATCACACTTGGGATTTGTGCAGTACCTTGATTTCCATTTGACCTTATCGGTGGATTTCTCGCCTCTGTGTCAGCTTTCATTATTGGTTGGTTCAGAGGGTTTCTTCCGTGCACTAGCTTCATCTTGTGCATGTCGGAAACGTACTTCGGTTTTGGTTCCATCACTCTACTTCGTCCGATTCCTTCCAAATCTTGGCCCGCGGGTTACACTCGCGCTGGACTGATGTGGGATGCCTTAATGCCTTCCTTCCAGCAGATCTTTTCCCATCGACTCCGACTCATTGCTCTGGGAATAAGATCTAGAGTATTTTTGTCAGTACCTTAGGGTTTGCAGTCATCAGTGGCAGACTCTTCGCTATCGACAGTGGGGATTCATCATTGCCTCCTGATTGGTAGATTCTTTCAAGTGTTCGACTTCAACTCATTCATTCACACTTGTTAGATTGTACTCGGGCACCTTGACACTCATTTTCATTATTGGTGGGTTGTCTCGCGTTGGTTAACGGTATACATCATTGACCGGTAATCCAACGATTTCTCACATGGTCGACTTCAGCTCATTTATTCCCGTTGTGTAGAATTGTGCCATAGTGATCGGTGAAGACCTCGGGTTGCATCATCATTTCTCGGTTCACTTTTGACAGTCCATTCAGTTTCTGCCAGTGATGCCGTCCACCCTTATATGTTGCAGTTCAGTACAACAGCATCTTATATGTTGGCTCTCGAGTTGCGTGATTGTACCATGAGATCTACCGTTTATGATTTGGTACTTGGAGATTCAGTTACTTATATACCATGCATCCAGTTGCAGCATCCTTGATCAGCTTTCTATATGTGATACTTGGGCATTGATTCAGACTTATATTTCTGGGCCATGCTTAGATGATTCATTGTGTACTTTCAGTTCAGTTATACTTGTATACATGTTGGATCTATTCAGTACTGTCTATATGATGTATTTTTGACTGAGCATGGGTATGCCCGCCTCAGCATGAGTTGAATCTCTCTTTTCTTTCATTTTTTTTTGGCAGGCTGAAATCTGGTGAAGTCCTCTCTTGTCCTTGCGAAGTTCTTTCTAAGTGCATAATACATTTCGGCCATCATGTACCCCTTCTGACCTCATATATTAGGGAGCATTTGTTATAGCATCATTTCTCACCTTCATATGATTCATGATTGGTTTTATGGCTTTGGGCACCCATTCCTACAGACTTGGACAAAATTCACTAAAAAATAGTGTAAAAGTCCCCATACGCGGTTATGCCCAGACTTTTCCACGTGTATACGCGAGTCCACATGTACTTTTCTGCGTATGCCATTAAAATCATTAAAAATATATATAAAAAATCCCTATTTTCGAGCTGGGTTGATGGTTACTCTGGTAGTTCAACCACCCTATCACGTGGCCAACTGTTTCCAACTGTTGAAACTACTTTGAGGGAGTATAAAAGCCCCTCATGTGTATGGCCTAAGGGAGAGAGAAATTATTGATATTATACTCTGTTGGAATCCTCTATCCAAGTCTGAATTCCCGTGCCTCCTGCACTTCCCACTTCATTACAGGAAACCCTTGTTTCCTGGAGATGCTCATCTCCCTATATGTCATCTCGTATGCACCAGTTCGGAAGGAATCTTAGCGAGGCAAGGGTGGGATGGATCCGGACGACGGTCTGCTCGAAGATCGTGGAAGGATTCAGGTGATCTCTCCACTTGTTATTTCTGTACATGCTATTTATAATACAGAAGAACCATCTTGTTCCCGAAATATACGTGTTAGTGTCCGCTTGCATATATGAGAATATTGTTATTTAAGCATTTATTATGGTTTATTTAATGTTTCATATGGATTTCACTAACATTTAGAGTAGATATATGCTGTACAACCAGTTCTTCGTGCTTGTTTCTTCTTTTCTTTCAGGTTAAGAAGGAAGAAGGGTTGCTGGAGGTTTGGACCCCGCGGGATCTGCTTCAACCGTAGGACCTACGGGTAAGTTCCTCGATCTACTCTATTTAGTTTTTCATGAACATGTATGGTTGTGTGAGTCCTTCTTGAGTAGCATGCCCTACTCTGTGGAGGTTGTAACCCAACAAACCTCTAGGGTGATTTTCCCCGAAACAGGTATCCAAATAATGCTTCTTACTCTTCATGCTTACAAAAATATAGACTGGGGTGGAAATGTTGATGACCGGAAAAGCACTAGTGGAGGTGCATTTTATATGGGGCCCTGATTAGTATCATGGTTCAACAAGAAACAAAGTTCCATTGCTTTATCTACAACAAAAGCATAATATGTGGTTGTTGCATCATGTTGCACACAACTTCTTTCGATGATGAAGACATTAAAAGATATTCAAATTAAATGTTCTCCTCCCATATCCATCCTATGTGATAATACAAGTGCCATTAGTATCTCCAAAAATATTATCATGCATTCCAAAACCAATCATATTCCCATCAAGCATCATTTTTTACGAGAACAAGTGCTTGAGAAAAAGGTTAAATTCGAGTATGTTCCCTCCAAATACCAAGTTGTTGACATATTTACTAAACCTCTTCCCAGAGAATAATTTGAATATCTCATACAGAAGTGGGGAGTTATCTCTGCCTCATTATGTTTTTAAAATTATCTGATCTATTTGATTGTAGAAGATTAAATTTGATACACATGTTTCGTGATGCATAATCATGTTTACACACAAATTTCTCTCCAGATAGTCACGTATGGATCCGTCTATCATAAAATTGGATGCACAGGTTTAGGGGGGTCATTAGCCTTGCTAGGTATAACGAATTGTTGGAATTCTGTTGGTTTTTTATGTATGTTCGATTATCTCTCTCTATTGAGGTCCTTTGGTGTTGGTTATAAAGTCATATATGTAATTTGATGTAAGGGTCATGTTGAGACCCACGATGAAAATATTTTCATATTCAGTCATGCATGGACTTTTTCAAATATGCAAACCCACTTGGTTGGGTGCCTGAGTCAAAAATGTTAACTAACTTGGTTGGGTAGTTGAGTCAAATATGTAAACCCACTTGGTTGGGAGATTAAAGTATGTATGAATCCTTGGTGAGAGGAAATTTTGTAGAGTTATATATTCCATTGAAAATATGTTTTGAAGCTCCAACATGTGTTTAGGGGGAGTATGGTCTGTATAATGCAACAAAAATCTAAGCATTATTGTATATACAAGGAAAGAGAAACCTTCTTTCTCTATCGGTCCTCCCTTTTCCCTAGATGTCAAAGGGGGATAGTAATTTGGTGTTGGAATAATACTTATATTGATGTGGCTACAGGTTGGGTTCTACACCACCATGGTTGCCATCAAGTCAAAAGGGAGAGATTGTTTGCATTAAGATTGCATGAGTTGTCTTTGATGGAAACCCAATTGTAAAAGACCAAATATATTGATTTTGGATAAAATTAGAGATGGCAGAGTGATGGAACATAATGTCAGAGTGACGGGACATAATTTTTTCAGATCAGTTTTAGTATATGGATAAATCATAGGTTTAAGAAATTATACGCAAGTTGGTTAAGGCAAAGTCGCATATATATGCGTGTAAGAAGAAGAAAAGTTGCATATGCATTTACGCACTAAGTTTATGATACCAAGGGTCCTTACCATGGTATTAATCCATAGTATTGAGCGCAATAATGGTTAATTCATTCCGTCCAAGAATACCATCAACACTTGTGTGGTTTTGGTTCTTGGTATTGGCTAAGACTCAAACTATATAAGGAGGTGAAGATCATAGTCCAAAGGTGTGCATAATAATGAGAATGGAATGAATACTTCAATCTGAAGTATATATGCATGGAATGGGCTATAATCAATAGATAGATCTGATATTTTGATGCGCTCATGAATACAATAATGGATCAGGATCTCTAAACCTAAAATGACTATGTATTTGCATGATATGCTTATGATTTGTTTAAATATTTGGTTCGGAGTATAATTTCTGAAGTAAAATATATGATCTGAGAAATTTTTATGATTTGAAGTTTTACGTAGTCCTATAATATTTACATATTTATATGCTAGTTCATCACAGTGAAAGTGCGTATACTCGCGGGTTCATATCAACAAAGGTGCATAGGAAAGTTAGCGCTTTTTTGGGAGGTTGCTGAATAAAATGTATGATCATTTCTACTGTGTTTTTTTTGTTTATCAATGAAGTCTTATTATAGAATTTGATTGTTTGAATATTATTTATGCTACTAGTTGATTATGTAAAAATATGATCAGTGACTGGTTGATTGATAATGATGGATGGTATTGACTATTTAAGGATTATGTACATCTGAAAAAATGTATCTTAATATCTTTGATCTTTCCTAAGTATATAAAGAACTCTAATCTCTCAATATATAAATATATATACACTCGTTTTTCCATAGGAAAGCATGTATACACGTAGGTTGTAGTAAGTAAAGTAGAGTATAAAATTATTTTATGAATGATCAGGGTTGAAGTTGATTCTACATATTAATACAGAAGTCTGGGTTTAATGATGTGATTTGGTTACATTGATCTCATTGTTAAGTTTGAATATTGGTTGATGGTTATTTGTGTTTATCTACAAATTATTTTGTGCTGAAGCTGTTGGATCTAGTGTGAAAAATTATGAAATGTGGTCTGCAGTGGTTCTGAGGGTTGAAGCCTTAAGTGTGGAAGTCGAAGCTTCCTACCAGTAGAAGCTGTTGATCAATTTAGGGGGTTGAAGCTTCCTTCCAGTAGTGGCTGGTAAATGATATCAGGGGGTTGGAGCTCCCTTCCAGTAGCAGCTAGAGAATAAGAGAAGGTTGCAGCGTTCTGCAGGTGGGTGCCTACGTACTGGTATGAGTCTACATCATTACAACAACGTAAGAATTTTTATATATAATAAATATTGAAGATAGAGATGACAACAATGGTGATTTTCTCCTGACTTGAGTTTCCACCTTAAATCTTGGTGTTCATGTGTGATGATTTATTTTGGTATTAATGCACATTTATAATGCTTAAATATCTTATCAGTATTTATTTCAACATTAATGTTATCTGTGTATATGCAAAATTTCCTTTAAGAAATCCACATGCATATGCTAGTTGGAGTAAGTAGAGCCACATATAGAAATTAGTAAAAGAAAATATTGTGTATTGTAAATACTGATTCACCCCCCCTCTTAGTATTTTTCACAACATGAAGGTATAGCCAATACACACCCAATAGGATACAGTATGATCACAGTAGAAATATGTTCAAGTGTGCTATTGTAGGCATACCATTTATCTCAAATGAACATGCTCTTACCCAATGGTGAATTCGTTTCTTCATACATGTAGCGAAATGCACTAACCAATATGATGCATGCATTTAATTATTCAAACCACACTTATCCACCAAGTCAGGACTAGCATAGATATAATTATATCCAGAGTCAATCAAAATAGAGATAAATTTATCACAAATCTTACCATGCATGTCAATGATTGATTTGTAGTGATCCTCTTGCCTGTTGTCCATGGTTGTATAAATATGAGGAATTCTCTGCCCAAAATCTCCAATAGTATATGCCTCCTGTGCACTATATATATGAGGCCTACCACCTTGGATCTTTTGGAAAACATCTCTTGAGATGATCCTTAACGCATGTCTAACACTCCAATCGTCCAGTACCATCAACTCTACAATATTCTTGAGATCCATGTCCCTGTCTAGCTACATTAAAGTTCTTTTGTGGTGCTACATTTTATTTCTCTTCTCCATATTGAGGCCTTGCTATATTTTGCTGCCATTTTCCTTTACCTTTTTCCTTCCCTTTCCATCCTTCCTGAGATTCATTCTTGTGCTTTGAATATTCATAGCAATGCTTCAACTTCCCATTGACTTCCTCAAGTGACCCAGGCTCATCATACTCGATCTGATCTCTATGATAATGGTAAACCACTCACAAATATCTGAACTTTAGCCTTCTCATATTCAAGACACAGTATATACCTTAATAGCTCCAAGAAATTGGTCATATACTCCTCATATGTCATCGATCCCAGCTTTATCTCATAAAATTATTTGGCCTTACTATCATAGTACCTCTCTGACAAGTATTTCTTCTAGAAAATCCTCTTGAACCCATGCCAACTCAAGTCCTTTGTCCTGATGTTTCTAACTCGCTTCACATCTTCCCACTAGATATTTTCTTTACCTATAAGGTTGAAGATAGCTACTATGAAATTCATATCATCTTTGTAATTATGCAACTCAAGGAACTTCTTCATCCCAACTATCCAAGATTTTGTCTCTTCTGGTTTCTTCAAGCCCCCATAAAAAGTAGCCGACTTTCCTTTCTTAAATTCATCTAACAAGTACCATCTGTCACTCCTCCTATAATGATGACAACGATGGATATCATAATATCTATCTGAACCAAAACTTCAATAGTACTCGTACTCATCACCTCTCCTATCTGGAGTGTCCAACAACCTGCCATCTCTCACTGTGTTAGCTATATCCGACCTGTTTCTACCAGGAGATTTGCTGCCATATGGTTGTTGGGTTGTTTTGGGTAGAAACAAGTTCGATCTATACTACACACCAACAAAACCATTGATCATTGGCCCTTTCGGCAACGCCCTACAAGCAGATCAGAGTCTCACCCAAAGTGACTATGGGTAGCTGAAAAACTAGGTTTATGTAGCCTTGAGGGATTCAAAGATGTGAAATTATTATTTTTTCTTATTCTTAACACTTATAAATCACTTTTCCAAATTAAATTACTCATATAAGCCCATAAACCATTATTGCACTGAAATAAAATGAAACAAAAGATAATAAGAAAAAATAAATATTAATCACACATGAACACCAAAATATCGTCCACAAAAATATTTCTTTATTATGATGAATATTTGGCTACAAACAGTCTTGACCTGCACACTAAGCTGCAAGATGTATGGCCACTAAGCTGCAGAGTCTTCCCTTCACTATTAAATATTGATTATGACAATTCACACATAGATCTCTAGATGTGACATATTCTAAACATACAATTTCAAACCTTTATATAAAATTAAATAGTAGGGCTACATCATTACAATACCATGGTCCAAATACCATGGGATCCCCAAAAAAAGAAAATATGATGCAAAACCATTTATAAAATTTTGTGTTTTACAAAAAGAATGGGCTTCAACCTGCCCCAAATCCCCTTTGAAACTGAGAGATATATTTAAAATACTCCACTTCATGGCCCACCTCACGATATAACCCATAAAATGCAGAGTCTTAGCCAAAATATATGCCAAATGGGTTGTGTTCAATAGGCTCCCAATGATCACATGTGACTCATATCGAGTCACTCAGCTACTTTTCCTCTGGTCTTTCTTGCAATATTGTCGTAGGCACTATTAAACAGCTGCAAAATCCCTATGATCAGATTTTATTCACTGCACACTTATTCCAACAATGCTTCTGTCACTGGCCTTGTAGTCCTATGCAACACTACCTCTTCTCTCTGTCACAGCTCTTAAAGCTTCCCATCCACTTCCTAAGACAGTTGGAGAGCCTCATCCTACCATGGATAATTTCGCTCTATGAAGACCTGCTCCTCTTTCCTCAACTCTATTTTTTCTGTAGTGAATTTCCTTCATTGATCTTACTAAACTAATTCGAGATTGGCAAGGTATTCACAGTTTCCCAAATCTCCCAAAGCTACTTATGCTTCTACTGAATGTATTATTGTAGCTTCTGCACATTTAGATCTTCCTAGAGCAAAGTCCAAATCTGTAAAGTTTCATCCAATAACTTCCCACAATCTGCCACTATTGCAGAGATGTCAGCCACTACAACCTTCAAGTTGGTCACCCTCTACTCTCACACATCTGGTCATGTGGTTGAATGTAGCTTCATATATAGTTCATTGATCTTTATCTCATACTAAAATTTTACATCTACAACCTTACTCTTGTATTTATTTACTGCAAGGTCGAGCTTCACAACCTTGTGTTCCATTGATTCTTCTTTGTGGACATTAAAGTCTGGGACCTCGCAGCATGTTTCTTCAACCACCTCCTTTAGATTTTGTTGTTGTTGTATATCTTGGTCCTTCTCTTGGATGGCCTGCTCAAGTTGCTCCTTAAGTGATGCTCACTCTCTTTCTACCTGAATGTTCAATTTCGAAGTGAGATTTTTCTCATTGTTTAAGTTCATATATAATTTCTTATTACAGCTCATGTAATATCTAAAGTAGCAGCACTATGATGTTTATTTTCATATATTTCCATCCTTTTGCTTCCTGTTGTACCTCGATAGATTCAAAATGTAGTGCTTCGGTAGGTATCTCCACTATCTGTGCCCCGAGTTTGGGCTCTACTAATATTTCTTCCAAAATCCTTTCCTTTTCCTATACTAGTTGTCTGATTATCTGTGCTAGTATCTTCAGTTCTCTGATTCACTCTTCGACACCTGTGTAATATTCCAAAAAATTAGCCTTCAGCTAAATGGAATATTATAGTTTGTTTTATCACCAGGTAGGTGAATAAATGGGTGGGAGGCCCATAAGTCTCCTAAGCAGCAATAAAAACACTTCAAGTGTGAAAGGAGACGTTTTAAGCAGCTAAATAAAGCTCCTCCAAGTGTGAGTAGGGGTTGGATCATGTGGATTCAGTCAACTTTGACCAAGTCAATAGCATTTTTGTTGAGGAGTGGAGATTAATTGAGGAATAACGCAGTTTTGGAGGGATATTTATTTCATGAAGGAAATGACCTAATTGAGAGGGGCCAAAATCAAGGAAGCTCATAATATATATAAGAGGATGGCAGCCATATGAGGTTATGTTTTGGAATATTATTTTGTATATGGTCTGTTTAGACTACTTGCATTCTTCAGCTGTTTAGTTGAGATTGATGTGCTGTTTAGCACCGGGTGTTCTCGAGTGGGAATCCCACCTCTTTCCTTGAGAGGCCTGTTGTAAGAGAATTTAATTCATTTCCACATTTAGGTTTTCAGGCCAAGCTACAACTTTCTTCATCAGCGCAGTTTCTGCAGTTTATTGTGCTGTGTTGCAGCGGAGGGTATAGAAACCCACTTTCTGAGCTAGTTTCTCATTGTAGGAAGTATTATTTCACTTGGGAGATCCATTTGGAGAGTTCTTGGACAAATTTCAGATCTTTGGCACCATTCCAACTATTTCCCATCATTTCCAGTGCTGTTACAGCTAGGAATTGCGTTATTTTGGAGGGAAGATTCAGTAAGGGATCTTGTGGCTCCTTTGGATTGTGTTCATATGATTGAAGGGTTCAACCTTTCATTGGAGGAGGCCTTTGAGGGGATATACAATATATCTGCTATATTTCAGCCTTCTACACTCATGTGCTTTAGTTTTCATTGAATCATCAGCCCCGGGGCTTTATATACCATCTTGTATAGGGTGTATTTCTGAAAAACCCTTTCCGAGTTATTTGTAGGAGTTTGTATTGAGCATATATCTATATTGGGCATATATTTTGAGGAATATAACATCCCTACATATTTTTTACATTATTTTTCTGTAACAGTGTGTTTATAACTACGCTATAGCAACTCTCCAGCATTTTGTATTGTGGCAGTAGCTCATTTGTGGGACTAATTGTTTATGGGAGGTTTTTTCCTCCATTGTATATGGTTTATGCCACACTATTTGTGTTGATTTTCTAATCTAATACATGATTTTATGTCTCCATATTGGTCTCCAATGTTCATGAGTTGATTTACACTGCTATTTCTAGCTTTGTGTTCATATATTGCTGCATTCCCCATTTGGTAATATTACAGTGGTATCAGAGCATAATTGGCTCAGCCTGTGGATCTCAGCCATTATGCTATCAGGAGAATAAGAAGAATAAGAGATGTACAGAAAAAGAAAAAAGAAGACTCCGTTATTTGAAGGAAGAGAGGAGGAGGAGCTCTCAAAGATTCTCTTTCAAACTATGCATAGAATTAAAGGAGATCTCAAGAAGATGAGAAGGGAGAAAGAATCTCCAAAGTATTTTGGATCTAAATAAAACTCTAGATTTTCACATGATGAGTGTCAACATGCAAGCACACACTATGATTCACAGTGCAATCATATGCCCAGATCTACTATGAGGGAGATGAAATAAGAAGAAATTCCTAAGAAGGGGACTCTTAGGGATTATCTACAAGAATATGAATCTCAAACTAAGAGGTTCAGAGATAATATCACCTTTCAAGAGTTTTGGAAGATCAAGGTAGAGAGGAGCAAGCAGCGTGATATGGGTAGATTTTTCTATCTACTTTTGATGGTTCACCGAAATTTTCAGCAAGAGCTTGGGTGGAGGAGCTAGACATCTATTTGCAGCAACACCAAGTTTCAGATAATGAAGTCATCAAAGTTGCAATGCTGCATTTTGGAGGTAAGGCCTTTGTTTGGTGGATATTTGAGTCCTTTTTTTTTTTAAATGCACATACATCTACTTATGAAAAGTTCACTAGGAGACTAGTGGAAAGGTTTGATGGAAAACATTTTGAAACACCTTTGATGGAGTTAAACAAACCAAAAAAAACAAAATTGTTGCAAGGGTTGGAGGGACCTGCAGACTCAACTCCACTTCAAAAAACTATTGAATAGGATAACATCTTGCATAATACCTTGCTAGAGGTAATATCTCTATCTCATATTCCTAGAAAAGAGGGCATGGAGATCCCTTTTTCAAAAGAGGATCCTCTTGTTGAAAAGGTGATTTCCATTCATATTGAAGAAGAAGAGAAGGCTAGGGGTAACAACGCTGTCATATCTAGAGAATATCTAGCACCTCATGAAGAGGTATATGGAGCATTTTCTCCAACAAAAAAAATTCTTGTATCATTGTAAGAAGTTCCCAAGGATTTCATATGTGGAGATCCTGGAACAATCCAAAAATAACATGTGCCATTATTGATAGATTTTGAAACCTCGTACATAAAAAGAGAAGGTAGAGAGGAGGGTCAGCATCACATGATAAGGAGCACACACCCCTATCTGTTTCAGAAGGGTGATGCATAAAAGAGGTAGACTGATTTGTGAAGTGAGCGCAGGGACAAATTTGTCCATCCATATGAGCAGTCTACTCTTGACAATGATGTCTCACTGCATGGAGGCATTCCACCAGGGAGACCACCAGATCAGGAGATGATGAGAGATGCTTCACATGGGGTTGCATCACTCTTATATCCTGGAGGAAGGGATACTTTGGAGGGGTCTATTATAGTGCAGAGATTTTGGGTTAGACTCAAGGAGGAGGGAGACATTCTCCCATTTTTAGCATTACCCACTCTCACTACATATTCTGCGCTGACAAAAGTTTTTGCAGTGATGGGAGATGGCACCACTATGGTGCAAGGGAGATGCTCCATGGATTTGGAAAAACAAAGGGTACTTCTTTGGAGGAAGGAATCCTTCATACATTGGAGTAGATGAAGGCCACTCATGCTTACATTGGTTAAGATTAGGAGGTCCTTTTTGGATGGTAGCTTCTCATGGGTGGCCAAATTCCCAAGATCACCACTTCCACTTGAACATGAGAAACTGCATGATGGGCATGGCAACACTTTGGAGGATGACTTTGGCATGAGGGATGTAAAAGGAAAGGAAAAAAACATGTGGGGAGCTTTACATTTCAGATCTTTAGCGTTGTCTCTTAGGAGGGTTGATCCATATTGGAGGTCTCAACTCTTGGTGGAGTAATCCAACGATCTTGGTGCTTGCAATATTCTTGATGACCCAGAGGGAGATGATAGATACATGTTGGATGATGAGGTCATCTATTCTTATAGAAAATTCTTCTTGAATAGAGCTTCTGGGCTCAAGAAGAAGCTGTTACATGCAGCACATGTGGACTTTCTTTCCATGCACTTTGATGCGTATCAGTCCTTGATGGAGGAGTTCACTTGGGAGGGAATCCAATAGGATATATATCAACATATGGAGAGATGCATAGCCTAGATGATGATGGAGAGGTTGTCACAACCATTTACCTACTCATTGAGAGTGAGGGAGAACTTTCAGTTGAGCCATTTCAGCTCAATGACTAAGGTACATAGTAGAGGATGTACACTTATGCACTATGATTTGTATTCCTTTTCTTTTTTTAAGCATCATATTGTACCAAGGAGGATATCTAATTCTTGTATATTGTATTGTAATGTACTTGAGGCCATTTGCAACATTGATGTTGGCCATTCTATCAATGGTTTGTGGGGGACGCCACATGATTCTTGGTGTGCACCATTGACACCACATTTTACTTTCATGATCCCATCTTGTAGGATGATTGTGGTAGCAAAAAAGTGGCTGAAAGAACACTTGTTATTCTTTGTTTTGAGATAGAAAAGGGATGCACTGCACTGGTTCCATATGTGGTACTATGATCCACCTCCCGGTTGTCATGTGGAAAATTGTTTTCATTTTTTTTTTGCTTCCATATATTGATGATGTTCTTATGTTTATGGGAAGCTTTGTTGGGAGAGTGGCACAAGAGTTGAACATTCCCATTGGAAGTATTATTATCCATACTTTATATATTTCATGTTTTATGAGAATTCATGGCCAAACCATGATTGCCACACTACATCTCTTTTCTTCATGTGGGAGGAGCCATTTGGAGAACTTTAGTTCTTGGAGGGGGCACTTCATGGATGATTTATTTGGTGGGGTAACTTGGGCCATTCTTTGAGGCCATGAAATTTCAGCCCAAGATCAGAAACAGAGCCATACTTACCGTAAATGGAGAGAGAAACAACTTGGATGGAAAAATCTACTCTCTCCATGCAACCCCAATACATTGCATAAACCAGGGGTTGAGGATTTCTTTAATGAGCTACCTAGGATGGATCATTTCATTTGGATGATAGCATGGGTATGGGAGTATCTCATTGGGAATGAGGTTCCCCATTTTTTTCATCACTCCTACCTTGAGGATGCCATTGGACAACAATAAGGTTTCCACTTACACCTTCCACCTTTTCATTATGTGAACCATTGGGTTTTGCATACTTGGGAGGAACCATTGGAGGGTAGATTTATTGCAGATTATCTTGAGCAGTGGTGGAGACTATTGATGAGGAGGCCACAATAAATATATTTGAGGAGACCATTGGAGGGGAGGATTGTAATATTCCAAAAATTTAGCCTTCAACTAAATGGAACATTATAGTTTTTTTTATCACTAGGTAGGTGAATAAGTGGGTGGGGAGGCCCATAAGTCTCCTAAGCAGCAATAAAAAAACTTCAAGTGCGAAAGGAGATATTTTCAGCAACTAAATAAAGCTCCTCCAAGTGTGAACAGGGGTTGGATCATGTTGATTCAGTCAAATTTGACCAAGTCAACAATGTTTTTATGGAGGAGTGGAGATTAATTGAGGAATAACGCAGTTTTGGAGGGAGATTGATTTCATGAAGGAAATGACATAATTGAGTGGGGACAAGGGAAAGGAAGCTCATAATATATATAAGGAAGTGGATGGCAGCCATATGAGGTTATTTTTTGGAATATTATTTTGTATATGGTCTGTTTAGACTACTTTCATTCTTCAGTTGTTTAGTTGAGATAGTTGTGTTGTTTAGCACCGGGTGTTCCCGAGCAGGAATCCCACCTCTTTCCTTGAGAGGCCTCTTGTACGAGCATTGCATTCATTTCCAAATTCAGGTTTTTAGACCAAGCTACATCTTTCTTCATCAGCATAGTTTTTGCAGGTTATTATGCTGTGTTGCAGGGTGTTGCAGTCGAGGGTTTAGAAACGCACTTTGTGAGCTAGTTTCTCATTGGAGGAAGGATTCCTTCACTTGGGAGATCCGTTTGGAGAGATCTTGGTCACATTTCATATATTTTGCACCAAGCCAACTATTTCCCATCATTTCTAGCATTGTTCCAGGTAGGAATTGCATTATTTTGGAGGGTAGCTTCAGTAAGGTATCTTATGGCTCCTTTGGAGTGTTTTCCTATGATTTAATGGTTCAACCTTTCATTTGAGGAGGCCTTTGAGGGGATATACAAAAAATATGATATATTTCAGCATTCTACACTCATATGTTTTATTTTGCAGTGAATCTTCAGCCCCAGGGCTTTAGATCCCATCTTGTATAGGGTGTATTTCTGAAAACCCTTTTAGGGTTCTTTGTAGGAGTTTGTATTGAGCCTAGATCTGTATTGGGCATATCTTTTGAGGCATATAAAAACCCTAAATATTTTGTACATTATTTTTTTGTAACAGTGTGTTTATAACTACGCTGTAGCAGCTCTCCGACATTTTGTATTGTGGCAGTAGCTCATTTGTGGGAGTGATTTTTTATGGGAGGATTGTTCCTCCATTGTATATGGTTTATGCCTCACTATTTGTGTTTATTTTCTGATATAATACATGATGTTATGTCTCCATATTCGTCTCCAATGTTCATGAGTTGATTTACACTGTTATTTCTAGCTTTGTGTTCATATATTGCTACATTCCCCATTTGGGAATATTACAACCTGTTAGAAGTGCATTGTAGTGATCCTCTAAACTATTCCACGACTTTGTCATAGATTCATGTATAATATCTCCAATCTGATCCAAGTCCCCATAAGTGATGAATAATTATCTTATATCCTTTGTTTTATCTTCCTTTTGCTTCTTTTTGGTTTTTTTTGGCATCTTCGGCACCTTCCTTTCTATTTTCTGCGACAAAAGGAATTGTATTACTATTTTTAGTCTCCTTATTCTTCTCATCTCCTTCAGGATGATTTGGGTGACCCTTGTAATGTTTTTCTTCTTTTTCTTCCTCTTCCTCATTTTTTTCCTAATCCTTTCCACTTGGATCCCCATGCTACGATCTGTCCTCCTCTGTTGAACTATCTCCTGCCCTATGTCTCTAGAAAAACCATCCATTCTTTGAGCCATTGTTATGCTTGTGAAAAGAGGTCATATTATGTTACCAAATATGGTAGGAGATGTCATATCTTCGTCGCGTCTTTGTGAGTCTGTATATAGATTCTGTGGATGTCATCCTTGAAATTTGCAACAAATTGATCTTACTGCTATAGTTTTGGTGACAGGCGAGGGTGTTATTTCACCAACATGTGTAAGTCCATGTCATATAGCACAAAAAAACATCTTGTTTTCTTATGCTCACAACATTTGATTGGTATGCCACAATGAGGCATACCGTACGTCTTCACAAACATCTGAAGCTACCAGAGTGAACAATGAATCCTCCATCTCTCTCCATTCCAACATTTCTATTATCAAAATTAATTGTGTATAATGAAAGGTATAACCTTTATATTGAACCTCACAGCAGTCATCTAGAAATTCTTTGTAATGGTATGCAACCGAGTTGTACTGAACCTTGTTGGTGCATTGCACAGCTAATGAAAATACTGCTATAGGGACTTCATTAGCCTGGGCCTTTTTCATGATCTTCCTAGCTAATATGTGTGAGGCAAAGAAAACTCCCTAGTAATTTATTAAATTAATGTCATATCCTCACTTCCCTTTTGTCAGTCTGAACTTCTTCTTCGTGTTTTCAGCTATCGCTTTTTCTTGGTATTTTCCTACAAATTCTTCAGCAGGGTTTCATCCTTGATATGGTAGTCTCATGATTCTCCATATCATAATTTCATCAATATTGATCCTCTTTCTCATCCAGAGGAATCCATCATGCACGAGCACAATAAATTTTCTGACACAAACTGTGTTTATTGGACTTCTGCCAAAGTGCAGAACGTTCAACATGTTCAATAACCCTGACTACGCTAATCCTGCCACCCACTATTGTGGCTCTAACCTCATCACACCATTTTCAGTGTAGTGTACCTTCTTTAGATACCTGCCCAGTTCAAAATTTGGGTATTTGTTCTTGTCATTGAAATCAGAGTCCACAAAATTTAGCTGTGGAATTTTCCCCAAGGATTTTTCCAGCAAATGGTATTGACTCTAGAAATAGGGGTGTGAAGGTGCCATACTTAGCATCCTTCGAATATTTTGCTAGTTTTGCATTCGATTTTCTAGGTGGTGTACATGATGGAAGAGGTAATGAAAACGTTGTGCCCTCTATTTCCGTTTTCACCTACTCTACTTTTTCCTCACTTTCTCTTACTTCATTTTATGCTCTTTGGTTAGTTTCTTTTGTGGTGATCTTCGGTTTTTTGTTTGTGGTATTGGTGCTACGGAAATCTCAGATGGTGCTACAGGTGTATCAACTGTGGCTTCTTCCATGATTCCTTCTAAACCCTTCTCTTTGAATATGCGAATAAAATCTTCAGTATTCATACAACATCGCAACTTCTACAACTTCTCCGCACTTACAAATTTTCGAGCTCTCACGATAGCAAAGTACCAAATATTTGCGGAACATGGCTTTTTATAATGATTTTGAACTTCTAACCTCTTCATTAGCTCAAATCCTATTCATATTATATTCACTAAATGCATATTTGTCACTATATCCAATCCATATGTCCTCATAAATTTATCTTTCCACTCCTTTTAATGGCAACTTTCCTTTTTAACAATGATATTTTTCCAATGAACTAGGACATATTCCATATTGTAGTGAATCAATCCTTTTTACGAAATTTGACATAGTCCCATACTGTAGTGAAGCAATTCTTATGACGAAGCTCTCTCTTTAGTGTAGTTTATTGTCTAGTGCCCACTTTCAACTGAAGTTGGAACTAAGACTGTTCTCCTTTCTTATTTAGAGTGAATTTTTAGGGGCAGGGTTTCCCTGTACAACTTCAACCTACTACCATTTACTCTACCTTGAACCAATTCTCCATTTAACTTCGCTAATTGAACTACACCTCGATGAGTAATATACTTGATAATGCATGAGCCCAACCATTGCATCTTGAAATTTCCTGGAAATTTTACAAACCTACTATCATAAAGAAGAACAAGGTCTCTATCTAGAACTTCTTCTGCTTAATATGTCTGTCATGCCAGGCTTTTTCTCTTTCTTTCTGCACCTGCTGATGGAATCATGCTATACATATATCTTACTCCAAAGAAAGCAACTATGACATTCTTTCCTCCATTATATTAGGGTTTGTCATATATGTAAAAGCTGCAATCCTTAAGCTAGGCACATTGTACTCCATGGACATGAAAACTTCCTACCCATAAACTAACCTGAAGGGTGTTTGACCTATTAAATTCTTACAAGTGGTCATATAATCCAATAACACTACCGGAATTCTAAGATCTCGGTCCTATTTGTTCATATTGCATACCTTAGTAAGTTCATTCTCCAAAATACTATTAAATTCTTCCATTGTTCCATTAGTCTGATGGTGATAAGGGGTACTCTTCTAATGATATTATTGGAACTCCTCAGTTAATGCTTCAATAGTATTATTTAGGAAGTGTGCCACTCATCAAAATCTTCGGACATCCAAATCTAGAAAATATGCACTCAAAGATAAACTTTACTGTCATATATGCATTGCAATCCCTTATTGGTTGTGCCTCGGCCCATCTTGTCAAGTAATGAGTTGTTGTAATTATGTACTTTTCACTTGTCCTCTTTCCAGGGGGGTTGATTGGTCCAACAAAATCAATAGCCCATTTATCAAAACACTGTAACGTAACTTGTGGTACAAATGGAATCTCATCTCTTCTGGAAGGCTTCCCTATTCATTAACATACTTCACATGCTCTGAAATATTCCTATGAATCCTTATGTAGTGTATGCCACCACAATATGGCTCTCAAAATATACTGCGCAATAGCTTTTCTTGCATAGTGGTCTCCAGCTATGCCCCCATGAGCTTCTACTACAATCATTTGTATTTGATGTTCAGGAACATATCTACACAATATCTCATCTGGTCCCATCTTATATAAGTGTGCTGGTATCAACGAAAATTCATCTGACTTAACCACCAATTATTTCTTTTGTTGCGTATTTTATTCTGAAGGAGTCATTCATGTGGTCAAAAATTGAATGATATCTGCGAAGTGGTCATCTTCCACTATAAGTGAAAATAATTGTGCATCAAGGATATATCTTCTATGCTAGTTGGTTCTTCCCTTGTTTCTAGCCTTAACAGATGGTCAGGTCCTACATTTAGCCACCCTGGTTTAACAATGATCTCAAAGTCATATTCCTAGAACAACAACAACCATTTTCAAATATTTCCTCCTAAAATAGGCTTATTAACCAAATACTTAAGTGAAAAATAATTTGTAAAAAACTTAAAAGCGTAATCCCAGAAAATAGCTTCTAAAATTTTGAAAATTATACACCATCACCAATCCTTGCCTTTATGTAGTGGTGTAATTATTTTCTACTTTAGATATTAACTTCCTACTTCCAAAAGGTATAGGATGATCAATCTCTCCTACACCAGGTTGTTCCAATACCACTCCTAAAGCTATACAAAATGAATCTATATGGACATGCAATTCCTTATTCCAATTAGGAAACACTATTATAGGTGCAACTGCCATTTTTTCTTTCAATATGTCGAGGCTCTTCTCACATTCTTCATTCCACTGAAAGGTTACATCCTTCTTCACAATTTTCTCCATAGGTGCAGTGATCTGCGCATACCCCTTGATGAGCTTCCTATAATACCTAGTATGTCCCAGTGTAGTGTGAAGCTATCTTACAATGTTAGGTGGAGTTAAATTCACAATGATAACAATCTTAGTAGGGTCCACCATTATGTAGGTTTTAACCTTGTACAAAAATTATCTAAAAATGAATTCTTAAAGACATAAGATAAACAGTAGCAAGAGAATAAAGCATGAAACAAATATACACAGAGGTTTTCCATTGGATCCAAAATCGGAAATATGATCTTTATTATTCATTATATTCCTTTTAGTGTTACAACACATTCCAAAGAATTCATAAAACCCCAATCCATTAAACCTGGATTAGAACATAACCGTAGTTCCCTTGAATGGATCTAAAAAATACCAAGGGCTGAAAACCAACATGCCCCAAAACCATATGCAAAACCATGCAAAAAACCATAGGTGGGTCTGCCCACCGAAAAATAAGGAAAAAAAAATTCTCCGGTCGCTGCCCTAGACCCCAAGCGTGCAACTAATCATGGAAAGAATATAATGCGTACCCAACATTATCCCACTTGTTGTTTTAATTCTGCAACAGGCCATAGGAGAGCTTACCCATTATCCCAAACCTACAACACCCATTGTTTCTCTACACTAAGAGAACTTTTGAGTTCTCACAAACTTCGTCAATGCATCTACAACATTCTTCAAAGTGTCCACCTTTACCAGTGACACCTTTTTATCCTCAACCATATCTCTAACAAAGTGATATTGAACATCAATGTGCTTTGTCTTTGAATGATAAGAAGGGTTCTTAGCCAAGAAAATTTCTCTTTGGCTATCAAAGTATATCATTATAGCTCACTGCACCAACCCCATACTTGAACATAATGTCTGCAACCAAACTGCTTCCTTGCTAGCATGAGTGACTGCCATGTATTCTACCTCTATATTTGAAAGAGCCACTACAGACTATATTTTACTCATCCAACTGACTGCACCTCCAAATAGGCTAAACACATACCCACTTTTAGATCTTATTTGGTCCAGATCTCCAGCCTAGTATGCATCAAAAAAACCACGATTTCAAAAACTCTGTCCAATCTTGATCTTCCCTAGTAGCACAAACCATAACCACTAGTGCCACACAAATATTTGAATACCTGCTTCATTGTTGTCCATTTCTCCTTCCTTGGTTTTGACATAAACCTCCTCAATACTCCCACTACATGTGAAATGTTTGGTCTAGTACAAACCATTGTATACACTAGGCTACCCACCACACATGCATATGGAACACGAGACATATCCTCCTCTTCTTATTGTGTCTTGGGACACTGTTCAACATATATATTTATACCTATAGGAATAGGAAGATTCACTAGTTTACTATCCTGCATATTAAACCTCTGCAATATTTTCTCGACATAATTCCTCTAGTTTAACCAGAGCTTCCTCTTTTCCCGATCTCTCTTAATTTTCATTCCCAAAATATAGTTTGCAGCACTAATATGCTTCATATTGAAATTGGAGAACAATTGTGTCTTCCAATCCTGGATAATTTCTTTGTCATTTCCAATCAACAACATATCATCCACATACAAGACCAAATAAATAGCATGGTCACCAATTAATTTAAAATACACACAGTGATCCTCTTCACTTCTGGTGAATCCAAGTCCCTGTATATAGGTATCAAATTTCTGATACCACATCCTTGGTGATTGTTTAACCCATACAGATAATTTTTAAACCTGCATATCAGTTCTTTCTTACCCTTCACCTTAAAGCCTTTAGGTTTCTTCGTGTATATCTCCTCTTCCAGATCCCCATGAAGAAATTTTTTCTTCACATCCATCTGTTCTACCTCAAAATAAAATGCAACAAAAACAGATAAAAGTAATATAATAGAAGTAATCTTGGCAACAGGAGAAAAAATATCACCAAAATCAATTCCCAACACCTGGGAATAACCTTTTTCTACCAACCGAGATTTTTATTTCTCCATTTTTCCTTATACATTCCTCTTATTCTTAAACACCTATTTTCCCCCGATAGGCTTCCTTCCAGCCGACAACTCTACTAGATCCCATTCCTCATTTTTGTGTAAGGATTCCATTTCATCAACTATGGCCTCCTTCCATATTTTTCCATTCTCTGAATCCACTACCTCCCTAATAGTTATGGGATCATCATCAGTGATATTTAAAGAAAAAATTGAACAGAAAGAATATGAACTATACCTTTCTAGTTGACTTCTTTCCGGAACTGATCTTCTCACAGCTCAAGTTTATGGCTCTTCTTCTTTTCAATCTTGTTCTGTTGTAGAGTCTGATTCATACTTCTTTAGCTCAAACTCTATCTTCTCAGGTCCCTTTCGTAGGGCTTCATTTTTAACAACATATTTCACCTCTATAAACGCCACATCTTGATTGTAGAGAACCTTCCTTTTTTCTGGGTTCCAAAGCTTGTAACCTTTTAAGCCATCCTTATACCCAATAAAGATGCCCCTTTCAGATTCATTATCCAACTTGGTCCTTTTCTCCTTTGGAACATGTACATATGCATTATATCCAAATACACTCAGATGTGAAAGAGAGGGTTTCTTGCCAGTCCATACCTCATGTGGAGTCTTATCCTCCAACGCTGATGAAGGTGATATATTAACTAGGTAACATGCAGTCTCCACTGCCTCTACCCATAATTCTTGTCCTAACCCATTACCACTAAGCAAGCTTCTTTCCTTTTCCATTAGCATTTTTTTCATTCTTTCTACAACTCCATTTTTCTGAGTTGTCTATGGAGTAGCATTTTGTCGTGATATACCAGAATTCTTAGAAAACTCTTAAAATTCCTTCTTACAGAACTCTCCACCATTATATATCCTCAACACCTTTATCTTCTTCTCTCTCTGGTTTTCCACCAAAGCCTTAAATTATTTAAATCTGTCAAATATTTCAAATTTATTCTTCAAGAAATCTATCCATGTACTCCTTGAGAAATAATCTATGAATGAAACATAGTACATATAAATTCCCAGTGATGGAACTGACACAGGTCCAAACACATCACTGTGCACAAGCTCTAATAACCTGTTCACCCTCTTAGCACCAGAAGGAAAATTTACCCAAGTCTGCTTCCCATATACAAAATTTTCACATAAATTGAAATACAAATAGAAATTAGACATACCTTCTACCATACCATTACCATGCAGTATCTGAAGGCCCTTCTATCCAATATTTCCAAGCCTTTGATGCCATGTCATGGTCTTTTCTCGAGAGACTACTAGGATTTTCGCTCCACTTTCAAGAACCACAAAATTGTTGGACCCATCAATAACAGTGCTACCCTGAAGCTTGTACAGAGTTCCAATCCAAAATCCCCTCATTAATACCAGTGCTCCCCAAACCATCTTGTAGGTATCTTTCTCGAACACTCTTTTTACACCTGCATCATCCACCTTGCTTACAAAAATCAGATTTTTAGCGAATGCAAGAATATGAAGAACACCAGGAAGTATTATAATCCTTCCAACTTGTAGCTTAAACTTGAATTTTTCACGTTTGATGATTTTGGCCTTCCTATCATCCCCTAAGAAGAATTAAGTGAAAGGATGCACTTGAGTCAATCAACCATGCCTCATGATCTACATGTGTATTTGAAGAAGAAGACAAATACACACCCCACCTTAATCTGTGGTGGTTTTTTCTTCTGCAAAAGGAGCATCATCAGATCCCTTTCCTTTATAAGGAGCTTTAGATTTGCAGTAATTTTTGTAGTGCCCTTCCTTTCCGCATTTCCAACATACCTTTACATGCTTTCCCGGAGATTTAGATCTCCCTCTAGATTTAGATCTCCCACTCGAAAACGTATTTTTTTTTTTTTGTTCTGGGAACTTCCTCATATAGATAAGACATATCCATAATGGCCCTCCATATTTCCCCATCTTTTTTCCTCCGATAGTAAGGCTGAGACAATTTCATCAAAATTCAAGGTAGTTGTATTGATACCTATTGCAATAACCATACTATCCCAGGAATCTGGTAGTGAACACAACAAACTGATGCACTTATCTTCATCTGAGATTTTAATATCAACATATGAAAACTAAATTACCACATTATTTAAGGAGTTCAGATGCTATGTCACCGAGTCTCCATCCTTCATCCTCAGGTTATATATATTTTTCCACTTGAAGAATAAATTCACCAGAGACTTAGATTGGTACAAAGTCCCTAACGTGACCCACAATGTCTTTGTTGTAGATTCCCTAGATACATTCAAAAACACTGAATATGAGATACACAACTGTATTGTGCTCTTTTCCTTCTGATCCACCTTCGCCCAGTCTTCACTTGACATTTCCATTCATTTAGTACATGGATCTACCGTGATCCACCGATATTTATCCACTAGAAAATACTCTATCTTGAGCTTCCACAACTCAAAACTTTGATCATTAAATTTATTGATATATATCTTTCCATTGCTCACCATCTTCTTTCACTGCAAGAATCGATCCTACAATTCTCCCACTAAAAAGGGTCTACCACAGGCCCAAGAAAAAAAATCCCTTAGCAGCAAAGTCATCCCTTGAAGACGAAACAACTCTCATACCAAATGTAGGTTTTAATCCTGTATAAGAAATATCTGCAAACGAATTCTACCATAAAACATAAAACATATATACACATATGATTTCCCATGGATCCCAAATAAGGACTACCAGCTTGATTTTTCATTATATTCCTTTTACTATTACAACACATATGTATACATGTTGAAGCATTCATAAACCCCAATCCATTAACCCTAGATTAGAACATAACCGTAGTTCCCTTGACCAGATCTACAAAATACCAGGGATCAAAAACCATCATGCCCAAAAACCATGTGCAAACCAATGCAAAAAACCTTGGGCAGGTCCTCCCACCGAAAATTAAGGAAAAAAAATCCCCGTGGTGCTGTAATATTCCTAAATTAGCATGCAGCTAATTGGAATATTAATTTTTTCTCTTGTCATTTAGTTAGATGAATAAATGGGTAGGGATACCAATAAATCTATTTAGTAGGAATAAAATCCCTCTTGATGAGAAAAGGGATCATCTTCATAGTTGGATAAAGCACCCTCATGTGTGAACAGGGGTTAATGCATGTGGACAAGGTCAATTTTGACCAAATCAACAGCGCTGGTATGGAGGAAGTGGATCATCAATGAGAGACATCACAATGTGAATGGGAGGAAGTCTCCATGATAATATTGGCTTTAATGAGTGGGAACCAAGGTGAGAAGGCTCACATTGTTTATAAGGAGGGAAAGGCAACCATAGATGGCCAGGTTATTGATGATTGATTTTGTGGTCCGTATGATTTCTTGCACTCTCTAGCTATTTAGATGAGATTGTTGTGTTGTTTAGCACCGAGTGTTCCCAAGCAATGATCCCACCTCTTCCCTTGAGGTAGCCTCTAGGAAGAGTATTGTACTATCATTTCCACACTTCGACATTTTGGCCAAGGTTCAATCTTTAGCTATAGTGCAGTTTCTATTTATATATGTGTTGTGTTGCAGGGTGTTGCAGTGGAGGGTTGAGAAACACACTTTCTGAGCTAGTTCTTTAGGGGAGGGAGCATTATTCTCATTTGAAGATCGGAAAAGGAGGTTCTTGGGATTTATTTCACATCTTTGCACTAGACCAACCTATTCCCATCATCTATAGTGCAAATTCCCTCCTTGACTGCATTATTTTAGTGAGAACTTGCAATGGAGGTTTCAGTGCTTGATTTGGAGGGTGAGATCTTCAGTGTTAGAATTAGCCTTTCACTTGGAGACTTTTTTTGGAGGATTTCTATTCATTTCTTTATCATTTCATCCACCTCCTTCCATTATTCTATTTTTCAGATGCAATTCAGCCCTAGGGATGCATTCTGGCATTTTGGTATTTTGGGTATTTTCGGAAACCCTTCCTGGGTTGTCTTGGAAATGTGTTTGGGAGCCTAGATCTTCAATCCCAACATTTCTTCATCTATATAACAGCATATACATCTTAATATATATTTTTGTAGTATTTTATGCCCTAAAACTGTGTTTTCATTGCTCATGGCACTTGTATAGTATTATTTTCTCATGTATTGACATATTTTCTTAGAGGAGGCTTGTTTTGTATTGCTTGAGTGACTTGATCCTCAAGTGTTGGGGCCCTTGTTTTTGAAATCTTGGTTAGAACATTTTGAATTTTGACCTTTTGAGTTGCGACATGAATACACATGGCAATCACGACCGCATCGCAACTACCAGGAGTCGCGGAGCTATCAAGGTGGTGCGGAAGCATGAGATAGCTGAAGAAAGAACACACACAAGTACAGATGAAGAAAAGACAAAGCAGAAGACAGAAAGCAGAACACACAGATAACAGGAGAGAAGCTGGAAGCAGCTGAAGAAAAGAGACAGGGAGGAACTGATAGTCGCGATAGCGGGTGAATAAGTAACAGTCACCCGGCTGAAAGAAAGAGAAGGCTGCAGAGGTTGTGAGGCTCGCGACAGGAGAAGAAGCACAGAGCGACTACGGGAAATCATGCATGACATCTCTGTGATTCCTAATCTTCTCTATTTTTGTTTCGTAAGACATTTGTACATCTGTATCAGGGTTGTAAGCTATCGCTGAAGATGCGATGTAATCATGGGCTTGGCCAAGAGATTAATATAATGAAAGGTTGTTGTCTCAATGAGAGGTTCACATGCATGTAATGTGTTTATGCTGGTTTAAAATTTTATTTTCTAATGTCTGAAGGCTTCTTAAGTGCTCTTGCGTACATGACTCTGTCTATATAATCGATGCATTTCCCTTCATGAGTTGCGACTTTGTTCCTTGCCATTGATCTCATCCCCTTATGCATGTGGTTGCGGCACGCCTCGGGTGAGACTCTCTGCTCTCCGGAGTAGGGTGAAAATGCCGACGTGATCCTAGACTACATTGCACCCCTTTGTTGGCCACAACTCCTGAACCTGGGTCTTGTCCGTGAGACCTGACTTCTCGCCAACAAATGGTTCCGTTACCGGGACCTGCATGTTCTGAGGGGACCTAGATCATGGTATCAAGGATTTTTGAAGGAGAGATACATCGATGGTGGGATAATCATCTCGACCAGTTCATTGCTCAGCAAGAAGAGCTGACCAAGCAAAAGGAGGCGGCGATCAAGGAGCTCGTCCTTTTCTCTGACTCAGCCAGTGATACGTACAAAATTTTCCGGGGAAGGTTCCCTACCGACCTTTACAATTGGTTGCGGAGATTACGAGCGATGGTGCCTCGAGAGGGCTTGCGGAAGATAAACCGCAGGTGGGCGCATGAAGATCTGGTGGCGCTGCATCGAGTGAACACTGAACTAACCCGCGCGGTGGATTTTTGGGTAAGGACCACGTTGGAAGGATACACTGTGGAGTTTGCTGCTGAGTGCTATCAATCTTTCTCGAAGGCCGAGGTTGTCTTCCACGAAGGGCCAAGAGGGAAGCTACTTAAGGAGATTCCGCTGTGGATTAAAGCTCTGATGGTGGATGAAGGGTTGATCGAATTCCACAAAACGAGTATGGAAGCGTAAACCACCCGTGCTGGGAGAAGGGAGAAGGGACAGACGCTACGTAGAATGTGAAAGCGGGAAGCGGGGAATGGATGTTGAGGCTGCAAGGACGTTGAGGGAGCGACGTGCGCATCGGCGGGCACAGATCGCCGATAGGTGGCGAAGAAGGGTGATGCGAGATTTGAAGAGACGGGAGATTGAGAGGAAAAATCAGAAGGAGGTGCCTCAGAGGATAAGGATTATGGACGCGAGTACCCAGGGACGAGAAGGGACCGCTGCGAGAGTGCAATGGGTGCATGGGAGCCCAGCGACGGGAGGAAGAGAGATGGTGACTAGCGAAGACGATGAAAAGATGCAGCCCGAAGAGAGTTCCGATGACGAATGGCACGGCCTGATGCAGCGAATGTTTCAAGAGCGGACGACACTCACCCCTCCAGGCAGCCCTACTTCCCACATTCTACATGGCCAGGATCCCTACCTTCCCCTGGTACTATATCAACCTTTAAGTAATATTTTCATTCAGTTACAAGCATTGAGTCAGTCATACAATAGTTCATCAGCGTCAGTAACGTCCGGTAATAGCAGCGTTACTAGTAGTGTTGTATTCCCTAGTGGAACCGTTACGCAACCAGGACCTGGAGGATTTATCCTGGTCAATACTCCGCAAGTACACATGGCTGGATCTTTCACCCGGTATCCAGAGTTCTCTGGCCGGGGCAATGATGATGTAGAGCAACACTGGTATCTGTGCGAAGCCATCTAGAGGGCTCGGCAGACGCCAGATGCAGGGAAGTTAATAGAGTTCCAAACCACGCTCAGAGAGAGGGCTCTACGATGGTTTATCAAGTGGTACGAGGCTCATCCTAACCCCGTAATTGCGGACGTAAAGCAGGATTTTGTCCGCGAATTCAAGCTTCCCCAGACAGACCAGCAGGGCCTGTCCGAGCTTTGGGAAATTAAGCAGAAGGAAGGTGAGACCGCATGGGAGTTGATGCGGCAATTCAAGGACGCGATTGGGAAACTTAGCTACCCGATCGATCCAAACCACCAGAGGGACTGGTTCATCAAGGCTCTGCTTCCCTTGACATGAACCCCTCTCAATTAGCAGAAGATTGATAATTTGCAGGACGCCTTGGAGCAGGCCATGAAGATTGAAGCCATGGCAGGCTACCCCCAGGAATACCGGGGGGGGGCCGACCCTGCAAGATCCTTCTTTGATAGGGTTGCAACACCAGATCACCAGCTTGATTGAAAAGCTCAAGGAGCTCCAGCCGGTGAGACCAGCGCGGCCAAATGTTTGGTGCACTCATTGCCTGGTCGAGGGCCACGTCGCAACCGAGTGTCCCCGGTTGCGTGGCGCAGGGGCAGGACCCTCGGTCGCGGCAATACAGGGGGTCCACCATCTGGTGGTGGCGCGGCGATGAATCCGCAGGGGGTCTACCAGCCGCAACAGCCTTATGCGGGGTTCCCACCTCAACTGGGTTCCTCCACCACAGAGTACTGCGAGATTTTCCAGACGCTGGGGCATCCTCCTCGGATGTGCCCGATACTACAGAAGTACTCCACGGTCCCAAACAATGTGTACTGCGAATTTTGTGTTTCCACGACTCACAACACTGAGCAGTGGAGGGCGCTCGATGCACTTGCAGATCGATTGGATCGTCCCTCCTACAGGGTGAACGAGGCCCCAAGGGGAAGAGGCGGCGGCATGCGGGGAGGCCGCACAGGCGGATGCAATCCGGTGAAATGTTACAACTGTGACCAGGAGGGTCACGTGGCTCACGAATGTCCCCTTCTGCGACGACCCTGGTGTTCCCAGTGCCGGGTGAACGCCCACGCCACAGAGGACTGTCCGGAGCTCATCAAGAAGTGGGAAGAACGGGCGAGGCAGAGGGGAGCGAATATGATAAATTCAGAGCCGCGAGGGACCGCGACCCCAGACATGCAGAACGTCGCGATTGTGACGAGGGGCGGGAAGAAAACTGGGGAGGATGCCCATGGGAAGGAGCTAGCACGAGTGGTTCGGCCGGCATCCCCGAAGATGTTAATCAGGCCCGAAGCCCAGAAGAAGTATTTCCAGGAGGCAGTTGAGACGTTCGCTCAGCTGCGGGATGCGGGAGGTCTGGAGGAGCTCGTACTGCCAGAATCTGGGGCGCAGGGCGTCACAGGTACTGTGATCGAGGACTGGCTCTAGCTGTTCCTCAGGATTGTTGACAATGCTGCGCTACGGCAGCAGCTCAAGCATGCTTTGGAAGGAGCACTGCAGGGGCGCACAGGACTTAGAGACCCGGCGAACGCTGCCCCTCAATACGTGCAGCGCATCAAGCGGAACAAGCAACGAATAGGCAAAGAATTCCGGCTTAACACGCAGGTTGCGGGATTCCAAATCAGCGATACCATGCTGGACTTGGGGTCCGACGTCAACATACTGCCACGAAAGACGTGGGAGGCCCTTGGAAGGCCATGGCTGGCCTACTCGCCAATCCAACTCAGGATGGAAAACCAGTACTGTATTCTGCCAATCGGCCAGCTCGAGGGTGTCGAGGTCGACATTGCGGGGGTGAAGACATACACCGATTTTGAGGTTATTGATATCATGGGCGACAAGGATCCTTATCCTGCCTTACTCAGCATCGACTGGGCTTTTGAGAATTATGCCATCATCGACCTTAAAAAGGAGCTGATGATTTTTGAGGATGGGGAGGTACGAGTCACCCAGCCCCTTGACCCGTATCAGGGCCCGCGATATACGAAAACAGTGGACAATCGGGAGGATGCTCAGATGATGGACCACCTTTATCAGATGACTGTAGGAAAGTGGGACGACTATATTAACCCGACTGCGACTGGCTCTGTTAGTTGGCAGAGTGTGCAGAGCTCGGAACTCGGATCTGAACTCGCGTGGGAAGACTGACAGCAAGGGGGATATGAGACCACCACGCGGAGATGTGCTACCATTGCCCAAGTCCGGTGGGTGGGGACTGAGATCCGCGGATATCTCACCCTGTCAAACATGCAAGTTGTCAATACTTTTATTACCAAGGTGGAAGACCTGGTCCCAACCGAAAGCCGGATGCCACTTTTGGATGTGGCCTTGCAATCGACGTCGGCTCGGTGGTGGAAAAATCACCGCGACACTCTGTTGTGATGGGATTGCGTGGCGGATGCTCTGCGGGCACGCTTTAAAGAGGATGACGGACCTCGCAGTATGCTTAAGTATCGCGGAACTTCCGACCCGCGAAACCATTTGCGGGCCTGTGAGGAGTAGTGGCGCAGCACCAAGTACCCTGAGGAGCTTTGGGTCCACAGGTTTATCCACTCCCTGGATAGAATCCCCCAGGCCTGTTACCTGGAGGAAGAGCGGAAACGGGGAACCCGCTCTTGGCAGGAAGTCACGGACAAGTTCGTTCGGTGCTTCTTTGTTCGGCGGGGACGAGCTTCCGCTACACCCAATGCATGTGTTGCGGCCGTTCGAAAAGTGGGTTGTCGATTTTGTAGGTCCCATCGCCCCGGTCGCTAGACACTCCAAGGCCTGGTACATCATTACCGCCACGAATTACCTCACCCGGTGGGCTGAAGTAGCGGCGGTACGCGACTGCTCGACGGAGACAGCTGCCCGGTTCATTTTTGAACACATCATTAGCTGGTTTGGCTGCCCACGAAGCTTAACCAGCGATTAGGGTACGCATTTCATTAATGCCATGGTCAAGTCACTACTTGACACATTTATGATTCAACATCACAAAAGCAGCCCATACCACCCGCAGGCCAATGGTACTGTGGAAGCATTTAACAAAATTCTTGAAAAAGGCTTGACTAAGATTTGCAATGCTCAGCGCGACGATTGGGATGAGCGTCTCCCAGCGGCATTGTGGGCCTACCGGACCACGGTGAAATGCTTGACCAATCAGACACCATTCCAGTTGGTGTATGGCCAGGAAGCTGTGATTCTCTCCTAGTTCATTGTACCCAGTCTTTTAATCGCTACGTCTCTTCAGTTCTCAGAAGAGGAGTCACTTCGGGAACGCCTCCAGGAGCTACAGGAGTTGGATGAGGCCCGATTCCTGGTGGAATTCCACCAAAAGGTTCAGAAGGCCAGGCAGAAAGTGTGGCACGACCGCCACCTCAAGAACAAAGCCTTCCAATTCGGTGGCAAAGTTCTCTTATATGATAGCCGGTTCTAGAAGTTTCCAGGCAAGCTCCAGATGCACTGGTTGGGACCCTACTTTGTCATTGAGATTCGCGACTTAGGAGCCGTTCGGTTGGCACAGCTGGACGATACAGTTCTCCCTGGGTGGGTGAATGGCGCACGCCTGAAACCCTACCAGGAGTAAGTACCTTTCACTTCTCATCAATAACTCTCGCACCCGAGAACACCCGTAGCGTAGCTTAGTCGAATAACTCTCCCGCAACCGGGATGAGCGTAGGGAGTCTTTTCCGTTCATAGGTAGTCTGTCAATAACCACTCAGTTGCGGGGGCCGCACCGCAACCGACTGTGGTCGGGGCGGCGCCCGTCCAGAGTGTCATCCTTGTAGGATCCATCAACGTGCCAGTATCAGTCCAGGTCATTTCCGTTAGTCCTTTTTGTCAGTCCGTAGGATCACTCAGATTTGCATCATAAATTACCATAAGTAGGTAGTAACCGTACCATAATCATTTTCCATCATCCGCAGTTCCCTCAGCCGTCGCGTCCGCCCATTTCCCCATGCCGTCGTCAGCAACTGTCAGATTACACACAGGCATGCGATCGATCGCACGATTATCGCAGGCAAGAAGGCTAGCAGGAATTAATTATCGTTATGGGGTCTCATCAACTTCGCTCGTGCCAGGTGATGACATAACTTGCATGGAGACCAACAGCACGATAATGCCGGACCATTTCAATTTGGCAATTGCAGCGACACCAGAGCGGTTGAAGTCTCAAAATGCACCGCACCAAGATAGAAGCTCCAGGAGAATTCTCCAGGTTTACCAGCGCCGTGCCAAAATGCCAAAGGCTCTCCTATCCATTGTTGAACCGGCGCTGGACAGTCGGATCCACAGAACAAAGTCGCTGGTTGGCAAATACGACAGTGCAGCGTTGATAGACGCCAACCTGTACGACCTGGTCGAATTCCCCTCCCTCCATTGGCAGACATATATGGAGCATCACTACACACCAGGCAGTAGCTCAACCAACCGAATGCGACCAGAGTACAGGGGCCTCCAGCAATCATCCCTAATGAATTTAATAACTCTTCCTGTCTTTGGGACTACAGGACCGGCCCTGCAATGCACCCGGTTCCTCCTCAGCCGAATTCAGAATGGGTCCTTGTGGCTAAATGAGGAGATCCCCATTCACACTTAAGACATTCATCACCTCACAGGGCTGTCCCAGAATGGTGCAGATGTCTCCACTACCGGTCAGACATCTTCCAAGCGCGCATGGAAGTCGGGTGATACAGACCTCTATGCCAAATATGGCACTCGCCAGGGGGGGAAGGGCGCCAAAATTGATCTGATCAACAAGCCGGAGATTCGGTTTGCTTGCTATCTCATTGCTAGCAAGACGATGTGGCATTATACCAAAGGAGAGTGCACCTTGGATACCATCTTCACCGAGGAAGCGATTCGCTGTGCTGTGATGGCAGCAAGTTGTGCTCACTTCACCGGGCTTAAAGATACAGCGCTCCGCAGGGTCCTGGAATTGGGGCCCTTGTTTGAACAACCGCTTGGAGGAGCACAGCAGGAAAGGGCACGGGACGAAGGCACAGCAGAACAGGGCATGGGAGCCAGCGAGGCAATGGAAGTGGAGACTGTTATTTGTGATTGACTCGGGGACGAGTCAAGGAATTGTGGTCGGGGCTTGTTGGGGCCCTTGTTTTTTATTGTTTTTGAAATCTTGGTTAGAACATTTTGAATTTTGCTTTTGAGTTGCGCATGAAGACACACGGCGATCAATACCGCATCGCAACTACCAGAGTCGAGCTATCAAGGTGCAATGTACATGAGATAAAATTTAAGAAAGAACATGACAAGAGTAGATGAAGAAAACACACAATGAAGATAGAAAGAAGCTACATTGCTGTGATAATGGAGTGTATTCAAAGCAAATGAAGAAAAGATACAAAGGAACTGGAGAATGAGAAGGGCAATAAATAACAGTCACCCGGCTGAAAGGAAAAAAAGGCTGCAGAGGTTGCGAGGCTCGTGACAGGAGAAGAAGCACAGAGCGACTGCGGGAAATAATGCATGACACTTCTATGGTTCCTAATCTTCTCTATTCTACCTTTCTGCTCCGTAAGACATCTGTATCAGAGTTGTAAGCTATCGCTGAAAATGCTATGTAATCATGTGCTTGGCCAAGAGGTTAATATAATGAAAGGTTGTTGTCTCAATAAGAGGTTTACATGCATGTAATGTGTTTATGTTGGTTTAAAATTTTATTTGCTAATGTCTGAATGCTTCTTAAGTGCTCTTGCGTACATGAATCTGTCTATATAATCGATGCATTGTCCATCATGAGTTGCGACTTTGTTCCTTGACATCGATCTCATCCCCTTCTGCATGTGGTTGTGGCACGCCTCGGGTGAGACTCACTGTTCTCCGGAGCAGGGTGAAAATGCCGGCGTGATCCTAGACTACATCGGACCCCTTTGTTGGCCACAACTCTTGAACCTGGGTCTTGTCCGCGAGACTTGACTTCTCGCCAACAAATTGAGGCTTGTTTTGTATTGCTTGAGTGACTTGATCCTCAAGATATTGTGCCTATTATTTGTTGATATGTTTAATAAGATGTTTTTACATTTTTCTCATATCATGGTGTATTGATTTGTTCACTTATATTTCCATTATTGTGTTTAAATATTGTTGCTTCCCCATTTGGGAATATTACAGTGGTATCGTAGCATAATCTTGGCTCAGCCTGTGGAGCTCAGCCATTATGCTATCAGGAGAATAAGAAGAAGGAGAAAGAGATAAGAATGATGGAAAGAATGAGTTCTATATCATCTCTTTTCAAATCTAAGAGGGACCTCACCAAGGAGGTAAATTAAATAAAAGTGGAGAAAAGCAATGAAACCACACTAGGGTTTCAAGATGAGGAAGGTCCATGTACTTCCTATCAGCAAAAAGAAGAATTGGTATTGCATAAAGCTCCAAAGAAACATGCTATGCCCTTTCCTTTTGAAGAAGAAGACAAGAGACATGGAGATGGAGGACACTTAGATCATGAGATTCTAAGTAAGTATCTTGCAGAATATAAGTCTCAACCTAGTGCTTTCAAGGAGAATCTAACTCTCCCACAGTTCATTTAGCTCAAAGAAGAAAGATGACTAAGTATTGTACTATAATTTCCACACTCCAACATTCTGGACAAGCTTCAGCCTTCAACTACAATGTATTTTCTATTCAAATTTGTGTTGTGTTGCAGGTTGTTGCTGTGGAGGGTTGAGAAACCCACTTTCTGATCTAATTTTTCAGAGGAGGAAGAATTTTTATCATTGGGAGATCAAAAAAGGAGGTTCTTGAGCTTTCTTTCAAATCTTGGCACTAGCCTAGCCTATTCCCATCATCTACAGCATAGATTCCCTCTTTGACTGCGTTATTTTGGTGAGAACTTGTAGTGGAGGCTTCAGTGCTTGATTTGGAGGGTGAGATCTTTAGTGTTAGGATCAGCCTTTCACTTGGAGACTTTGATTGGAGGAGTTATATTCATTTCTTTATCAGTTCAGCCACCTCTTTCTAGTATTTAGTTTTTCAGCCGCAATTCAGCCCTAGGGTTGCATTTTGGCATTTTTGTATTTTGGGTATTTCCGAAAACCCTTCCTCAGTTGTCTTGGAAATGTGTTTGGCAGCCTAGATCTTCACTCCAAACATTGTTTGAGCTATATAACAATAGATCCATCTTGTTATATCTTGTTGTAGAATTTTATGCCCGAAAGCTATGTTTTCATGGCTCATGGAACTTGTATAGCAGTATTTTCTCATGTATTTACATATTTTCTTAGAGGAGGCTTGTTTTGTATTTCTTGAGTGACTTGATCCTAAAGATCTTGTGCCTATTATTTGCAGATATGTTTAATAATATGGTTGTGCATTTGTCTCATATCATGGTGTATTGATTTTTTCACTGTTATTTTCATTATTGTGTTCAAATATTGTTGCTTCCCCATTTGGGAATGTTATAGTGGTATCAGAGCATAATCTTGGCTCAGCCTGTGGATCTCATCCATTATGCTATAAGGGGAATAAGAAGAAGGGGAAAGATATTAGAATGATGGAAAGAATGAGTTTTATCTCATCTCTTTTTAGATCTAAGAGGGACCTCACGAAAGAGGTCAGGCAAAGAAAAGTGGAGAAAAGAAATGAAACCACACTAGGGTTTCAAGATGAGGAAGGTCCATGTACTTCCTATCAGCAAAAAGAACAATCGATATTGCATAGAGCTCCAAAGAAGCATGTTATGCCCTTTCCTTTTGAAGAATAAGACAAGAGGCATGGAGATTAAGGACACTTATATCATGAGATTCTAGTAAGTATCTTGCAGAATATAAGTCTCGACGTAGAGCTTTCAAGGAGAATCTAACTCTCCCACAGTTCATTCAGCTCAAAGAAGAAAGAAGACCTCGCAGCAATAGATTTCTATTGTCTACATTTGATGGGTCATCCACATGCATAGTAAGAGCTTGGGGAATGAAATTGGATGCGTTCTTCCTGCTACACTCAGTAGTAGAAAGAGAAGTTGTTGAGAATGCAGAATTGCACCTTGAGTGTCAAGAAAACTTTTAGTGGCTGAACCATTTGAGTCTTGCAAGGGTGAGAACATATGCAGATTTTACTCAAAGGTTGATCAGGAAGTTTGATAAGAAGAAATCATAGGAGAATAAACTTCCACCACTGCTTGCTACAGGAGCACTTGCATCAAGAGAAATAACACTTGCACCCTTCAAAAGTGGTCTCGATCTCTTGACATTGAGATTTGCATGCACTATTCTGAAGATGCATGAGGAGGAGGAGACTTATACTAGCACTGATGCAACCATAGAAGAACAACCAGCATCATCAGTACCTGGGGAAGTTATCACACCGGAGGAAGGAACCCTTGTAGTAGTAAAATAAGTTCCCAATCTTAACCAAGGTATGAACATATTTCCATTTCCTATTATTACAACACATCATATGGAGGATTATGGAAAAATGCTATCATGGAAAATGCATGACCTGGGGTTGAAGCACATTGTTGATTTGGAGTAGCAGACTATCACTACACTGAAGAACCTTGATTTTGTTCAAGGAGGAGATATATATTCATCTGAGTATATCATTGTTGAGCTACACACAAATCTTGCGGTTGGAGTGTAGATTTTTCGAGGATAGGATGAACATTATCCTTAGCAATCCAATGCAGAACTGTATGTTCAACATTATACATGATCACGAGACAAAAGATGCACCATCGTGGAGATAATTCATACTATCATTGAGCGGAAATGATGAGTTTGGGGCCCAACTATTATTAGGGCATTCTGATGACCATTATACTTGTGTGACATTGGATAGGTAGATGATTGATGGAGGAAATCTTATGATGAATGACATCTTCCATTATTATGATGGATGCTTCTTGATGAGAACATCACATCTTGATGATAATTCTTTGCCTACATTTTATTTGGATCCTTATGGGGTCAACTTGGTCATTGATGTGTGGTCTTCATTTGGAGATCTCCAGGGGATTGCATTTCAACATCCCATGAAATGAAAATATAGGAATCTGATTTGGGAGGATATTATTCTCCATTGGAGGGATGCCAATTTTGAGCATGATGATAGACACTCACCATTGGTTGGATGGGTGATGTTGATGAGAAAGAGGCCGGAAAACCACTTGCAGATCTATGACACAGGGCAACAGGAGGCAAGGCTGTGTTGGCTACTCTTGAAAGAGTTTGGCCATCATGTAGCATATCCTATTCCAAATCGTGTGTTAATGGTTGGGACTTGGCCTGGAACTTCCATCATATGGCAGAAATGATTTTGGGTGTATTGGGGTGATGTGATATCTTTCATGTAAACCATCATGTTGTTACTCCATGGTTTATATGGTGATGGTGTGGGGAGGCAGCAAGAGTTTTTGTTGCTTTGGAAATTCTTGGGAGAGTATGGGCTGATTTTCTCCCATAATTTGCATGATGTTGCAGGAGTAGGTGATGGTACTATAATGGTGCAAAGGGGCTACTCCTTGGCCTTGGAGTATCAGGGGGTACTTCCACTTTGGAAGGAATCTCCCATATATGGCAGCATTATGGTAGATGACTTTGACATTTGGCATGTCAAACAATGGCACTATGAGATGACAAGAGCCTTGTTACAAAGGCCAATAGCGCTGTCACTTGGGAGCTTGGGTTTATTTATGGAGTGCTCCCAAGATCACTTCACATATGATGCACTTGATGGAAAATTAGGAGATGAGAGTGATGGAGTAGTGGATGGAGACATCTATTACCATGATATGATGTTCTTGACTTGGATCTCCAGGCATAAGAAGAAAGTTTTTCATGTAGCACATGGCTCATTCCTCTTCATGGAAATATGTCATACCACTATGGAGGGACCATTCATGGATCTTGTTATCATCTTACTCTCAGTACATGGTAATAATTGTGTTTTTTCACTTATTGATTATCTAACACAGTATTTTCATTCTCTTACCATCTATATACAGTGCATTGCTCCACAAGATGGCAAGCCTCTATTTGGGCTTCATGGTCATTTTAGGACCAACATTAGAGATGGGGATAGCCATCTCTTGTATGGCTTTGGGCAAGTGTTGTAATATTATTTTTATTCTCAGTTGATACATAATTCCATTTTCTATTTACTAGTAGATGAGATGACATGCACAACTAGGAATTTGTTGGGAGACAACTTGCCACATCATGTTTTGAAATTTCATTTAGTAAAACTGCGCTGTAGCCACTTGGGAGACTTTTGGTACCTTCCAGCACTACATGAAACCTTCAAAATATTTCTCATTTGGATTCCACACTATGATGATATCCAATACATGGTATATGGGATGGTCTAGGAAAGAACCAAATAGAGGGTCTTTGAGGATCCAATTGCCTTTTTTCTTCATGAAGGCAACATTATTGCAGCCTAAATTCAACAACAGCTCTACACTTATCATAAGTGGAGAGAGAGACAGTGTGGGATGGAAAATTTTATCCATCATGATAAGCTATGCAACCCACATTTTGCAACAATTTAAGCTGGAAGAGATTCTTCATGAGTTTCCATGTTGGAGGGTGACTCATTTTGTATGGTTGATAGCTTAGGGATGGAGGCTTCACATGGGAATGATGGTTCCCACTATATTTCAGATTCCATGCCTCAATAAGGCCTCTAGATAGCATATTTTTTCCTCCATGGGTATTCCACTTTTTCATGATGATAGCTATTTGTGATTGTCACCAAAAGCTAACTTGCATAATTGGGAGGAGCAACTTGGAGATTTATTGATGAGACAACATCTTGTTCCTTGGAGGAGATTATCATATGAGGATGCTACAGGAGGAGAGGAGGCTCTTTATTTCTATCCTTGCAGTTGCTTGAGGACAATCAAATTTTGGGAGGGGAGGACTGTAATATTCCTAAATTAGCATGGAGCTAATTGGAATATTAGTTTTTTCTCTTTTCATTTAGTTAGATGAATAAATGGGTAGGGAGACCCATAAATCTATTTAGTAGGAATAAAATCCCTCTGAATGAGAAAAGGAATCATCTTCATAGCTAGATAAATCACCCTCATGTGTGAAAATGGGCTAATGCATGTGGACAAGGTCAAGTTTGACCAAATCAACAACACTGGTATGGAGGAAGTGGATCATCAATGAGAGACAACACAATGTGAATGGGAGGAAGTCTCCATGATAGTAGTGGATTTAATGAGTGGGACCCAAGGTGATAAGGCTCACATTTTTTATAAGGAGGGAAAGGCAGCCATAGATGGTCATGTTATGTAATATTCACAAATGGGGAATGCAACAATACAATGCAGATTTGTAGGAAAAAATGCAGATCATCAAAGACAAAGTAGAATGACAATATGGAGACATTTTAAATGTATTTAAAACAACAAAATAGATGTAAAATATGGCCCATAATATGCATAACAGGAAATACAGGTCTCCAATAGAAGAAAATCCTCAAAAAGAGGTGCTGCAACCATGTATTAAGACAGGAAAAAGCCTTACAACGTTATTTTAATGAGCTGCAATAGCTATATATTAAAATTTAGATATAGGGAAAATAAGTGCATGAAAATTCAGATCTATAATATATCCACACACTATATAGGTTCTTCTTCAAAATCTCCCTGGGGTTTTCAGCATTACACCATGTACAACCTGTAGACGTAAGTTTTAAGACTGCAGATCTGTAGAAATATTTAGATCTGGAACTGGATCTGATCTGATCTGATATGAACAAGAGAATGATCTCCTCCAATGGATCTCCAAATTGAAGGGCAGATCCCCAACACTTGAAAACCAACTCTCCAGATGGTGTGCCAAAACACCCTGCAACTGCACCTAGAGTAATAACACAGATCTAAAAGTAAAACTGTGTTGTAGGGTTTAGAATGTTGTTGGCCACATGAAAATATCAGAAAATTAAGCTCAATACATCCAATACTCTCCTCCCACTGAAGTAGAAGTCTCCTCCACTGAAAAGGAGCACTAAAATGGCCTAGATCCGGAAAGATCTAGCTTCACTTATTATAGCTTGCTGTAATATCCCATAATGGGGATGAAAAAATGCATAAGCACAATACTGGAATAGCAGGGAGAAATTAACTTATAAAATGTGTATATAACACATAGTACTCAATTACATGTACAACAACAAGAAATATGATCCATTAGATCAGCAAAAAGTGGGGAATAGCAACAATTTATGCCCTAAAAACGTTTTTCCCAAATAGTTACATTATAATAGGAATAAATAATGTTGGGATCCCTTATATAATGTATTATGGGACTTATATCCAGAAAATATTTAGAAAAAAATACATTTGGAGGGTTTAAATAGATTTCTTGGTCCCGATATGGCTCAAAAAGGCCCAAATCCCATGACTTGACTTATGCAGAATTTTCTGAAGCATGAAAAGCATCATTTGAAGAGATTTTCTAATACGATGTGATTAAAAACATAATATATGGAGTTTTATTTCTCAAAAAATGAAGAAAAATAGTGATCTAGCCCCTTTTACACATCAAGAAGGTAACCCAGAAAGGGTTTCATGAAAGCACAATGTAAAAAATGTTAGATCTGCAGATATGGATATGAAAATGCAGTATAAATAAATCTCTATATATATATACATTAATAATATAAGGAATGAAGGATGATCCTTCTTACAAGCCTTCTGGGAGAAGGGTTGGCCCTTTCCCTAAGGGACAAGCTCAAGATTGAGGGGATTGACCCTCACACTGCAACTCTGCAAGAAAGGACACAGTTCTTGCAAGGGAATGCATTGTATATGATGGAAGAGCTTTGGCCAAATGCCAAGATATGAAAATCTACTCTTGACCCTTCCTTACTGATCTCCCAAGGGAATGGAGGATCCCTGCTTTGAAAAATGAGTGCAGGAAGTGGTGTTGTGAACTCCCACTGCAACACCTTGCAACACAATGTTATACTACTACAGAAATAACACTGTAGCTGAAGGAGGATGGTTGGCCTCAAGACTGGATGTGGGGAAAATCAGTACAAGCTCCTTCAAGAGGCCTCTCAAGAAAGGAGAAGTGATTCCTAAACATGAATGCCTTGTGCTAAGCAGAAAATCAATCTCAACTAAACAGTTGAAGAAAGCAGAATAGCCTAAGCAAACAAATCAAAATATCATTCATAAGATGTCTTGCTGTGGCTACTTTTCCCTCCTTTTAAAAATGTGTGAGCCTTCTTTCCTTGGGCCCCACTCATTATGGTTTCCTTTGCAAAGGAATCTTCCTCCCACTGTCCCTGCGTTGTCTCACAATATGATCTCCACCTCCTATCCCAGCGCTGTTGATTTGGTCAAACTTGACCTTGTCCACATGCAAAGGTCCCTGTTCACACATGAAAGTGTAAAATCCAGTTCTTATGTTGATCCCTTTTCACATTATGAGGGATTTTATTCATATTTTTATTATGCATGGGTTTCCTTACCCATTTATTCATCTCCTAAGTGAAAACAACAAAATTTAATATTCCAATTTGCTGCATGCAAATTTTGGAATATTACAGTCCTCCCCTCCCAAATTTTTCTCGTCCTCAAGCAAGTGAAAGGATAGAACTGAAGAGTCTCCCCTCCTCCTACTGTAGCATCCACATATGATGAATTCATCCAAGGAATGAGATGTTGTCTCATCAATGAATCTCCATATTTCCCTCCCAATCATGCAAGCTAGCCAAATAGTTATCATCATGAATAAGAAAATTATTTAGGAAGGGAATAAGGTGCTACCCAGAGGTCCCCTTGAGGTATGGTATCTGAAATGTATTGGGAAACATCATTCCCATGTGGATCCTTCATCCCCAAGCAATCATCCATACAAAATGAGTCACCTCCAAACATGGAAACTCCTGAAAATGTTCCTCCACCTTGAGCTCGTGCAAAGTAGGTGGGCTGAAAATATGAACATGGTAGAAAAAGTAGCCTACCCCACACTTTATTCCTTTCCACTTATGATAAGTGTAGATCATATGCTGATCATTGGCTGCAATACAATTGCCCTCAAGTGACAAGATGAACACTAGATCTCCAAATATCTCCTCTCCAACGTTGTGAATCAAGCTGGCCCAAATCATTCCATATGTGATGGATAGGAAATCATCACCATATGGCATCCCATCAATCTCATGGACCACCTCATAAAGAAACAAGTGTTTGACTGTGGTGGCAGTAACTCTTCTCATGCTCCCATTAGAACATGCAATGCAGAAAGTGTGGGAATCCTCTTCCCAAAAGGACACATCCAACCCATGCGTCTCTCTTCTAATCATGCTCCCCATAAACATAAGAAAAATATCAGCATACGAAATCATGATTGGAATCTCAATGAGGGAAATACTAAAGGTTTCACATGATGCTGGAAAGTACCAACAGTTTCCCAAGTGGTTACAGCGCAGTTTTCCAAACTGCTGCTTCAGAAAATTACATGGCAAGTTGTTTCTTGATACATGGTTGATTATGTATGTTATCACATCTACTAATGAATATAAAATGGCTGGGTACATCAACTGAACATACACGAAAGGATGAAACACTTTCCCAAGGCCATATAAAATTTGGTTGTCTCCATCATACAATTTGGTCCAATGTTGACCATGGAGCTCAATGAAAAGCTTCCCCTCTTGTGGAGCAATGCACTAAATATAAATGGTAAGAGCATGCAAATACTGTGTTATAAAATCAATATTCTTACCATGTACTGAAATTAATATGATGATAGGATCCATCAAGAAGCCTCCCATATGTCATACTCCCATGAAGAGGAATGAATCATGTGCTGCATGAAGATCACCCTTCTTATGCTTGGAAATCCAAGTTAAGAAGATCATATCAATTTAATAGATATTTCCATCCACTACTCCATCACTCTCACCTACTCCTTGTTCACCAAGTGCATCAATGGTGAAGTGATTGTGGGGACACTCCATCAATAACCCTAAGCTCCAAAGTGACAGCGTTGTTGGCCTATGCAAATAGGCTTATGCCAACTCATAGGTCCATTCTTTGACATGCACATTGTCAAAGACCTCTCCCATAATTCTGCTACACATAAGAAGTTCCTCGCAAAGTGGAAGTACCTCTTGATTATCCAAGGCTAAGGAGTAGCCCCTTTGCACCATGAAAGTGCCATCTCCTACTCCTACAACATCATGCAAGGTGTGAGAGAAAATCTTCCCTTGCTCTCCCAAGAACATCCAAAGCAACAAAAGTTTTTGTTGCCTCCCCATACCTCCATCATATAAACCATGTGGTGAAAACATGGTGATTGATATGAAGAATGTCATATCAACATAATGTGTCCATGCTCCTTGCTACCCAATGATGCAAGTATCCTACCACACCTTCTTCCCCCTCATACCCTTAGAAAGAGGATGATGGCCAAACTCCTTCAAGAGCAACCAACGCAGCCAAGCCTTCTACTGCCCAGTATCATAGATTCGCAACTATATTTCCATCTTCTTGCTCTCCATCCACATCCATTCATCCATTGGTGGATGTCTCCTACCATTCTCCATCTTAGTACTCCTCCAAAGAATAATTCCATCCTCCCATATCATATTTTTCTCATTGCACTTCATGGGATGTTGAAATGCAATTCCTTGGAGCTCTTCTAGAGAAGATCTCTCACCAATGTCCCCCTTGAATCCACAAAGATACAAGTGTGATGAGGGAAAACTCACCTCAAAATATTGAAGAACCTTGCACTTCATGATGTGTTGAAGTGCACCTCCAATGAGATCTCTCCATGAGACCTTCTCCTCATCAATGGCCTTCCAAAACCAATAAGGTTTTGGATCTGCTGCAGGTATAAGTTTCTCTTTGATCTAGGGAATGCTCATTGAGAAAGGGTCATCTATAAAGGAGAAAATGTTTCTCACTTCAATATGTCTACCATCTATCACTTCTTCCTCCATTGCTTCATGAATGACGCTGCCATTTGAATGCTCCCATAAGGAATGGGTACTCGTTTCTTCACTGTTTCTCTTGCACAGCGCAGTGCCATTCTGTTACTCTAGATCAGCAGTATGAAATTATGTAGATCCCTCCATAAGATTTGCTGAAATGACAAGAGATGGAAACTTAAGCATACCTTGGTGAAATTTGGAAGCATTTTGTGGGGCTGCAAGAGTTCCCTCTTCAAATGTGTTGGCTTCCCAAACCGCTGAAGATGAAGGCTACACCTCCATAGTTGTGTCAGCGTAGGTACATTCCTCTTCCAATGGTGGTGAGGGATTCTCCTCCTCTGATTTCTCTTTGCAAAATTTCCTGATCAACCTTTGAGAAAACTTAGCAAGAGTAGACACTCTTGCATGGCTCAAATAGCTGAACCACCAAGTATTTGCTTCACCTTCAAGGTGCAGTGCTACAATTTCTACAACCTCTCTTTATACCATTGGATGTAGTAGGGTGAATTCTTCTAGCTTCATCACCCAAGCATTTTCTACACATCTGATTGATCCATCAAAAGTGCCAAATAGAAATTTGTTGCCTCTCATCATCCCATTGCTATAGGGCCTCCTTTCTTCCTTCAGCTGAATGAACTGTGGTAAATCTAGAGTCTCCTTGAAGGCTCTAGGTTTAGATTTGTATTCATCAAGGTATTCAATTATAATTTCATATTCCAAGTGACCTCCATGCTTCTTGTATTCTCCTCTTCGAAAATAGGAAGTGCAAGGCCCTTCCTCTTCTTGAAACCCTCTAGGAGTTCCATTCCATCTCTTCTCCTTCATCTGCTTAACCTTCTTAGAGAGGTTCTTCCAGGATCTGAAAAGTGATGAAATAAGGCTCATCCTCTCCATCATTTTGATCTGCTTCTTCTTTGTCTTCTTATACCATAATGGCTGAAACTCACAGGCTGAGCCAAGATTATGCTCTGATACCACTGTAATATCCCATAATGGGGATGCAACAATGCATAAGAAAAATAATTGAATATGAGGGAGAAATTAACTCATAAAATTTTTATAGAACACATACCCCCCAATTACATGTACAACAACAATAAATATGATCCATTAGATCAACAAAAAGTGGGGAAAAGCAACAATTTATGCCCTAAAAACGTTATTCCCAGAGAATTTCATTATAATAGGAAGAAATAACACTATAATCCCTTATATCATGTATTATGGGACTTATATCCAGAAATATTCAGGAAAAAATCCCTTTTGAGGGTTTAAACAGATATCCCGGCCTGATATGGCTCAAAAAGGCCCAAATCCCATGACTTGACTTATGCAGAATTTTCTGAAGCATGAAAAGCGTCATTTAAAGATGGTTTCTGATACAATATGATGAAAAAATCATATCTATAGTTTTATTGCTCAAAACATGAAGGAAAATAGGGATCTAGCTCCTTTTACACATCAAGAAGGTAACCCGGCAAGGGTTTCATGAAAGCACAATGTACAAAATGTTGGATCTGTAGATATGGATCTGAAAAATGCAGTCTAACTGACGCTCTATATATATACAGCTAGATAATACAAGGAATGAAGGATTATCCTTCTTACAATTCTTCTTGGAGAAGGATTGGCCCTTTCCCTAAGGGATAAGATCAAGAATGAGGGGCTTGACCCTCACACTGCAACTCTGCAAGAAAGGATGCAGCTCATGCAAGGGACTAGGCTATAGATGATGGAATTGCTTTGGCCAAATGCCAAGATATGAAAATATGCTCCTGAGCCTTCCTTACTGATCTCCCAAAGGAATGGAGGCTCCCTCATTTGAAAAATGAGTGCAGGAAGTGGTGTTGTGAACTCCCACTGCAACACCCTACAACAAAACGTTATACTACTGCAGAAATAAAATTGTAGCTGAAGGAGGATGCCTCGCCTCAAGACTATATGTGGGGAAAATTAGTACAAGCTCCTTCAAGAGGCCTCTAAATAAAGGAGAAGGGATTCCTAAACATGAATGCCTTGTGCTAAGCAGCACAACAATCTCAACTAAACAGTTGAAGAAAGAAGAATAGTCTAAGTAGACAAATCAAAATATCATTCATAAGATGTCTTGCTATGGTTGCATTTCCCTCCTTTTAAACATGTTTGAGCCTTCTTGCCTTGGGCCCCACTCATTAGGGTTTCCTCCACCAAGGAATATTCCTCCCACTATCTCTGCATTGTCTCACAAGATGATCTCCACCTCCTATCCTAGCACTGTTGGCTTGGTCAAACTTGACAATGTCCACATGCAAAGGTCCCTGCTTACACATGAAAGTGTGAAATCTAGCTCTTATGTTCATCCCTTTCACATTATGAGGGATTTTATTCAGATTTTTATTATGCATGGGCTTCCTTACCCATTTATTCATCTCCTAAGTGAAAACAATAAAATTTAATATTCCAATTTGTTGCATGAAAATTTTGGAATATTACACTTGTAAAGACAACCAAACCCTCAACTGGATCTACATTGTAGTTGAAAGAAGAATCTTGGCCTTTAACCAGAGAGTGGACAATACAATTAAAACTCTTCCAAGAGGCCTCTCAAGGAAAGAGGTGGGATTCCCGATCAGGAACACCCAATTCTAAACGACATTAATTCTCAGCTAAACAACAAGAGATTGATATATGTCTAAAAAGGCAATATATTCAGAAAATATCATATCATCAACAACCTTCTAATGCTGCCATCCTCTTCCTTTTATAAGTTATGAGCTTGAAAACCCTAAACCACTTCCAATGAGATCACTCATTTCACACAAATCATCTCCATATAAAACTGCGATGTGCCTCATTGATGGCCACTCCTCCAAGACAACGCTGTAGATTTGTTCAAGGTTGACCCAATCAAAATGTCCAGCCCCTTTTCACACCTAAGGGTGCTTGATTTAGAAGCCAAGATTCAGCTTTTTTACATTTGGCATTTATTTATTCATTATTTAGGAGTATTATGGACCTCCTTTACACTTTTATTCTTTAAACAAAGAAATAAAACAAAAATAAATATTCCAATTAGCTCATGACTAATTGGGAATATTACAGTCCTCCCCTCCCAAATGTTGCTTGTCCTCAATCAATTAACAAGGTGAGTGCTACAACTCTTCTCCTCCTCCATTGGTGACACCAACATGTGATAAGCTTCCTCCATAAGCTAAGTGTTCACCAATCCATCCCTCCATGAATTTCTCCTCCAAAGTTCTCATGAGATGTAAATAATCCATCCCATAAGGAGACAATAGCTCAAATGAAACAAACATGGCTTGCCCGATGTTCTCCCTGAAACATGTAGCATAAGATAAATGGAGAATCTCCATCCCATAGGGCACATACATACCTCCCATCCTCCCTCCATACATTCCCATAAAAATTACAAGTACATCATCAATGTATGGGATCAAAATCAAATGCATACAAACAGAAACTTGTGCATATGGAGGTGGGTCATAGTCCCACATGTGGAACTAGCGCAGTGCATCTCCTGACTGCATCAGATCATGATGTGGTAAGTGGTTTCCCCACCACTTACTTGCTACCCATGTCATCTCACTATGGCTGAAAGTGTGAGATATATTTGGTGCTTTAGGAATGCACCCATCATGAAACAAAATCTCCCTTTATCCTCCAAGGGAGTGGCCATGTTCATAAATTTTTGTGGCCCAAAGTTGGCCATGAAGTTTATATGGTACAAAAATTCTTCTTGGAATTATGGCCTACATATACATGGTAAGAGAATACATACAATTATAAAATGAATCATTATTTACATGAGTATGTTCATCACCAATAATCCTCCTCATACGAATGGAGTGGTGCATACATCTATCCTCTCTCTCAAAAAGAGAAAGACATGGCTGAATGAACTCCTTCATAGAGTTATACTGCTGCCCCATCTCCTCATGGTACATGATCTTTGAAAATTATGATATAGTTCTCCTCCAAAGCCTTGCCAAGTAAAGCTCCTCCTTATGGTGTTGTAGATCTTCATGGAATATGTGTGGCTGAAACATAACTCTTCAGAGGCCCTTTGTAGCAACTTATTCTTGAGCTTGGAGGCTCTAGACAAGAAGATCCTACCATGATCATAGATGACTCCTGCTTGGACTGAATAGCCTTCTTCATGTAGTTGGTCATCAAATATTGTGCATGTGTGAGGATCCTTGGAGTAATCCACCAACATTTGGGATTTCCAATATGGATCTAAACTCCCCAACAATGACAGTGTTGATGATATATCAACTGAAATTTTTGTCATGTGTCTACTCTCCTCCTAGACATCTCTCATGCCAAAGGTATATGTTGGAAGGTTGTTATTCCCTCCTTACTGCACTTCTTGCATATGCACATGCTCAAATGAGGGTGGACATTCTTGGAAGTTAGTCTCCCATGGAAGGATATCATCTATCCAAAACCTCCTTGGTCTTGCCAAAATATGCATGTGTGACCACCATCTTCTTTCATGTATGGAAAATTTCTTTCCAAGTGGGATCATCTTCTGAGCCTCCATAGCTAAGGACTGCTCTACTTGTCCCATGATGGTATCATCCTCCAATCCTACATCATTTTCTCTCAACGTAGTATGAGATAAGAGAGTGGATAATGGTGTTATTGTGAGAGTATCTCCCTCCTCCTTGAGCTCACGCAACACCCCCAACACTGTGTTGTGGTCTTCTAATGCTCCCTTCCTTCTTGGATCTATGAATGGAGAATAAATATGTGAGACATATTTCATCAAATCTAAATTAGGTGGCATACCAGGTGGTTTACCAAAAGATAATGATGTCTCATGGATAATCCTCATGTACATAATAGATGGGATCATCATATCGCTGCTTCCACTGCGCAAATTTGTTTCTGTTTCTTGTGTGGAAGTTTTATGATAATTGGGTATCATTCTTAAGGATGGAAGAGTGCTTCTGATTGGAGAAATTTCTCCCTCCACACCTCCATGTGATGGTGGATAATCTCCTGCTATGTTAGCGCTGTGATCCCTTGTTTTTTTTGCCTCATTTCCTATCAAAATAGACACATGTTGCTCATGATCTTCATATGTAAGATCCTTTGGGACTTCTTGCAAAGATGCAAGAGCTCCTATAGTTGAAGAAATTACTTCATCTCCATCTCCAAATAGAAGTAGATCTCCTCTTGCTGTCACAGAGTTAGAGGATCTTCCCAGCACTTCCTCTTCCTCTTCCTCCTCCTCATAAATGGATAATACCTAATCATTAAAAGATCCTTTATCTTGATCTCCTCTTGAAATAGAAATCCTCATGTCTTCTTCTTGAGAAGGAAGATTTTGTTGAAGTGGGGCCTTTGCCCTTGGAAAAGCATGTTGTAGATATTTAGCCCCCTCAACAATGTTCTTAAATGGATTTGGCTTCATGGATCCTTCCAACTCATGCAAAAGTTCCGATTTCTTGGGTTTGGTTTGCTCTCCCAAGGGAGTTTCAGATTGTTTCAAATCAAATATTTTCACTAACCTCCTAGTGAACTTTGGATGAGTAGATATATTTTCATTATTCAATGAAGAAGATTCAAATAACCACCATGCATAAGCCTTACCTCAAAGATGCAGCGCTGCTACTCTAATCGCTTCTTCTTCTGAGACTTGATGCAGTTGTAAGTATGTGTCTATCTTCCTTACCCAAGACTTGGATGTGCTCTTGGGTGACCCATCAAACGTAAGTAGAAATAATATACCCAAAGTGTGTTGCATGCACCCTCTTCTTCTATTGTAGTTGTTGGGTATTATTTTTTCTTTAAGTTGACAAAACCCTTGGAAGCTTAGATGCTCCTTGAATATTCTAGACTGAGATTCATATTCCTAAAGATAGTCACCAAGAGTCTCCTACTTTGGTTTTTCTCTTTCTTCTTCTTCTCTTGCCAACAATGTAGGCATGCTACAGTGTTGTAGATCTGATTGTGTGGTTGAATGCTCACACACATAATATGAAGAATTGGGGATTTCTTCATGTGCAAACCATCTTGAGGGATCTTTATGTCCTTCCCTCCTCATTTCCATGATGTCTTTGTTAATGTCCTGAATAGTTTGGAAAAGAGTTTTTGAGAAACACTTCCCTTTCATTCCTCTAGATAAAGGGGTTTTACCCTTCTTTTCTTTGTCATTTGTGTAATCACACTTCTTATGTCTTCTCTTTAGATACCTCTTCTCTCTATTAGTAAGAGGCCCTCCTTATTCAGAAGACATATTGACTTCTTAGAATGCACAAGCTATGCCAAGATGATGCTCAGATGCCACTGTAATATTCCCAAACGGGGAATGCATCAATACAATGCATGTTTGCAGGAAAATAACCCAAATAATCAATGAAAATGTAGGAGGCAAATATGGATACCTTTAAAATGTATTTATAGCAGAAAAATAGATGTAAAATATGGCCCATAAGATGCATAACAGGAAATACAAGTCTTCGATAGAAGAAAATCCTCAAAAAGAGGTGCCGCAACCATGTATTAAGACTGGAAAAAGCCTTACAACGTTATTTTAGTGAGCGACAACAGTTTTAGATTACACTTTAGATCTAGGGAAAATAAGTGCATGAAAAGTCAGATCTAGAACAGATCCACACACTATATAGGATCTTCTTCAAAATCCCCTTTGGGTTTTTAGCATTACACCATGTACAACTTGTAGATATGAGTTTTAAGACGACAGATCTACAGAAATGTTTAGATCTAGAAATAGATCTGATTTGATATGAAGAAGAGAATGATCTCCTCCAATGGATCTCCAAAGTGAAGGGAAGATCCCCAACACTTGAAAACCAACTCTCCAGATGGTGTGCTAAAATGCCATGCAACTGCACCTACAAGAATAACGCATATCTGGAAGTAAAACTATGTTGTAGGGTTTAGAATGTGGTTGGCCACATGCCAAGATCATAAAATGAAGCTCAATACATCCAATACTCTCCTCCCAATGAAGTAGAAGTCTCCTCCATTGAAAAGGAGCACTAAAATGGCCTAGATCTAAAAATATCTAGTCTCCACTTGCTGTAGCTTGCAAAGACAACCAACCCTCAATAGGATCTGTGTTGTAGTTAAAAGAAGAAGTTTGGCCTTCAGCTAGATAGTGAAAAATACAATGAAAACTCTTCCAAGAGGCCTCTCAAGGAAAGAGGTGGGATTCCTGATCATGAAAACCCAATGCTAAAAAACATTAATTCTCAATTAAACAGAAAGAGAATGATATATGTCTAAACAGATAATAAATTCAGAAAATATAATATCATCAAAAACCTTCTAATGCTTCCATCCTCTTCCTTTTTTAAGCTAAGAGCTTGAAAACCCTAAACCACTTCCAATGAGATAACTCCTTTCACACAATGCATCTCCATATAAAACTGTATTGTGCATCATTGATGGCCACTCCTCCAAGACAATGCTGTAGATTTGGTCAAGGTTGACCCAGTCAAAATGTCCAGCCCCTTTTCACACCTAAGGGTGCTTGATTTAGTAGCCAAGATTCAACCTTTTTGCATTTGGCATTGATTTTTTCATTATTTAGGAGTATTGTGGACCTCATTTACACTTTTATTCTTTAAGAAAATAAATAAAACAAAAATGACTATTCCAATTAGCTCATGAATAATTGGGAATATTACATTTTATTGATGATTGATTTTGTGGTATGTATGACTTCTTGCACTCTCCAGCTGTTTAGTTGAGATTGTTGTGCTATTTATCATAGGGTGTTCCCAAGCATGGATCCCACCTCTACCCTTGAGGTAGCCTCTAGGAATTGTATTGTACAATCATGTCCACACTCTAGCATTCTAGCCAAGATTTAGTCTTCAGCTACAGCGCAGTGTGTGTTCAGATTTCTATTGTGTTGGATGGTGTTGTAGTGGAGGGTTGCGAAACCCACTTTCTGAGATTTTGTTTTAGGGGAGGAAGCATTCTTCTCATTGGGAGATTAGAAAAGGATGTTCTTGATATTTATTTCACATCTTGGCACCAATGCAACCTATTCCCATCATCTACAGTGCAGATTCACTCTTTGAGTGCATTGTTTTAGTGAGCACTTGCAGTGGAAGTTTCAGTGCTTGATTTGGAAGGTGAGATCTTCAGTGTTAGGATCAACCTTTCACTTGGAGACTTTGTTTGGGGGAGTTATATTCATTTCTTTATCAGTTCAGCCACCTACTTATAGTATTCATTTTTGCAGTTGAAATTCATCCCTAGGGCTGCATTCCAGCATTTTGGTATTTTGGATATTTCTAGAAACCCTTCCTGGGTTGTCTTGGAAATGTGTTTGGGAGCCTAAATCTTCACTCCCAACATTTTTTGAGCTATATAATAGCAGATCCATCTTTTTATATCTTGTTTTTGCAGGTTATGCCCTAACAATGTGCTATCATGGCCCATGGCACTTGTATACCAGTATTTTATCACGTATTGACATATTTTCTCAGAGGAGGCATGTTCTGTATTGCTTGAGTGACTTGATCCTCAAGATATTGTACCTATTATTTGTTTATATGTTTAACAAGATGGTTGTACATTTGTCTCATATCATGGTGTATTGATTTTTTCACTGTTATTGTGATTATTCTGTTTAAATATTGTTTCTTACCCATTTTGGAATATTACAGGTGCCGCCCCGGACCCCACGTAGGGGCCTACCCGCCCCTTGAAAACTGTTGCACAGGGGGGCTACCACCCCCCCACATGTGACTAATCATAGAAAGAATATAACACATACCAAAAATATTAGTCCTTTCTTACAAAAAACATGTCCCAACAATATGGAGAAGGGTACATAAAATATGTGCTTCTTTAGGTTAAAACTTCAAAAACATCTGATGTTGTCTACATGTATCGAGAATCAACCTTAAACTTCCCACATGTTGTCTCAACAATCCAAATATTGTCCAATAATCAATGTATACCTCCAAAAACTTATGGATGTGCTCCTTAAAAGATGCGACCACCACCCTAGAAAATATAGCAGGGGAATTTTTCAATCCATAAGTCATTATTTTTCATTGATATGAACCCCATTCTATAGCAAATGTGGTATTACTTCGATCTTCAGGTGCAATCCTAATCTGATGATAACTTGAGAATCCATATGTAAAAGAGTGAGCTTCCTGTCTTCCTACATTGTGCAACACTTCATCTGTGAAAGGGGTATGGAGATGATCATCTAAACATGAATCATTAGAATTTATTAAAGAAAAAAAGTTCCTAATCTCTCCTTCAATATTCTTTTCTTGCACCATGATAGGAATCACCCATTTTTATTCTTCTACAGGTTCAATAATTATTGCAACTATCATCTTATCAAGCTCTACTTCAGTTTCTCCTTATACTTCAGGTTCTATATGTCAGGTATTTGTCTGAATGGATTCACATTAGGCTTCAAGGGAATCTTCATGAATCTCAAATCTCCTATTATAATCTTCATCTCTAAAAACTTGGTGGGAAACAATTATTGATATTCGTGAAGTAACTCTACATATTTACTGATTGTCTCGCCATCCCAGTAATCTCCTATTGTTTCAAACTAAGGTTCTTTTAAGGCCCCGAAAATTGGTGCAACAACATTGGGGAAAACCACTCGGTTAGAGAATTGAAAACTGTCCCTTATCCATTTGGTATGGTGGCTTCGACTAGATTTATGGGACCAGTTTCCCAATGAAATATAATTGGGTGAATGTATGGTATTATAACTTATTATAACTTGGTATATGGGAGTGATAACAAGTTTGAAGTAAATAAAAATACCTATCTATATTCTATCCTGGGATGAATTATTCTCTCTATGTGATTTATAAATATGATCTTTCAGTGAATGCAAATAAATATTATACAAACACTTAGAGATATAAAAAAAATTTGAAATAATTGATTTAATTAAATAGTTAAATAGATCAATTGGATAAGACTATATCACATCTGTTTACTGCATGTATTGAATATGTACCAAAAGATAACAATCTAACATGTTCAAAAGTGATTTAATGCTTAATTATTTTTAAAAAAGATACATAAAACAAAACACCATAGTAAAAATTAACCATTTCTCATTTGGAAAAAAAATTAACACAGAGAATAAAAGTACCATGTATACGCTAACTATGCTCATCCGAAAAACAATATTTGGTCGAACCCTTTATATTAAGAAAACTTTAAGACTACAAAAGTGTGACTTCTGTAAAGACTTCCTTTCAAAATTTTAGGACTTCTCTTAAAAGACATGAAGGGGCTTATATAATAAAATAGAAATAATTAAAAAGAGTAATTACAATAAATCTAAGGAGGTTTAAACAACTCTCCTTAAACTAAGTGAAAATAAAACATAAACATAATTTTAAGGGGTGACTTGCTTGAAGGTTCTCCTGCTGTCTCATTAGCCATTCATTCCTTCAGTTGAAGGATGTTAAGCATAGGATTAACCTTGGGAGGTTGCCCTGGCCTGATGCACAACTCTCTAGTGAAAACTTCATATGAAAGTTGAGGCAACATATACGAATAAGTATATGTAAGACAGCGTAACATGAGAAATTGTCTATGTGGCTTTACCAAGTATCTTCAATATATCCCAATCTATTTTTTACAACTTTCTGATGTTTTCTTTTTGACGTTGCAAACTTCTTTCCATTTCCTTATCAAATATTTAACAATAGAAGGAGAATCGGGAGGGAATATATTGATAATTTTGGCAGTGATGAGATTCTTATTGACTGTTTCAACAATATTATTAGCCACATCTCTAGCTCTGCAGATGACCCTTTCATCATGTTTCAATTATATGTCCAAGTTAGTAAATAACATTTCCTTTTTAGAGACCTCAATCCTAGGAAGAGTTTCCTTTTGGCCATCAGTAGTATCCTGCCATGTGACATACTGTGATACTTTATCATCAATATCATCGAAATTGATACTCCGATATTCTATTTGGTTCATCAATGAACCAATTTTCTCACATAATTCAATGATATTTGACAACTTTTGAAAAAAAAAAACTTTTGTTGCGCCAATGGGTTATTCAATTCGAGTGCTTCTTTCCTAAATTCATCTATTTTTGAATTATATTTCAATTGCTAAAAAACAAACTACAGTTGGTGAATTTGAGTGTCCTTTGAACTGATTTCAGTTTGATGCTATAATTTCAATTGATCAATGCTTTGTTAGGGTTGTGATGCATATATCTGTAGTTTTTGGTTGACGTTATTCATTTATGCATGTAGTTCATGTTCTAATTGGATGATTCTTTGATTGTTTTCTTTAATAAGTTGTTGAACCTCGGAAGCATTAACTATAATAGAAAATGCATAGGCTCTTGCAAAATGGGTTAGACGAGTTAGATCCTCAGAAGGATTTGCTTGTGAATATTTCCAAACTACTTCCATTAAAACATCTCCTAGAACAAGGAGTTGAGACTACTATGTTCTCCTTCTTTGTCATTGTCTTCTCATAATGGATTTGTGTTTAGGACTATAGAATATATCCGGAGGAGGTATATCCTCCATTTTCAATATAATTTCTTTAGTAGGGAAGGTCGAGATGAATTCCACTTGCTTAGTGCTAACTAACTTGTCATATGGCTCAACAGTAAACAGGTCCTAACTTTTTCTTTGAGGAATTTGAAATATTTTTTGATGACCAGTCATCATCACTTCTTGGTCTCCTTGGGTTTGTTTGTTAATATCCTTCTATAAATCATTCAAATTACTTGGGAAATCTAAATTCATGGTTTGAATTTCAGTAGATTTATCTTCTACAGTTTTACTAACGACTTCAGTATCCTTAGGTGTATGTTATTTTTCCTTTTCCTTTTGTGCTATGGGTTTGGATACTTCTAGAATTTCAAATAAATCCCTTCCACTCGTTTGTTCCTATATTGTTTAAAATTTGAAAAATGTCCTGGATGGAGGCGCAATTTTGTTAACTTCTGAGCTGCAGAGTAGGTGTCGACTAACTCAAAAAAGTAATCGAACACATAATATTCATGTACAAAAGGTTTGATTTTAACTTGAGTGCTAAAATCATTGGAAACTTGATTCAAGTCGTATTGTCTGTTTGGAATTGTCAACAATTTCAAATATTCAGTTTCACTGACCTCTAATCCTACATGTTTATAGTTGTCCAAGGCATAAACACCACAGTGAATTGGAAAGGAGGGCCATGATGCTTTCTTAGCTTGCTTTAGAAACTTAATTAATCCAATGCCAACAGTTTGATAAGCTACTTCTCTGGCGAGAAGATTATCTGGAACATATAATGGTATTAGATGTGGCTGAGCCAAGCTCCCAAAAACTCTTACATAGGTAAACAGTTCTTCTCAAACCATTTTCTAATGGAGGAGACATCACCTTGAGCTTCTTTAGACAACCTGGGGCCTTTCTCATTGAACACGGCTTGAAACAAAGGGAGCATAAATCCATGACAGATTTTGCGAAAATGGTTTTCATATTTTGACTCCCATAGCATGCTATGTGTTAGGAATCTGTAATTTTAGCAGATTGGTAAGATTAAAACTGCAGAAGAAACATCGTTTCAACCAAATTTGGGATTCTAGGATCTAGCGCTCCTGAATCCGGAGAGGGATCTCTCCAATATGTACAAATATGGATTTGTCTTTGAAGTTTGGGGTTATGATATTAGGCTAGTTATGAAGGCCAAGGGTTTGTTTGTTTTTTGGATGGTTGAGCATGATTACTGTTCAAGGTGGAAAGTTCTGAGTGCAAAAAGTTTCAAAGGTGAGAAGTTGCAAGAAAATAGAACAAATTTGGCTAAAAAGATAGATATAATGCTGGTTTTTAGTCCATTGGGTTATGGAGTCATATCTGGGATTTAATTGAGAAACAACATCAAGAGTGATCCAAGGGGCAAGTCATCTATATCACAAGATTTTTGAGATTAAAATGATGGAATGGAGACAATAAAGTGTTGGAGGGGTGGAAACTGATAATAATTTCACAAAGGATTTATAGTCAGTCCAAACAAGAAAAGCCTCTTAAGTAACTGTTTAAAACCAACCAAGTGCAGGGCTAACCATTGACCTCTTGGGCAAGTTTGTATTAAAGCAGCTTAATTGACAAACAATACAGTAATCCACATAATTACCTTCAGAAAGTATGAAAACATATAAGAGAAACAAAGTGTAACTTAAGATCAGATAAAGTACTTTTAAACCTAGTCTGCTTTCAGTCAACACCAAGGGAAACTTTACGAATCTGCTTTTGGAGAAAAAACTAGGACCGGGACACACCATATCTTCCATAGTCATCTTTAATAAGCACAATAAGGAAAATAACTTTCAAGAACATTGTTTTTAAGGAAAACAGTAGGACGAGGGAACTCCAACATTCCTAACTGCTTAATCTGTATTAAATCATTCTTAAATAACAAATTTGAGGAAAACATTAAGATAAAGATTTTCAGTCAGAGAAGGTTACTGATATATAGTAGGTCCTAACTCTATAATTTTTGTTCTTTATCAGAGAATAGTGAACAATATGACATACATAGAAGGAAAAAAATAACAAAGAAAGGGGCACTTCACCAGTGATATAGACCAGGATCCCAAGAAACAACTTTATATTGATGTCAAACCAGTTACAGTCTTCAAGTCCAATGTTTCAGTTGAACAATCATCTTCACTACTTCGCCTAACTAATATATCACAAGCAGAGCTCCAAGGGCCAGTGAACACTATTTACAATCAGAAGTTTGAGCTCAAATGTATTTCAAAGTTCTGCAACCAACAAATTCTCGTCTTCTACAGAAGTATTTATAGAAGGATGAGCAGGTGAGATCTGATAAAAGATCTCCTAAGGTAATTAATACAGATCCAAGAATTCTTGGCCTTTTGAGGGGCTCGATGAAGAATTTTACAGGTGTTCCTTTGTATTAACTATTTTACAATTAATATCATAGCTCGATGGGAGCTTTTATTGACTTTGAGCCTCTGTGTAATGTTTGGAGTAACTCTGCAGATATTTCTGCATTGATTTCCTTGCAGAAGTAACTCCCTGGCTCTGCTGAGGCAAAATATCTGGTTCTGCAATAACTTCGGCCTCTGTTTTGAAAGGTTTTGAGGCAACAGGTGGCTCTGTGGTAGTTGAGGAATCAATTTGCCTCAAATGTGGCGGTGGTGGCCTTTCTTCCTGTTAAACACTTATGATTTATTTTTAACTGTGTTTAATTTGGGGGGATTAGGCTTTTGATAATCATTCTTAGCCGTAATTTCCCAAAATTGTCTTTAATCTTATGCTTGCTGCGCTCTGTTCTTCAGAACTTATACTCTTTTTAAATTGCGTTAAGAATGCAGTTTCTTGTCAATGTGAAGAGCCACGCAGGGCCTTTATATTATCGGCGCCCATGGAACGCTGATAAAACTTTTTAAATAATCCCTGTGAATGGTTCTCTTTATGGGCCGAAAGAACGGTAATCGTCATTCCCAATTACTAGCCTTTCTTCAATATAACAACGGAAACCTTTTAAAACCTGCACAAAATATAAAATTATAAAGAAATCCTGCATTTGTTTGGATAAACTGCTTTAGAAGGTGGGGGAAAGAGCATAGCCATTGGATGGCATCATCCAACGGTCAGGATTGATCGAGAGAGATCGTGGACCGGATGGAAAAGAGATTAAATCTGAGCCATCGATCGCGGAGAGATCGACGGTCGAGAACGGAAGTTGAAAGTCAAAGGGAGAAAATACGGGCGATGAAACGTGGACCGTCGATCTGCACATCAGATCAACGGTGGAGATTAACTGGATGGCACGTCGTACCTTGAGTTATCACGTGTGCATCATAGTTAACTATCATGCACCTTCGGCGAGCGATAGTCGTTGGATGGCCTGCCCCAGATCGGACGGTCCACGGTAATATCGCTGGGCATCCACGTCCAAACAATAATGCGCGATGGACTGCGGTTATGCGTGATGGACGGTGGTTTTGAAAAATGTACAGGGGACGCGTGTCAACCGTTGTATGGAATCGCTGGCCATCAGGAAGAAACCACCCTTGCCCCAAAGGTGGTGCGATGGATATCGCCGGTTTTGGGCAATCAGCTTATGGGCGGTGGGGACCATGGGGAGATGAACTCCACACCATTCGATCTATAGATCAGATAGACAGTGGAGGTTAGTTTGAAATTCAGACCGGTGGAAAGTCATAAAATAATTAAAAACCCAAGGTTTAAATTAAAACAAAGGCTTTGGTCGAGATTTATTTTATTTGAAGCGGATAGGCGCCCAATTGCGGGGCCGTGGGTGCATGGAAGGATGGTATGACTGGGTGCTAGAAGGGAAGGGGCTTATCGCATATCGGAACTTCGTTCCTGGGCTTTTCAATCAACCCATTGTATTTTCTGCGATTGCGATTGCGCGATTGACTCTTTTCAATCAACACATTTATATTAACACATGACTTTGGTTTTTAGACCAAAACTTTAGAAAAGTGGGTTTCTGGATTTTAAAAAGGAAAAAGAGGATCGGGAAAGGATTTTCAAGGTTTAAATACAGAGGGCAGGCCCACAGTATATACATAAAAAATAATGATGCGATCGGGGGTATCGCAAATCGCGGATCAGGCCAGGGCGCTTTAATCTTCTCATTAGAATATTGCAATGCGATCGCGCGATCGCATCGGAACTTTTATAATGGCATAAATATTGGAGCTCTTGTGTTTGAGATGCGATAAGCATTGTGAGGGGTTTAGAACTAGGTTCTAGGGTGCGGGTATGTGGGGGAAGTGGTTGAGACCTGGCCCAAAGGGCTTAAACCCTTATCCACAAACATGTGTTTTTTGTGATTTTTAATGTTTTTCAAAGGATTTGAGGGTTTCGGTATAGTTAAAAAATGGGTTTTTAACTATGGGAAAGTGAATTTCATGAGTGGAAGAAGAGAACTCACGACAAAATAGAGGAATTTTATGGAAAAATAGGGAAGAAAATGGAGGTTATTTTTGATTGGGGGAAGGGGAAAATGATGACTTTGCAGTAGTATTCTGGATTGAAAATCAGCAGGATTTCTAAGTATAAAATGGGAACAACAATGAAGATTTGGACAGAGACAAGAGACCTTCAAGAGTCTTCAAGAGCCAAAAATTTTTAGCAACGAAATTTTTTCCTTGAAGGCTCCAAAAGTTTTAGCCACATTTTGCTATGACAAATATTATAGGTGGCTAACAGTGGCTCCACTTGGGGATGGTGCCTTCTTGAAGGCATCACGAACTTCAGACTTGCATTCTCTGGGAGGCTGATCAGTTGGCTCATCCATTTATGTTCTCTGGGAGGCTGACCTGTGCCTGATCCATTGGGATGCCCTTCCTTTGCTGGGATGATTTTGCTCTGAAAAATTTTTAGCAGCCATGAAAACAATGGATTTTCATCAACAAAAACTTTCTACCTACCCAATCCTACTGATCTAACATTTTTTCCTTCATTAGAGTGCACTTGGATTGGCAAACTCTTTTACAACATTTTATTCTTTTGAAAGCAGTAAATCTAATCTAATTATACTCCTTATTTCTCCCTAAACTCAGATTTAACAGTTGAGTTCAGATGATTCTCTACCTAATCTACCATCTGTTGGGATTAAATTGTCCAACAGATTTTCATTCTCTAAATTTCTAAAACATAAATTTAAAATCAGTCAAGTCAAGATTAAGTTGTTTGACTTGCTGTGATCTATGGCATAAAGACAAGCTACACATAGACATTTATTTTGCAGAAAAATAAATAAAAAATGAAAGGCTTAAGATCTGAAATTTGAAAAAATTTCCTTCCTCTTTTCTACAACTATTATTTTGACTCTTATTGAGCTGTCTTTCCTTTTTCTCTGGTTCTGATTTTGAGCTGATTAGAACCATATTTTTTCATCTTTTTGACTCAGAAAATAAAACATATTTGAGCCATCTCTCTTTGGAAACTGAGGTTCAGGTTTTGAACATGTTTGAACCTTTCGTTTCTATCCTAATCTATCTACTGATAAGCCAAGATTAAACAGTTTGGAAAATCGAATTCACTATCCTATCAGCAGAAAATTTAAAGCTAATTAGTCAAGATTAGAAAGTTTGACTAACTAGAAGTGTGTTTTGTAGGAGTGGCATTTAAGCTTGCACACTTTCAGAATTTGTTTCTCTTTTTGGTATGGGGCTGTACCTTTCTTGTTTTGACAATCTGCCCTCTTTTCATTCTTTCTTTGTTTTTTTGTATTTTTGTATTTTGTATTTTTCTTCAAAGCAGAAAACAAAAACTAACTACATGCTCAAAACTGAGCTTTATTGACATTCCTATCTAACCTATTCTAAATGTGGAGTATTTACATTTATCATATGATACAAAAATGCCAATGCAGCTAGCTAAGTAATGTCAAGAAGAAGTAGAAACTATGGCTTCTTTTCAGAGGTACCCATAGAACATATTGAATATTAACCTTCAATATCAAGGCTATCACAGAAGGTGACAACTTTTCATGTCTCTGGCTCTTGCAACGAGTCACTGCTTGACAATTTGAGCCAGTTAGGAATTCCATACATTCTTCCATAGGATCAACAAAGAAAAGATGAAGATTCTCTTCTTTTTGGCCCTCCATGTTTGGTAGATTGTCTGCTTCCAAGACTTCAGCTTTGAGGAGCATATCTTCAAAAAGTTGTTTGGAAGCATCATCATCTTTCTCTAAATTTATGTTTGCTTCTGCTATAAATTCAGGTTCTTTGAATGGCAGATTGATATCAATGACATGAAAAGTTTCTTCTTGAAAAGAGAGTATATCCATAGTAGGATAGTCTTGTATTTGTTTATCTCCCTCTTCTTCATCATCATCTAAACTGGAGGACTCATCATATTTGGTAGTGTTGTCCTCTTGTAGCCCTGGTATGCTTGGATTCAGTGGGCTGAACTCTGTGAAGAGTTTATTATATTCTTGAGTGGGGGTGTATTCAATGGTTTCCTCTTGCTCAAAAATTTCTTCATTACTCTTATCTTCACCTTTTGAGTTGAAAGGATGCTGATTCCCAATAAAGTGAAAGCTTTTTATGATGGATCGAAAAGGATGATTTCTGTTTTCAATTTCATGATGGTGAAACTCGTAACACCAATCAAATGATGGTTGCCCTGTGTGATTAGTTTCTACTTGGAAATCATCATCATCATAAGACTGATTGAAATTTGAAAATTTATAACAAACATTCTCATCAGTCAAACATATTGGGATATCAGTAGGTCCTTCTTCATTATGATCTACAAAAGAAATTTCTAAATCTGTACAACAAATTTCTCTATGTGATTGGGCAAGAGTGTTTGTTTTGCAAAAAGTTTTAGAGACTAACTGTTTATAAATAGTATGATCTATCTCTCTTTCTGTCAAAGGGGAAGATGTTTCTATGTTCCTTTGAATAGGAGTACAACAGTTTTCTGTCTCTTCTGAGGACTGATTTTGAGGATGGATGTCTTCTTGAGCCTCATCTATAAGGGATGATGAATCAATTTTTGAGTTTTCATGGATATCTTGAGGAATGTTCTTTACTGCTTGGATCATCTCTTCCTCAACTGATTCATCTGTGTTCTTAAAATTTTTCAATAGGATATTAAACTCATGAATGGCTGTTAAAAGATCTTCAGGATGCATCTCTTCCAAAGCTTCCTCATTATCTATAATGTGTTGGGTGATGTTTTGTGATGGATCATAATATATTGCACCCAATGATAATGATGTAGTGTTTTCTTTATAGTTCCCATAGAACATATATTCAAGGTATCTTAAAGAAAACAAACTACTAGATCTTAAGCCTTCATACCAATCCCTAGCTTTTCCTTCTAATGATAATGATGTAGTGTTATCTTTATAGTTCTCATAGAACATATATTCAAGGTCTCTTAAAGAAAACAAACTACTAGATCTTAAGCCTTCATACCAATCCCTAGCTTTTCCTTCTAATGTTAACATGAACATTTTCATTAGGCAGTCTTCATGCCATTAAACTTTCAACCTCCATACATGTATGTGAAGTTTGATAAGATCTAATAAAGGGTCATAAAACTTTTCGCCTTGAAAAACAGGCAGGTTTTCATACCAATTCACCTGGGGCATCTTATGTGGAAACCCAGGGATATGATCTCTATTCATTGGGGCATATCTTCGTTGTATTCTTGGAATCATGTTTGTAAATCAAGAAAGAGGTCATTGTGTCTAGTCAATTAGTTCAGGGTCTTCTGCTAGTGGAGTCATTTAGTCTTTTGGGAGTTTCAGAGTGTGGAGTCACCAGGTGGAATATTTTTAGCTCTTAGAGAGGTAAAATGTTTTAATGGTTCCACCACCATGTGTTTCTTGTAGAGCTGCAAGGTTTTTAGGAAATGAATTAGCTCTCAAGGGTGATCTGAAAACAGTTGATAATTTTGTCTTAGGAGACTTCCTAAGGATACCTTCTGGGTTATCGACTACTTCAGTTGGATCAGGGTCAGGATGGGCTCAAGTGTGAATCTTCTTAGGAGCCACTATGATGTGTTTTTCTGACCAAAATAAACAAGACAAGTTCAACCAGGTATGACAATCTTTGAGAAGTTAACTAGTCTGTTTACAAAAATTTTAATCCTGCAATCCTCTGACTGAGTTTGAATGATATTATGATGATAAGGGTTCTTCCCAGTGGAGTCTTAACATTTGTTGAGGATTGTGCAGTCGCCAAGTGGAAGTTTTTAGCTCTTTTCAGAGGTAAAAGGTTTTATGGTCCACCACCATGTTTATTGAATACCAATCTAACCAGAGATCTTGGGTCTTCTGAGTGCCTAAGGGTGTGTAAGATAAAATGCACTCAGTCCCCAGTGGAGTTGCTAGAAATGTTAGGAATCTGTAATTTTAGCAGATTGGTAAGACTAAAACTGTAGAAGCAACATAGTTTCAACCAACTTTGGGATTCTAGGATCTAGCCCTCCTGAATCTGGAGAGGGATCTCTCCAATACGTACAAAGATGGATTTGTCTTTGAAGTTTGGGGTTATGATATTAGGCTAGTTATGAAGGCCAAGGGTTTGTTTGTTTTTTGGATGGTTGAGCATGATTACTGTTCAAGGTGGAAAGTTCTGAGTGAAAAAAGTTTCAAAGGTGAGAAGTTGCAAGAAAATAGAACAGCTTTGGCTAAAAAGATAGATATAATGCTGGTTTTTAGTCCGTTGGGCTATGGAGTCATATCTGGGCTTTAATTGAACAACAACATCAAGAGTGATCCAAGGGGCAAGTCATCTATATCATAAGATTTTTAAGATTAAAATGATGGAATGGAGACAATAAAGTGTTGGAGGGGTGGAAACTGATAATAATTTCATAAACGATTTATAGTCAGTCCAAACAAGAAAAGCCTCTTAAGTAACTATTTAAAACCAACCAAGTGCAGGGCTAAACATTCACCTCTTGGGAAAGTTTGTATTAAAGCAGCTTAATTGAAAAACAATCCAGTAATCCACATAATTACCTTCAGAAAGTATGAAAACATATAAGAAAAACAAAGTGTAACTTAAGATCAGATAAAGTACTTTTAAACCTAGTCTGCTTTCAGTCAACACCAAGGGAAACTTTCAGAATCTGCTTTTGGAGAAAAATTTAGGACCAGGGCACACCATATCTTCCATAGTCATATTTAATAAGCACAATAAGGAAAATAACTTCAAGAAGAATGTTTTTAAGGAAAACAGTAGGACGAGGGAATTCCAACATTCCTAACTTCTTAATCTGTATTAAATCATTCTTAAATAACAAATTTGAGGAAAACATTAAGAAAAAGATTTTCAGTCAGAGAAGGTTACTGATATACAGTAGGTCCTGACTCTATAATTTCTGTTCTTTATCAGAGAATAGTGAACAATATGACATACATACAAGGAAAAAAATAACAAAGAAAGGGGCACTTCACCAGTGATATAGACTAGGATCCCAAGAAACAGCTTTATATTGATGTCAAACCAATTACAATCTTCAAGTTCAATGTTTCAGTTAAGCAATCATCTTCACTACTTAGCCTAACTAATCTATCACAAGCAGAGCTCCAAGGGCCAGTGAACACTATTTACAATCAGAAGTTTGAGCCCAAATGTATTTCAAAGTTCTGCAACCAACAAATTCTCGTCTTCTACAGAAGTATTTATAGAAGGATGAGGAGGTGAGATCTGATAAAATATCTCCTAAGGTAATTAATACAGATCCAAGACTTCTTGGCCTTTTGAGGGGCTCGATGAAGAATTTTACAGGTGTTTCTCTGTATTAACTGTTTTACAATTAATATCATAGCTAGATGGGAGCTTTTATTGACTTTGAGGCTCTGTGTAATGTTTGGAGTAACTCTGCAGATATTTCTGCATTGATTTCCTTGCAGAAGTAACTCCCTGGCTACGCTGAGGCAAAATATCTGGTTCTGCAATAACTTCGGCCTCTGTTTTGAAAGGTTTTGAGGCAACAGGTGGCTCTGTGGTAGCTGAGGAATCAATTCGCCTCAAATGTAGCGGTGGTGGCCCTTCTGCCTGTTAAACACTTATGATTTCTTTTTAATTGTGTTTAATTTGGGGGGATTAGGCTTTTGATAATCATTCTTAGCTATAATTTTCCATACTTGTCTTTAATATTCTACTTGCTGCGCTCTGTTCATTAGAACTTATACTCTTTTGAAATTGTGTTAAGAACGCAGTGTCTTGTCAATGTGCAGAACCACGCAGGGCCTTTATAGTATCGGCGCCCATGGAACGCTGATAAAACGTTTGAAAGAATCCCTGTGAATGGTTCTCTTTATGGGCCGAAAGCACGGGAATCGTCATTCCCAAATCCTGGCCTTTCTTCAATATAACGACGAAAACCTTCTAAAACCTGCACAAAACATAAAATTATAAAGAAATCCTGCATTTGTTTGGATAAAATGCTCTAGAAGGCGGGGGAAAGAGAATAGCCATTGGATGGCATCATCCAACGGTTAGGATTGATCGAGAGAGATCGTGGACCGGATGGAAAAGAGATTAAATCTGAGCCGTCGATCGTGTAGAGATCGACGGTCGAGAACGGAAGTTGAAAGTCAAAGGGAGAGAATACTGGCGATGAAACATGGACCGTCAATCTGCACATCAAATTGACAGCGGAGATTAACTAGATGGCGCGCCGTACCCTGATTTATCGCGTGTGCATCAAAGTTAACTATCCTGCACCTTCGACGAGCGATAGCCATTGGATGGCCCACCCCAGATCGGACGGTCCACGGCAATATCGTTGGGCATCCGCATCCGAACAATAATGCACAATGCACTATGGTTATGCACGATGGACGGCGGTTTTGAAAAAGGTACAGGGGACGTGTGTCAACCGTTGTATGGAATCGCTAGCCATCGGGAAAAAACCACCCTTACCCCAAAGGCGGTGCGATGGATACCGCCGGTTTTGGGCAATCGGTTTATGGGCGGTGGGGACCACAGGGAGATGAACTCCGCACCGTTTGATCTGTATATCAGATCGACGGTGGAGGTTAGTTTGAAATTCAGACTGGCGGAAAGTCATAAAATAATTAAAAACCCAAGATTTAAATTAAAACAAAGGCTTTGGTCGGGATTTATTTTATTTGAAGCGGATAGGCGCCCGATTGCGGGGCCATGGGCGCATGGAAGGATGGTATGACTAGGGGCTAGAAGGGAAGGGGCTTATTGCATATCGAAACTTCGGGCCTGGGCTTTTCAATCAACCCATTTTATTTTCTGCGATTGCAATTGCGCGGTTGGCTCTTTTCGATCAACCCATTTATATTAACACGTGACTTTGATTTTTAGACCAAAAATTTGGAAAAGTGGGTTTTCATATTTTACAAAGGAAAAATAGGATCGGGAAAGGATTTTCAAGGTTTAAATACAGAGGGCGGGTCCTCGGTAGATACATACAAAATAATGATGCGATCGGGGGTATCACAAATCGCGGATCGGGCCAGGGTGCTTTAATCTTCTCATTGGAATATTGCGATGCGATCGCGTGATCGCATCGAAACTTTTATAATGGCATAAAGAATGGAGCTCTTGTGTTTGCGATGAAATAAGCGCTGTAAGGGGTTTACCACCGGGTTCTAGGGTGTGGGTATGTGGGGGAAGTGGTTGAGACCTGGCCCAAAGGGCTTAAACCCTTATGCACAAACATATGTTTTTTGTGATTTTTAATGTTTTTCAAAGGATTTGAGGGTTTTGATATAGTTAAAAAATGGGTTTTTAACTATGGGAAAGTGATTTTCATGAGTGGAAGTAGAGAACTCATGACAAAATAGAGGAATTTTATGGAAAAATAGGGAAGCAAATGGAGGTTAGTTTTGATTGGGAGAAGGGGAAAATGATGACTTTGGAACAGTATTCTAGCTTGAAAATCAGCAGGATTTCTAAGTATAAAATGGGAACATAAATGAAGATTTGGACAAAGACAAGAGACCTTCAAGAGTCTTCAAGAGCCAACAATTTTTAGCAACGAAATTTTTTCCTTGAAGGCTCCAAAAGTTTTAGCCACCTTTTGCTATGACAAATATTATAGGTGGCTAACACTATGATAGACATGAATGGGGAGAGGGTCTTCGCTACTCCATTTCTAGCCCATGGCTGTAAAATCTGAAGTGAAACATACAACGTCCATGATATAAGAACTCATATAAAATGGGGGAATTTTTTTGGAGGAAATAGAACAATTTTTTCTATATTCCAAAATTTGAGTAGCAATAATGTTTGAAAAAATGGTCCCCTAATCCATAATACAAGAATATCAAAATTCTTCCATTAGGGGAACCCATTCAACTGAAAATTTGGTAGTATCAAGCCGATCAAAGAGCCTATAAATCATTCTGATGAACCCTTAGCTAAATTGAGAGCGGGAGGGGGGGGGGGTGAATCGGTTTAGTACATTCATGCACTTTAAAACTCCTTTCTTTACACCCATTAACTACTTCATTTTATAAGCAGCATAATACATAATGAATCAAAAAACTAAATGTGTTGATAACTAGTAATTAAGAATATTAAAACATCACATCACCACATAATCATCAAGTACATAGACAATAAATATAAGTGGAAACCCATAAGGGAGAAAACCACATCTTATTATTGTTGTGATGCAAAGGCAAGCTCCAACTCCCTCTCACAACTGATTTTCTGTAGGCTCCAACCTACAAGAGGCTACTACCTCAAATTCTACTAGCTACAACTTGCAAGGAAGCTCCAACTCCCAAATTTGTTTTGTAGGCTACAACCTACAGGAGGCTCCTACCTCACCCAAATCCAACTGGAATTTTATCAAGATACAACTTGAAAGGAGACTACAATCACCTCACTCAACATGAAAATCATATGCTCATTTACCTGGATATAAACTTTTTTCTCCTCCCTATTCACTACTGCCTTTTCTGCCTTCATTTCCGCTTCATATCATCTTCTGATGTCGACATCATCTCTATCATCTCTCTCCAATTTTTCTGCTCTCTTCACTTTCTATGAACACTGACATTACATGTTTTATATAGATAGCTACATTACTTTTTTCATTCTATAGGGAATACAAAGTGAACATTTCATGCTTGACCCTATGCCTTCCACCCATTCAATGCCTTACACTTCAGTTTAGGTTATTACATCAGAATAATCAGTACAACATTCATTGGAGTTATGAATATTCCTATGGAGACTTGCCTTTGCATTAGAAATAATATAAAATAATCAATGAATTTATAGTTATAGTTACAACAGTTCTTGGCTCGCTATGTATTTGTATGTTCTACAACTGTCATTGATTTTCACGTTTCTGTTCTTATACTCTAACAATGCTACATGAATGCCTTTTTCCCGACTTGACCCAATCAGCACATCTTGAACAATGTTGCATAACTGTCTTTGGCCCGACTTGACCCAACTGATGTGTTTTAAACAATGCTACTTTATCTTCTTTTTCCCGACTCTTCCTCTTCTTCTCTTGTCCACAGTGTTCAGCCTTCACTGCTCCTTTGCTCTGTGTCGAGTCACTTACCTGAGCCTTTCTGCTTGCGTTCAGAATTTCTTCCATTATCAAGGTGTAACCACTTTACACCCGTGCTCATAGTGCTGGGTCTTATTTTTTACTGTAGTATCCCTAAATTAGCATGCAACTAATGGGAATATTAATTTTTTCTCTTAACATCTAGTTAAATGAATAAATGGGTAAGGAAGCCCACAAGCATCTTAAGTAGGCATAAAATCCCTCATAATGTGAAAAGGGATCATGTTAATAACTAGATCAAGCATCCTCATGTGTGAAAAAAGTCTAAAATATGTGGAGAAGGTCAATTTTGACCAAGTCAACGGTGTTAATATGGGATGAGTGGATCATCAATAAAGACAGCTCAATGTGAATGTAGATGCGTTTAGCTAGATAGAAAAAAGAAACCTTGGGTGTGAAAAGAGACAATGCATGAAGATCAAGTCAAGGTTGAGCAAATAAAACAACATTAGAAATAGAAGAGTGGGATACATGGAGACAGTGTAATTTTGGAGGAGGAACCTTTGCATGCAAGTAACCTCATGAATGGGTGGGACCCATGGTTGGGAAGCTCATCATCTATATAATGGAGGGAATGGCAGCCATATGGAGCATGATTGAAGATATGATTTAATAATTGGGTTTGTTTTGACTTATTTCATGCTTCAGCTATTTAGCTAAGTTTGTTTCCCTGTTTAGTGCAAGGGTCTTCTCAGGCGGGAAGTCCCCAATATTTCTTGGAGATATTGTTTAAGAAATATGAGAGGAGTTTTTTGGAATTCATTTCCACTATCTGGAACTTAGCCAAGCAGTCACCTACAGCCACATCATATTCTCTTTGAGGATCTACGTTATTTTATATGGTATTGTAGTGCAAGGGTTTAAACCCTTGTTTTATGAGCTAGTTTCCCAAGAGGAGGATCAACCTTTTTCCCAGAAAGCTAGTAGGAGGAGCTACAGCCATTTATTTGTATTATCAGCCATATATCTGTAGCATATACTTCTTGTACTTCATGTTAATCAAGAAACCCTTGCCGGGTCATCTTGGATCTATATAAAAGAGGCTAGATCTCTATTTTTTATCTTATTTGATTAATATATCAGTAGATCTATTTTTTCTCTCCATTTCTAATTATAAACCCTTAATAAACTATGATGTCACTTTTTGCAATAATTCTGTGTTGCAGTAATCTTGGGGTTGCAGTGGTTTTGGGTTGTTTTAAGCATGGGAGGCCTGTTTAGCTAGGCTATAATGATTTGTTTCATATCTCCTTTTATATTTAGTTGATATAATTTATAATCTAAAGGATCCATGTGATTTTATTCATTTTTATAACATAGATTTCTAAAAAAATCATTTTTAATTCATGTATTGTTGGTTTTCCCAATTTGGGAATATTACAGTGGTATCATAGCTATAATCTTAGCTCAGCCTCTGTACTTCAACCATTATGGAGTCTTATCATAGGAAGGAGAAGATATGAAAAAGGGATCAATGCAAGCCTTTGTTGTCTAGAGGGAAGCAGTTCTCAAAACTTCTTCTTAAAACTCTTCATGGTACCAGCAAAGACATTAAAGAAATGAGGAGGGAAAAACATGGAGATCCCTCAAAAAGATTTGGACATGAGGAAAGCTCTAGTTCCTCATATTATGGGTGTGAGTATTCATCCACACCATCAAATTTAAAATTCTCTACCAACCATATGTTCATGATAAGTGAGATGGAGAAAGGAGATGTGCCAAAGAAGGAGACTCTTGGTGATTATTTGCAAGAGTATGAATGTCAATCTAAGAGGTTCAAAGGTCACTTGAACTTCCAAGGGTTTTGCAAGGTCAAGGAGGAAAGAAGCACAAGGAGAAAGTAGCATGGTGTGGGTAGATTCTTTCTATCTACTTTTGATGGCTCACCTAAATGTCTAGCTAGGGTTTGGGTGGAGGAGCTAGACACCTATTTGCAGCAACACCAAGTTTCAGAGAATGAAGCCATCAAAGTTGCAGTGATGCATTTTGAAATTAAGGCTTACGATTGGTGTTTGTTTGAATCCTTTTCATTAAATAATGAAAATACATCTACTTATGCAAAGTTCGTTATAATATTAGTGGAAAAGTTTGATGAAAAATTTTATGAAACACCTTCTGTGGAGCTAGTCAAACCAAAAAAAAGAAAACCTTTGCATGGGTTGGAAGGATCTATAAACCCAACTCCATTTTAGAAAAACATTGAGGGGGATGAAAAATTATATGATACTTTTCCAAGGGCAAGATCCTCATTACATGATGGGCTTTCTTCTCAATATAAAGACATGGAGATTCCTCTTTCAAGGGAAGACCAAGATATAAGGTCTCTCATTGTTGATGAGGCATTCTCAAATATTGAAGAGGAGGAAGAGAAGGTTGGAGGTAGCAACAATGTCATATAAAGAGCACATACAATACCTCATGAAGAGGAAGATGAAGCATTTGCTCCAAGAATAGAAACTCTTGCACTCTTGCAAGGAGTTCCAAAGAATCTCACACATGGAGATCATGGCACAATCCATGTGCAACATGTGTCATCATTGGAAAATGATGAGATCTTGAAGAGAGAAGGAGATAAAGGGGAGGACAAGAATCATATGATGAGGAGCACACACCCCTCTCTATTTCAGAATATTGATGCACAAAAGAGGTAGGAGGACTTGTGCAGTGAACGGAAGGATAAATCAGTCAACACACATATACATCCTACTCTATGCCTTGATGTCTCTTTGCATGGAGGCATTACACCAGGGAGACCCCCTGATTGGAAGAAGAATAAAGTGTTCTCTTAACTATGTGTAGCAGTGACATATTTGGTTAAGAAAGGAGCCTTGAGAGGAGCTACCACAATGCTCAAAACCATTGATGGATTCCAAGGAGAGATGATAAATTTTCTGATATGGAAATTTCTATTTTTCACTTAGCCATTTGCGTTGGAAAAGGAGGATTCAAAAATTTGTGTTGACATGAGCATGGTGTCAAATGAACACTCCTTAGCCTTGGAGTAGCAAATGATATTTCTATATATAATAAATATTTCTAAATATGACGAGAGGGTATTACCAATCTTGTATGGATGTGCCAAACTATGGAAGTTTTGGAAGAGATAAACCTTTCAAGAAGAGGTTGACTTCCATATACTTCAATCTTGTCTTGAGCAAGATCAGGTGCAAGAGAGGCAGCAAATGTGGAGTGACATTGCTCCAACATGTGGCTTTGGCATTGAGCATGTCAAAGAGGAGAGTTATCATATGACAAGCACTTCATTTCATATTTCTACAATGCTGTCATGGTTGGGAAGCCTAGATCCATATTGGGAGTCCCAACTCTTGGTGGAGTATTCCAAGAACCTCCTCACATGTAAGGTTCTTGATGGGCAAGTGATGGATAGGATATATAAAGTGGTTGATGGATTAATTTACTTTCATGATCAGATCTATTTTACTAGAGACTCCATGCTCAAGGGAAAACTACTATATGCAGCCTATGAGATATTACTTTCTAATCCCACTATATTCATTAGAGCATATCGTACTATCTTGGAGGGATTCATGTGGGAATAATTTAAAGAGGAGATGCACTATCACATGAGTTAGTGCATAGATTATTTGCTAGTTGAGGAGGAACATATCTCTTGGGAAGAGTTATCATTACCACCTCCTTATTCATTGGGTGTGAGAGGGAGCTCAGCCATGAACTACCTCACTGTTTCAAATCAAGTGTATGGTAAGGATTGTATTTCTGAACATCATAATGTATTTTCTTTATACTTGAATTTTCTTACCACACGTGTGTAGGACATTTCTCCAAGAGGGGCCACTCTTCCTTATTTGCTTCACAGGCTACTTGGGGCCATGTGCAATGGTGATGTTGACCATGCCCTAGAATATTTTGGGGAGATTATGTGCTTATCATGGTGTGATTCATTAACACAAATCACCATACACCTTCTCCAAACATGCAAGAAGAATGGGGCAACAAACAAGTGGTGGGAGAAATGCTTGTTATGTCAGATCCTATGGCAGTTAGGAGTAAAATTCCACTGGTTGCACATGAGGGACCATTTTCATTCTCCTTTACTACATATGGGAGCTATCATGACTTTAATTATGATTCCATATATTGAATATGTTCTTATATTTTATGGGAACATGATTGGAGGAGAGACACATTGGTTGGATGTGTCCTTGGGGATAGAAATTTCCCACACCTTTTGCACTTTATGCTTCAAGGGGAGCATGGGAGATGATATGGCCACTATAGTAGATCACTTTTTTCTTTATGAGGTGGGCCATATGATTGTTTGGAGCACTTGGGACATGCATCTCATGAGCATTTGGGAGGAGCTTTTCTATGAATTACCAAGCTGGGAGGTGGTTCATTTCATTTGGATGATAGCATGGAGATGGGAGTCTTTCATTGGTAATGAAGTCCCCTATGATTGTCATCACTTATACCTTGAGCAGGTCATTGATCAACAAGAAGGTTTCCATATATACCTTCCATTATTTCATGATGAGATCCATTTGGTTTATCCACCAACGACCAACTTACACACTTGCGAGGAACCATTGGGAGATAGAATTGTTGCAGAATATATGAAGCAATGGTGGAGACTATTGGAAGCAGAGGCCATAAGAGGAGCAGGGGATATTTTGCAACACCCTTGTAGTTTCTTAAGGAAAAACAACATTTGGGAGGGTGATACTATAATATTCTTAATTATCATGCAGCTAATGGGAATATTAATTTTTCCTCTTAACATCTAGTTAAATAAATAAATGGGTAAGGACGCCCATAAGTATCTTAAGTAGGCATAAAATCCCTCTTAATGTGAAAAGGGATCATGTTAATAACTAGATCAAGCATCGTCATGTGTGAACAAAGTCTAAAATATGTGGACAAGGTCAAGTTTGATCAAGTCAAGAACATTAATATGGGATGAGTGAATCATCAATAAAGACAACTCAATGTGAATGTAGATCAGTTTAGCTAGACAGAATAAAGACACCTTAGGTGTGAAAAGAGACAATGCATGAACATCAAGTCAAGGTTGACCAAATCAAATAGCACTGTAAATAGAAGAGTGGGACTCATGGAGACAGTGTAATTTTGGAGGAGGAACCTTTGCATGGAAGTAACCTCATGAATGGGTGGGACCCATGGTGAGGAAGCTCATCATCTATATAATGGAGGGAATGGAAGCCATATGGATCATGATTGAAGATATGATTTTATAACTGGGTCTGTTTAGACTTATTTCATGCTTCAACTATTTAGCTAAGTTTGTTGCACTGTTTGGTCCAAGGTTTTTCTCAAAAGGGAATTCCCCATTCTTCCTTGGAAATATTGTTTAAGAAATCTGAGAGGAGTTTTTTGGACTTCATTTCCACTATTTGGCACTTGACCAAGTAGTCACCTATAGCCACAGTGTAGTTTCTTGGAGGATCTATGTTATTTTATATGGCGTTGTAGTGGAAGGGTTTAAACCCTTGTTTTATGAGCTAGTTTCCCAGGAGGAGGATCAACCTTTTTCCCGAAAAGCTAGTAGGAGGAGCTACAACCATTTATTTGTATTATCAGCCATATTTATGCAGATACTCAACTATATAGCATGATTCAGCCATATATCTACAACATATACTTCTTGTACTTCATGTTTATCAAGAAACCCTTTCTGGGTCATCTTGGATCTATGTAAAAGAGTCTAGATCTCTGTTTTTGAGATTATTTGATTAATATATTAGTATATCTATTTTGTCTCTCCATTTCTGAGTATAAACCCTCAATAAATTCGGCTATCACTTTCTACAGTAATTCTATGTTGCAGTAATCTTGGGGTTGTAGTGTTTTTGGGCTGTTTTGAACATGGGAGGCCTGTTTGACTAGGTTATAATGATTTGTTTCTGATTTCCTTTTAGATTTAGTTGATATAATGTTTTATCTAAAGGATCCATGGGCTGTTATTCATTTTTATAACACATATTTCTGAAAAATGCATTTTTAATGTATGTATTATTACTTTTCTCCATTTGGGAATATTACATTTACCCAAGTCCTTTTTCCGCGTTCAACATTTTCTTCATAAACCACCGTTAGAATGGAATTGAAACATATTTTGTTTACCTCTGAATTAGTAACACGTCCATTTTCTATCACATTTCAACATTCCAATAGTTTCTACGTTATAAGCCTCCTTTGCTCTCCAATGCGATTTAACAAAGGGAAAACTTATACTCCCGACTTGAAATCCTTTAGGCTTCAATGTTGATTTGCATCGCATTCACTTCATTATCACACTTCGTACTTTGGAAATTATTGTGATCCAGTGCACGTTCATCTTTTTGATTTCCCGATATGCGATATGCGAAGGGGTCCCACTCAGATTTATCGCAATTATCCCTTCGCAATTTCCTATCGAATATTTCCATCGAACTTTCCTATTGCCATTTCCATTTCACATATTTCTTATCTCACAACGTTCTGATCTCTAGTTATCAACTCTTATGACTTGCGATTTGCAATATGCAAATGGGTTCGGGTCCCAATGGGGGTGCCATGTCACACCCATGTCATCATGCCACGACACCTTGCCACGTCTGCTTTCCACGTCATCAAACTTTTATTGTGATTTGTGGGGTTGGGACCACGTCACCTACCATGTCAGATTGCGACGTAACTACCTATGTCACCACCATGTCATCTAGCCACATCACCATATCGCACTTCGCGGTTTCTGTGATTCGTGTGTTTTTTGGGGTTTTTGTGATCATCCTTCCATTTGCGATTGCGATATGCAATTAGGTCCTCCACATGCATTCTGCACGCCTTTATTCTAGAAATTACATGACTCAGCCCACTGAACTGCACCTTCCCTCGTGCATTGTAAACAACTCGACTCTACCCGACTCATTCAAGACTCACTTCATTGTTCTGAACGTAAAAATACATGACTCAAACCTAAACTGCACGCACATTGTTCTGAACACATTTCATCTCGACTTGATCCTTTGTCTTCTCTGGTCATTCTGATGTTGCTCCTTGCCTTTTTGTTGCTCCTTTCTGCTCCTTTGGCTTAGATAATAATTCTAATGTTGATCCTTGCCTCTTTGTTGTACATTGCTACTCCTTGTCTCTTTTCTGCATAATTCTACCCCTCTCAGCTCCTTTTCCTTAGATAATGATTCTACTGCTACTCCTTGCCTCTTTTCTTCTCCTCCTCCTCTTTAATGCTCCTCCACTTAACTTTTGGCTTATTTTCCTTATTGATCCTTTATACTCCAGTTGATCGTAAGCTACTCCTTTGTTCTCAATGATAATTCTCGTACTTCTCCTTTTTGTTCCTTTGCCATCAATGACAATATTTCCAATGGTCTACCCCTTTGTCATTGATGGTAACACTTCCTCCAACACTTCCTCTCCCTTACATTCTGAGAAGTGTCTGTCTTCCTCTTATTTATTTTCCTCCCCATTTGACATCAATGGCAAGGGGTTATAAAAAAATTTCAGTGTAGATTCCATCATTGCATTGCTCCTCCTTGAGTTCAGTATAAACATCCTTCATTGAGTTCTTCTGTTATTAAATGAATATACACACTCCATCTATTCATTACACACTTGACGAATCCTTTTTCATTTGATTGAATACACCTAATGCACCATTTTATTACTGCTTCCTAATTTTTCTGTATAAACCGTGACTATTGTTTTATGTTACACATAATAATTTCTTTATATGTACTTCAAAATTACAAGAGCATTATGAATGTATTGTAGAATTCATATGATATATGAGCATTGTTGGGGTAACACTTTGAGAATCATTTAGATATTATGAATATACACAAAAAACTGATGGTATCACAACTGATGAGAATGCTGGAAGGTATGTCACCATAGAATTTTTTGTTATTTGTCCATTGTTTCGTGATGAAACTCTGTGCACTAGTGAAATATCAAAAATTCCTTTCTGTTGATGTAAGCTTCAGATGAATCAGTAATAGACTCTTGAACCTCAATAGTAAGATTAACACAACTAGCCCATCATACTACATCTTTATGAATGATCTTAAAAAGAGGCCTTGAAGATATATCAATACTGACTTGAGGAAGAGTGAAATTCTATCCAAGAATAAATTTTTCTTCAATGTTTAATATAATACTTCAAATGCAAACATGATAATGATATTTTTGGCACTTTTAATGACCTTTCCATACTTTGATAATGAAACTCGACATTCTCCTTGATGTATTTCTTCCATACCAACACCTTGGTGTATGCTATAATAATCTGATACTGGGGACCTATACCATAACACTGCTCCAAAAATAACACTTGGTATTCTACTGATAGTAAGACTACTCCAAATACCAATTGATGAATATTTGTAATGATATAATGATAATAAAATTTTTCTTATTCATCCTTCTTAAAATCATTTTGTTACATTATTAACTTTCCGAGAGACACATAGTGTAATCATCCTTTGTAGATCTTTACCAGCTCCATAGATCGGGCCTTCTTGACAACTTTTATGGGATATTCTCCCCCCAAGAAGTTGCTTCTTCTCTAACCCTGGTTGGATGTCTATTCTTGATATTGAAACCTTTGCTGGTGCATTTTTTTTAATTTTTGTTTCATCCTTTTTTTTTAATCATATCAGAGAGTATCACCTGGAGACACTATCTCTAGTTTGTCTCTTAGATATTCAAATGGTTCTCTAGCAAGAGGTTTTGTAAATATGCCTGCTGTCTGTTCTTTTGTTGGGACATTTTCCATATTTACTATTATCTCTGCTCTTTTTCTCTGAGGAAATGGTACTTTATTGTGATGTAATTGGTTTTTTAATGAAGCACAAGATTTTTTTATATGATTATTGCACTTGTTTTTTCACATTTGATAGAAATAGGTTCAATGATGCTTACCTTCATTTCTTGAAGAGTTTTTTTCATCCACATCACTTGTGTGAAACAAGCTGCTACTATTATGTATTCCACTTCTACTGTTTAAAGAGAGACAGATGTTTCCTTCTTGCTTAACCATGCCACCAAAATTTCTCCCAAATACAATGCACCTCAACTTGTGCTTTTCCTGTCATCCACACAGTTGGCCCAATATGCATCTGTATATCTTTTCAATGTGAAATCTTTTCCTTTTGGATACCATAGGTCATAATGTGCAGTTCATTGAAGGTATCTTAGTGTCCTCTTGATTTCTAGCGAGTGATTTAGTTTTGGTGCTGCTTGATATCTTGCCACAAGTCCTACTGCCAACATAATGTCTGGTCTAGAGGCTATTATTTATAGAAGACTTCCTATCATAGATTTGTAAAGTATTTGATCTACATCTGTAGATCCACCATCAACACATAACTTGCATCCAATGATCATGGGAGTTGACACAGGTTTGCAGTATTCCATTTGGAATCTTTTTAACATGTCTCTTAAGTATTTTTCTTGTGAAATGAATATGTCTTTGTTCTTCTATAGAATTTTAAGTCCTAGGTAGAAGGTAAGCTATCCAATCATAGAAATCTCAAATTCTGACTTCATCTATTCTGCAAATCCTTTTAATAATTCATCCTTGTTGCTTCCAAACATGATGTCATCTACATATATCACTAAAATTAAAAGTCCATTTTTATCAGCCTTTATATACAAATTGTTGTCTACTCCTCCCTTCTTGAATCCTTGTTTTTGAAAGTAATTGCGTAGCCTAGAATACCATGCACATGGTGGTTGTTTGAGACCATATAGTGCTTTCTTTAATCTACAAACACAGTTGTGTTTATCTGCTAAGGAAAAACCTTCAAGTTGTTCCATGTAGACTTCTTCCTCTATATCTCCATTTAAGAAGGTAGACTTCACATCCATTTGATATACATTTAACTCATGATAGCATGCAAAAGACAAAAAAAATCTAATTTATTCCATTATTGCTACAGGGGAAAAGGTTTCATCATAGTCAAGTCATTCGATTTGAGAGTATCCCTTACATACAAGTATGGATTTATTTCTGATTACCTGGCTTTGTTCATTCATCTTATTCTTGAATATCCACTTTGTGCAAATGAAATTTTTCCCAACAGGTATTGGAATTAACTCCCAGGTATTGTTCTTCTCAATCTGGTCTAATTCTTCGTTCATATCATTTATCCAATTTTTGTCTTTTTTGGCTTTATTTAAATTCTTCAGTTTAATCTGTGATAGCATGACTAAATACACTTCCTCAGTCTTTTCAGCTAATTTTCTTCTTGTTTGGACTCCTGCACTCTTGTCTCCAATGATTTGATCTTCTGGAGGGTTCTTTTGAGTGTGTCTCAAGGGTCCTTTTCAGTTTATTTCTGTATCTTCTGTTGTCTCATTCTGTTCTTTATCTTCTTGATTCTCATCCCGATGATGATCTAGAGGATCGACACAGTTTGTACTTTTGGTTCTTTCTAGTAGTTCTTCATCGAATCTCACATCAATGCTTTCCAATATTTTATGCAGTCTTTTATTATAGCACCTGTAACCCTTACTCTTTGATGCATATCCTGAAAATATTCCTTCATCAACTCTTACATCATAATTCCCTAATTTTTCATTATTATTATATATGAAACATTTGCTTCCAAAGACTCTAAAGTGATTAATTGATGTCGGTTTCCCATGCCATAGTTCATATGGAGTCTTGTCATAATTTGTTCTGAGATGCGATTTGTTGAGAATATGAACAACTATGTGTACTTCTTCTGCCTAATAGGTTTGGGGAATGTTTCTTTCTTTCATCATGGCTCTGGAAATCTGTTGTACATACCTATTTTTCCTCTCTACCACTCCATTATGTTGAGGTGTATCTGCAACAGTAAAATGTTTCTTTATCCCACATTCATTGCATAGGTCCGCAAACTCATCACCTGTGAATTAACCTCATTTGTATGATTTGAGGAATTTTAGTTTATATCCAGTTTGATTTTCTACCAGTGCCTTGAATATCTTAAATTTCTCAAACGCTTCAGATTTGTATCTCAAAAATTCCACCCATGTTAATCTGGAAAAATTATCGATTATCAGCATGAAATAAAATTCTCTACCTGGTGCATTTGATCTCGAAGGTCTGCACAGGTCCATGTGTACAAGTTGGAGAGGTTTACTAGTAGATAGTTGGTATTTGGCTTTGAATGATGTGTGATTTTGTTTTCTCAATTGGCAGGACTTACATATGGTATTTGGTGGCTTCTTTATTGCACAAAAATCTATGACAACTTTATTTTTGCTTAGTTTAATGATGTGGTCAAAATTGAGATGTCCCAATCTTCTATGTCATAGCCAAGATTCATCAAGTTTTATGATGTAGCACCATTCACTCTCATCTTTCATAATATATACATTACTCTCTGTTCGAACCCCCTTAACCAAAGTTTTTCCTCTAATGATTGACCTGACTTCGTAATCTTGAGCTCTCAAGAGGACCTCACAATGTTTTTCTCACATTTGAATTAAACTTAGCAGATTTTGTTTTAGACAATATAAAATCAATACATCTTGAGCCTTTACTCTTCCATTATGTAACATCCCAAAATGGGAAAATTAGCAATACATGCAAGAAAAATTCATTTTTCAGAAATATGAGCATTAACAGAAAAATTCAGCCAACGGATCCTTTATATCTAACATTATTACAACCATATCTGAAATTAAATTAGAAACAAAATACTTTTTCCTAGTTAAACAGGCCTCCCATGCTCAAATCAGCTCAAAATCATTGAAAACCCAAGACTACTACAACACAGAAATACTGCATAAAGAGACAGCACATTCTAATGAAGGCTATATTCATAAATGTAGAGACAAAACATATCTTCTCATTTATTAATCAAATAGGCCCAAAAAAAGAGATCTAGTCTCTTTTACATAGATCCAAGATGACCCAGGAAGGGTTTCTTGACAGAAATGATATACATGAAATTTTATGCTACAGATCTATGGCTGAATCAAATTGTATGGCTGAAGAACTAATTAAATATGGCTGATCATGAAAATAAATGGCATTAGACTCTCCTACTAGCTTTCCAAGAAGTAGAATGAACCTCCTTAAGGGAAAATAGCTCAAAATACAAGAGGTTAAACCCCTCCACTGCAACACCTTAAGAAATAACGCAGTTTCTGAAAGGGACTGTGATGTTGCTGAAGGTGAATATTTTTCCTAACACTAGATAGTGGAAAAGGTAGCACAAAATTCTCTACTCATATTTGTTAAACAAGATCTCCAAGCAAGAGTGGGGAATTCCCGCATGAGAAAACCTTTGCACTAACAATGCAAAAAACTTAGCTAAACAGCCAAATATTGCAAAGAAGTATAAACAGACCACATAAAAAATATAATCTTCAATAATGTCCCATATGGTTTCCATTCCCTTCATTATATAGTTGATGAACTTCCTCACCAAGGGTCCCACCCAATTATGAGGTTGCTTCCATGCTAAGGCTCCTCCACCAAAATTATGTTGTTCCCATTAGTCTTTCTCATATTTTTACAACGGTGTTTGATTTAGTTAATATTTATTGGATCAATATTAACCGGATCAACCTTGACTGGATTTTCATGCATTGTCTCTTTTCACACTCAAGGTGTCTTCATTTTGAATAGATAGATTGATCTTCATTCACATTGAGCTATATTTATTTAGGATCCACTCTTCAAATATTGATGCTATTAAATTGGTCAAACTTGACTTTGACCACACATTTTAGACCCTGTTCATACATGTGGATTGCTTGATCTGGTTATTAACATGATCCCTTTCCACATTATGAGGGATTTTATTCCTACTTAAGAAACTTATGAGCCTCCTTGCCCATTTAGTCATCTAACTAGATATTCCAAGAAAAAATAATATTCCTATTAGCTACATGATAATTTAGGAGTATTAGAGTATTCCCCTCCAAAATGTTTCTTGTCCTCAAGCAACTAAAAGAGTGCTACAAAATCTCCCCTCCTCCTCTTATGGCCTCCTCATTCAACAACCTCCACCATTGCTTCAGATTTTCTGCAATAATTCTGTCTCCCAATGGTTCTTCCCAAGTGTGCAAGTTGGCCTTTGGTAGATAAACCAAATGGCTTTCATCATGAAAGAAAGGAAGGTCTATATAGAAACCTTCTTGTTGATCAATGGCCTCCTTAAGATAGAAGTGATGAAAATCATGGAAAATTTCATCATCAATGAAGGACTCCCACCTCCATGTTATCATCCAAATAAAATGAATCACCTACCAACTAGGTAATTCATATGAAAGCTCCTCCCAATTTCTCATGAGAGGTATGTCCCAAGTGCTCCAAAAAACCATATGGCCTACCTCATAAAGAAACAAGATATCTACTATGGTAGCCATATCTTTTCCCATGATCCCCTTGAAACATGTAGTGCAAAAAGTGTGCGAAATTTCTTCTCTCCAGGACACATCCAACCAATGTGTCTCTCCTCCATCCATGTCCTCAACAAATATAAGAAAAATTTCAGCATACGGAATCCTAATTAGAGTCATGCTAGTTTCCATATGAAGTAAAGGAGAAGGACAATGATCCCTCAACTGCAAACAGTGCAGTTTCACTCGTAACTACCATAGGATATGATATGAAAAGTGTTTTTCCCAACACTTTCTTGCTACCCCATCCTTCTTGCATGCTTGGAGATGGTGTATGATGGTTGGTGTTAATGAAACACACCATGAAGAGTACATCATCTCTCCAATATCTTCCAAGGAATGACCAACATCACCATTGTTCGTGGCCCAAATTGGCTCATGAAGCCCATAAGAAAAGGTGCCCCCTCTTGGAATAAGGCCCTGAACATGAGTGTTAAGAGAATACAAGCATATAGTAGATACATTATGACGTTAAAAAATACGATTTTCACCATACACTTGATTTAAATCAGTGAGGTAGCTCATGGATGAGCTCCTTCTTACACCCAATGAATAAGGAGGTAGTGGTGATGACTCTTCCCAAGAGCTATGTTCCTCCTCAATCAACAAATGATCCATGCACTTCCTCATATGAGAGTGCATATCCACTTTGAATTTTACCCACGTGAATCCATCTAAGATAGTATGGTATGTTTTAATGAAGCAAGTGGATTTAGAAAGCAAGATCTCATAGGCTGCATTAAGTAGTCTATACTTGAGCTTGGAATCTTTAGTTAAATAGATCTGATCATGGAAATAGATGACTCCATCAATTACTTTATACCTCCCATCCATCACTTTCCCATCAATAACCTTACATGTGAAGAGGTCCTCAGAAAATTCCATCAAGAGTTGGGACTCCCAATAAAGATCTGGGCTCCCCAACAATGATAGCATTGTAGAAATCTGAAATGCAACCCCTGTCATAACATGGCTCTCCTCTTTGGCATGCTTGATTCCAAAGTCACATGTTGAAGTAATGTCAACTTTATTTTTCTTCCTCTCTTGCAACTGATCTTGCTTAAGACAAGATTGAAGTAGATGGAAGTAAACCTCCCCTTAAAAGAGTGTTGATATCCTCTTGCCATGTTCATAAGTCTTCTTTGTGTGTGAGAATATCATTGGCTGCCCCAAAGATATGGAGTGGCTATTTGACATCATTCTCATGCCATCAAAGATTTATGAATTCTCCTTTTCTAGCACAAGTTGTTATGTGGGATGTTGTGCATATTCCCTCCTCCATCTAAATTTTGACCACACGTTCCCTTTAGATCTGTTCCAAATATCTTTCGTAATCAAAAACCTCCATATTGCGCTCATCGCCACCTTTTCCGCTCAAAAATACATCGTGCAAAGGTTAAAAACCCATAACTTAAATTTATCGGGCTCAGTCCTAAGACCTTAGCCCCCCATGCGTTAACTTCCATATGTCCCGAGCGCAAAACCATGTGCCAGTGAGGAGGGGGCTTAACAATAATGTTTTCGGGCGCAATTGCAACCGTCAGATCCGAAGTCAATCGACGGCCCGCTATCAAACTATCCGTGGTGGCCCCCGCGTGCAGAAAACTGGCGGTTAATTCCGCACAGCTTTAGACGGGCCGGAGGTATTTACCATGGGGCCAGTGATTCCATTAAAAACGCGCCACGCGTCTTTTGTACAACATCCCAAAACCACTTTTCCGTGCGTTAAAGTCTGTACTATGGCCAGGCAGCGGAATCCGCCCACGCCGTTGGATCTGCTGATCTCCATCCAACGGCAGATATCTGCCTGAGTTGCTCACCCATTAACATGTGTCCACAGTATTCCATGGCCCACCACCGCACTGCTCCCATCGCCTCCGAGCTGTGGATCTAGTTCCAAGATCCGACGGCCCAGGATTCAGTCTCCCCCGTCTGTTGACTCCGCTGCCACGTCGGTTCGCCACCCGTCCTTCGTACATCCACACGTCATCATCCCGCACGTTCATAATATTTCTCCCCTGTCGTATATATATGTGTTTCTCATTCAGATTCACCATTTTCAGTTGCGCATCGTGTCCTAACTGTTCCACGCGACAACTACACCCCGCCTGTTTACCAAAGTTTCCATCATTTTTCCTCTGCCACCTTGCGTATTCTTGTCATATGGATATGTCTGCGACGTCATTACCATCTCCACCTCCTAGCACCTTGCTCCTGAGTCTGGTTTCTCTAATGTTTTTGTGATTTTTGCAGGTTCCAAGATGATAAAGAGGCCTCATAATTTATCGCCTCCATTGCAGAGGTCAAGAGCATATCAAAGGACGTATTTTGCTGGCGAAATTTAAGAAAGAAGTCGAGGGTAGTTGCGTGGAATGACTATCATTAAAGAAAGCAAAGACATGAACCTACAGAACCCTCCAGAGAAAATCAAGGGACGCTTCGCCCTTCATTAAAGGTCCAGGATTTAAATTCAAAATTAAAGGTCGAGAGTACAGTACAAAATCGCAGGCTATCTCAAGGTTTTACGGTAGCAGATTTTTTTCCCTCAGCGAAAGGCAGAACATTATATATTTTTTATTATTTGTGTCTTGTTCATAAGGAGATTTTCATCCTCCAACATTTATTTCTGGAGGTGATTTGTAAAGTACAGTCATTTATAGTTAGTCATTCACAGTGTGGGCGCGAATGTTTTCCGCCCTTTTATTCAAATTGAGTCATTAAATGTGCTCCATCTACCTCCTTCTCTAGAATTCTCTATCTCCTCTATAAAAGCGATAAAGAAAGAAATTGTAAGGGTTCCAGATTTCGATCAGCAAACTGTGTAGTGAAAAGGCTTTTGTATACATTTTGTAATATTTCTGTATGAAGGTTCAGAGCCCATAGGGTCTCAGTGAGGAGGAGTTATAACTGTATTAAGGATTATGGTCTTTGATATCTCATAGTATGTAATTTTCTCTTATGTGTTAATACAATATCTCATTTCATGCTATCTATCTTCTTGTATCATGTTCTAGAATGCGAGTGGCTTCCTTTGGGCTTAAGTCAAACTCATCCTATGATGCCCTTTCTAGAATTAGTCAAGCGCTTTAAATAGGCCTAGTCATGATATACTGTTCCATGTTCACCTTATCCATATTTTCTGCTATATCAGTTGTCTTAGGAGGGTGCTTTTAAAATGCAATTGATATTCTCTTATTACTCCTCTCACTGCATCCACTCTCTGATATTTGATTTCTGTGGTATATTATTTGAACTGGCCCTCTTTACAGTAAGCTGTCTCTTAACTGTCTGATGCCTTCATATTGGAGTTTTGCATGATGTTCCTACATCATTCTTATCTTTGTACTAGCTTCTGAGAGAGATTGGTCCCATTCAAAACTAATTTCCTTGTTCAAACAAGAGATAGTAAGTGAGTTTTTGGATTGACAACCCAAGATATATGAAAAACTGCTTGCTATATTAAGATGTCCTAGGCACTGGTCTATGGCAACTCTAGGCTGTCTCTAGGGGGTGACAAAATTGTCCACAACATCTTTCTGGCGCCGTTGCCGGGGAACGAATTCAAGAATATCAGTTTCCCTGGGCCTCGACAAATTGTTTTCACTCTCTAATCAGGTGAGCACGAAGAGTTGAAGAGTTGTGTATCTCTCACCTTGGCGACTCCACTACTTTTATTTGATAAATTTATTGGTAGTCCTGGCTCCTCGCAAGCCACATTTGAGGTCAGATACATCTCAGTCAAAAACACCTTACGTGTTTGACCCAGAGAAGATTATTCATAAAAGAGTTTGGAAGGAGAGGAAGTCAGTTTGTGCTGAAAACCCTGAATATTCCGTTGAAGATTATCCGCCCTCTTCTTCTCAAGAGATCAGAACAGAAAATCCCTAGTTTTACTCAGAAACTCCACGTAGAGGAAGTACCTGGATTGAAGAAGATCCTCATCCTACTCCCGAGGTTGAGGAAATCAAAGAGGTCACAGAAGTAGCTGCTGTTAACTGTGAACTATTCCCATCCACACCTCAGACTTCTGTGCAATATATTCCCATTGTTACTCATACTCCACTTCCTCCTACTCCTCTCTCCTCATTCGTATCTCAGACTGCTGTACAACCCCCACCTCCTCCAATGGCCAATGTTCCTGCTTTTTTATTGAACAAATATGCTCCACTGGCCTTACCCCAAGTGATAAATGATATGCCACAGGATTACTTGAAGATTCTGCCTAGATTCAATGGTGAAAATGAAATTGATGCTCAGAAACATCTCGAGACTTTCTGCTCTTTTGCAGAAAACTTAAATGTTGAACATCTGGATGTGGTCTTAAGATTGTTTGTACAATCTTTGGAGGGTGAAGCCAGAAAATGGTTCAAGACATTGGGAAATCGTTCAGTGACCACTTAGGATGTCATGGAGAATGTTTTCCTCAGGAAGTGGGGGGAAAAGAAAGATCATGGAATGTGTCTTACTGAGTTCAATACTATGAAGAAGAAACATAATGAAGGAGTGTCAGAGTTTATTAAAATATTCAACAAGTTATATTTGAGCCTGCCTCCTGAAATGAAGCCTCATGAAGCTGCTGCCAAGATAATTTTTATAGCAGCCTTTGATTTTGATTTTGGATTCTCATTAAGAGAAAGAAAACCTGCCACTTTAGATGATGCACAATCAGATGCTCTGGAGTTGGAAGAAAACTTTGCCTCCACTGGGAAATTAAAGGGAAAAGCTGAACAAGATACTAGGAGGAAAGGTAAAGAAGAGGTTTCTACCTCTAATCAGGAAAAGGATTCAGAAAAGATGGATGAAATAAGCAAAATGATAAAGAAGATGGTCAAAATTGAACTGGAAGCTAAAAATGCAGCTCCCAAGAATTTCTACAATGCTCCAAATAGAGGATATAATCCCCAGTATAGAAGACCACCATTGCAGATATTGTCGAGAGAAGCAAAGGAACAGCAAGACTAGGTACCTAATCCCTTGTACCTGGAAGGACCAGCAGAAGACTCCACTGAAGATGTAGCCTATGGATTAGAAGATTCAAATCTGGCTTTTTCAAATCCTGATGATATAGAATGCCCACTACAAGACGAAGAAGAAGAAGCAGAGATTGATCATTATTGTAAGCAATTTTCTGATTTCATGCAAGCACAATTTAATGTAAAATATGATCTCAGGTCTTCAAGGAAGAGGACCCGAACTCAAGATCAAGAAGAGGAGCCACCTCAGAAAGAAGCACCTGCTCAGAAGGAATCAGCAACAAAGAGAAACATAGAAAAAGGTAAGAGTCCTCTAAGTACTCCCTTGCAGCCTAACGATCAGATTCCTTCTTCTTCAAAAATAGTCAGTCTTCCTATTGCTGAACCTGTGTCAAAGGAAATTAAATCTTCAGCTGAAAATAAAGAGTCAAAAGAAGTAGTGATAGAAAAGCCCCCATCTGCTTTCAATCTGCAAAAAGAGCTTGAGAAAATTAAGATTCCAGTCCCCCTGACTGAATTATTAAAACAGCCTGTGTATCAATCTCAAGTTACTTCCTTCATACTTCCTCCTGAAATACCAATTGTACCTGATAGTTTAAACCTTCAAGAAGAAATACCCATGGTAGTCTTTGGCCCACATGTCGAGGAGATAGACCCTTCTACTCCTCCTTTTTATGTGTCCCTAGTTATTCATGACCTGCTGTTACACAATTGTATGTTAGATTCTGGGGCTTCCCATAATCTTATGCCTCTATCTGTCATGGAACAACTAGGACTGCAAATTACAAGACCATACAAAGATCTATATTCATTTGATTCTAAAAGAGTTAAATTCTTGGGAATGATTAAAGATTTAGTGGTCAATTTGGCCCAAATTCCAGCAAAGAGTGTGGTCATGGACATTGTGATTGCCGATATCCCAGCCCGCTTTGGCATGTTGCTGTCAAGGTCCTGGGGTACAAAAATTGGTGGGTCAATCAAATTGGATTTAACATATGCTACAGTCCCAGTCTTTGGAGGCCAGGAGAGGAGGTTATACAGGGAGACTAGATTTGTTAAAATGGTAACTAAGGCTGACTTCTCAGAGAATTCCCCAGTTTATAAAAAAGAGGGAGACTTCTCATGTTTAATGTTAGAAGAAAATCAAAATTATGCTCATGAGCCCCTTTTTGGTCAAATCCAAGCTGAGTAGCCCAAAGAAGATCAGGAATTAGAAATTTGGACTTTGCATTTTGATGGGGCAAATTCAAGGGAAGGCAATGGAGCTGGGGTGTTATTAATCTCTCCTACAGGAAAATGGGTGCCACTGTCCTTTAAATTGGAGTATGAGGCTACAAAAAATGTAGCTGAATATGAAGCACTATTATTGGGACTACAGACAGCTAGAAACATGGGCATCCAATGTTTAAAAGTCTTGGGAGACTCTGAGCTGGTGGTAAGACAGATCAAAAATCAATGCCAAACTAAGCATCCACGGCTGAGAGCTTATAGAAACGAAGTGTGGGACATGATAGAAAATTTCTTCTCAGCATTTAACATACAGTTCATGCCCCGGGAGCAAAACAGAATAGCAGATTCTCTTGCTGTAGCTGCTAGTACATTCCGTCCTCCTCAGAATCCACTTTTAAGATATGAAGTGGAGGTACGTTACAGACCATCTATTCCAGATAATATAAAGCATTGGTAGGTATTTGAAGATGATGAACAGATGAAGAGATTTTTGGAGACGGTGGGAGAGTTCTCCAATATGGAGATTGATGATTGTGAAGAGGAAGAGGTTGAAAATATTGTGGAAAACAGATGGGAAGAGAAAATAGCAAGTAACAAAGTGCTGCAGCTGAAAGGAAATGTTATACCTAGAGGGCTGGTGCCTCTAGAAAGATTATTTAACAAATATGACATTCCATTGCAGCCAAACAAGGTGACAGAAGAAGATCAAGTGGGAGATTTGAATCTGGGTACTTATGCTGATCCCAAAATTGTAAAATTATTTAAAAGAGTCCCAGATGGATATAAAGAAAAGTATTTGAAGTTGTTTCAATCTTATAAATATGTATTTTCTTGGTCCTATCAGGACCTAAAAACCTTTTATGTTAATATAATGCAACATAAAATTCCTTTGAGGGAAGATGCAAAGCCTTATAAGCAGAAGCTCAGACAGATAAATCTTCTGCTGCTTCCCTCTATTGAAAAAGAAATCAAGAAACTACTGAAGGCCAAAATAATTGTGCCATTGAGATACTCAGAATGGATAGCAAACCTTGTTCCTGTTCGAAAGAAAAATAGAGAAATAAGGCTGTGTGTGGATTTCAGGAATTTAAACAAAGCACCTTTAAAGGATAATTATCCACTGCCTAAGATGGACCACATCCTGCAAAAAGTGGTGGGAGCATCCAGAATGTCAATGATGGATGGGTTTTCCGGTTATAATCAGGTGGCCGTGTCCCCAGAAGACCAGAATAAAACTGCATTTACTACACCATGGGGAACATTTATGTATGCCAGAATGCCATTTGGGTTAATTAATGCAGAAGCTACTTTTCAGAGGGCAATGGACATAGCCTTTGTTGGAGAGCAGGACAAGTTTTTGGTGGTATATCTAGATGATATCATAGTGTTTTCAAAGAATGATGATGAGCATATTGAGCATTTAAGAAGAACTTTTGAAAAGTGCAGAAGGTATGGCCTATCCCTCAATCCTCAAAAATCTTTATTTGCATTAGATGAGGGGAAACTCTTAGGGCATATTGTAACTAAAGATGGTGTGAAAATAGACCCTAAGAGAGTTGAAGTTATAAACAGTATTCCTTTACCTAGGAATAAGAAGGAAGTACAGGTTTTTTTAGGCCGAATTAATTTTCTGAGAAGATTTATTCCTAACTATGCTAAGATAGTTAGGCATATAACTGATATGTTGAAGAAGGAGAATGAAGTAAGATGGTCCCGGGAGTCTAGAGATGCATTCACCAGAATAAAACAAGCATTTGTTGAAGCTCCTGTGCTAGCTAGGCCAGATTATACAAAACCATTTATGATATTTTCATTTTCTTCACCCCACACAGTGGCTGGAGTCTTGTTGCAGAAAAATGAAGATGGATATGAGCAGCCTATAGCTTTCTTCAGTAAAGTACTGCATGATGCTGAATTGAAATATAATATATTGGAGAAGCAGGCATATGCCCTAGTAAAGTCCCTTAAAGCTTTTAGAACCTATGTTTTGCAATCTCACATTACTGCATATGTTCCCACAGCAGCTGTCAAAGACATTCTTGTTCAGGGGGATAGTGAAGGTAAAAGAGGAAGATGGATTGCAAAAATACAGGAGTATGATTTAGAAATAAGGCCTACTAAGCTAATTAAAGGATAGGGACTTGCTAAGATGTTATCTGAATCAAATCATCAAGCTTTGGGCATTAATCTATCCATCATAGCAAATGAAGAATCTGAGAAAGGAGAAGAACAACAAGGACTAGAGATGGCCACTCAAAAGGTACACATGAAATATCTCACTAGTCTTTGGTATAAAGAAATAGTTGAATATATTTTAACACTAAGTTGTCCTCCAAGTTGTGATAAGATAAAATACCGTGCTATAAGAATGAAATCCCAGAAATACATAGTTGCTAATGGACAGCTATATTGGAGAGACCCTTTAGGTATATTACTGTTATGCCTCACAGAAAATGAAGTGGAAAGTATAATGACAAAATTTCATGAGGGAATTTGTGGAGGACATTACAGCTGGAGGGCTACAGCTCATAAGATCCTAAAGGCTGGTTTCTACTGGCCAAAATTATTTACAAATGCTTTTGTTTGGGTCAGAGCATGTGACAAGTGTCAGAGATTTGCAGAAAGACAGAAATTAGCAGCTTTGCCTTTGATTCCTATTCATGTGAATGAACCATTTCAGAAATTGGGATTAGATTTTATAGGAGAGATACATCCCCCATCAAGTGGCCAATTTAAATGGATACTAACAGCCACAGATTATTTCACAAAATGGGTGGAAGCCATACCTACAAGAAATGCCACAGATACTGTAATAATCAAGTTTATGGAGGAAAATATCATATCAAGGTTTGGCTGCCCTGCTAGGATCGTGACTGACAATGCACAATCTTTCAAGTCTGCCAGATTTGTAAATTTCTGCCAACAGTATAACATCATGCTAACCCATTCCAAAGCCTACTACCCACAGGGAAATGGCTTAGCAGAATCTTCTAATAAAACCCTGGTGAGGGCCAGAAAACAATAAATGAGAATCAGAGGAATTGGGACTCCCAATTAAAATTTTCTCTATGGGAAAATAGGATAACCAGCAAGAGAGCAACAGGGAAATCTCCCTATGAATTGGTGTATGGGCGAACAACTGTGTTTCCTGTGCAGTTGGCATTGCTGGTAGCACGTTTTATGCAGGAAAGCCAGGAAGAACCAGATGACATGATCAGAAGGATTAATCAATTGGTCGAATTACAGGAAACACGGAACCAGGTAAATTAGAGATTGATAGAATATCAGGAGAAAATGAAGGATGTATTTGATCGGCATGCGAAAGACAGGAAATTCCAAATTGGAGACCTGGTTCTCAGATGGGATGTTCGAAGAGCAGAGAAAGGCAAGCATGCTAAATTTGACCCATTGTGGTTTGGCCCATTCAAAATTGTGAATCAGGGAGGAAACAATACTTTCATGTTAGAAAACATACAGGGTGATCTACTAGACGCCCCAGTGAATGGCCAATTCCTCAAGCCATACTTTCAATTCTGACCCAGGTTGGGAATGCCGGATTGTATTATATTGTATATAAGTTGTTTTAGTTTTTATTTTCATAAAGAAAAGGATGCTGGCAATTACCTGAAGAAGAAGCGCAGGGGAATTGAAAAACAGAATGAAATATTCAGTGGTATGCGTGTTCTCGACATGCCCAAGGACGACCATGTCGTCCCCAGATGGAGCCGATGTTGTGCATATTCCCTCCTCCATCTAAATTTTGACCACACGTTCCCTTTAGATCTGTTCCAAATATCTTTCGTAATCAAAAACCTCCATATTGCGCTCATCGCCACCTTTTCTGCTCAAAAATACATCGTGCAAAGGTTAAAAACCCATAACTTAAATTTATCGGGCCTAATCCTAAGACCTTAGCCCCCCATGCATTAACTTCCATATGTCCCGAGCACAAAACCATGTGCCAGTGAGGAGGGGGCTTAACAATAATGTTTTCAGGCGCAATTGCAACCGTCAGATCCGAAGTCAATCGACGGCCCGCTATCAAACTATCTGTGGTGGCCCCCGCGCACAGAAAACTGGCGGTTAATTCCGCACAGCTTTAGACGGGCCAGCGGTATTTACCATGGGGGCAGCGATTCCATTAAAAACGTGCCACGCGTCTTTTGTACGGCGTCCCAAAACCACTTTTCCGCGCGTTAAAGTCTGTACTATGGCCGGGCAGCGGAATCCGCCCGCGCCGTTGGATCTGCTGATCTCCATCCAACGGCAGATATCTGCCTGAGTTGCTCACCCGTTAACATGTGCCCACCGTGTTCCATGGCCCACCACCGCACTGCTCCCATCGCCTCCGAGCCGTGGATCTAGTTCCAAGATCCGACGGCCCAGGATTCAGTCTCCCCCGTCTGTTGACTCCGCTGCCACGTCGGTTCGCCACCCGTCCTTCGTACATCCACATGTCATCATCTCGCACGTTCATAATATTTCTCCCCTGTCATATATATATGTGTTTCTCATTCATATTCACCATTTTCAGTTGCGCATTGTGTCCTAACTGTTCCACGCGACGACTACACCCTGCCTGTTTACCAAAGTTTCCATCATTTTTCCTCCGCCACCTTGCGTATCCTTGTCATATGGCTATGTCTGTGACGTCATTACCATCTCCACCTCCTAGCACCTTGCTCCTGAGTCTGGTTTCTCTAATGTTTTTGTGAGTTTTGCAGGTTCCAAGATGATAAAGAGGCCTCATAATTTATCACCTCCATTGCAGAGGTCAAGAGCATATCAAAGGACGTATTTTGCTGGCGAAATTTAAGAAAGAAGTTGAGGGTAGTTGCGTGGAATGACTATCATTAAAGAAAGAAAAGACATGAACCTATAGAACCCTCCAGAGAAAATCAAGGGACGCTTCGCCCTGCATTAAAGGTCCAGGATTTAAATTCAAAATTAAAGGTCGAGAGTACAGTACAAAATCGCAGGCTATCTCAAGGTTTTACGGGAGCATATTTTTTTCCCTCAGCGAAAGGCAGAACATTATATATTTTTTATTATTTGTGTCTTGTTCATAAGGAGATTTTCATCCTCTAGCATTTATTTCTAGAGGTGATTTGTAAAGTACAGTCATTTATAGTTAGTCATTCATAGTGTGGGCGCGAATGTTTTCTGCCATTTTATTCAAATTGAGTCATTAAATGTGCTCCATCTACCTCCTTCTCTAGAATTATCTATCTCCTCTATAAAAGTGAGAAAGAAAGACATTGTAAGGGTTCCAGATTTCGATCAGCAAACTATGCAGTGAAAAGGCTTTTGTATACATTTTGTAATATTTCTGTATGAAGGTTCAGAGCCCGTAGGGTCTCAGTGAGGAGGAGTTATAACTGTATTGAGGATTCTGGTCTTTGATATCTCATAGTATGTAATTTTCTCTTATGTGTTAGTACAATATCTCATTTCATGCTATCTATCTTCTTGTATCATGTTCTAGAATGCGAGTGGCTCACTAGTTTGTAGTAAGGATTCATCCTTGTTGATGCCCTTTCTGGAATTAGTCAAGCGCTTTAAATAGGCCTAGTCATGATATATTGTTCCATGTTCACCTTATCCATATTTTCTGCTATATTAGTTGTCTTAGGAGGGTGCTTTTAAAATGCCAGGATTGTGTATGGATTCTTGAATTGGCAAGCCCATGCATGGTTTTGTTGTATATCTGGGTATCAATCTAAGGTTAACTGATATTCTCTTATTACTCCTCTCACTGCATCCACTCTCTGATATTTGATTTCTGTGGTATATTATTTGAACTGGCCCTCTTTACAGTAAGCTGTCTCTTAACTGTTTGATGCCTTCATATTGGAGTTTTGCATGATGTTCCTACATCATTATTATCTTTGTACTAGCTTCTGAGAGAGATTGGTCCCATTCAAAACTAATTTCCTTGTTCAAACAAGAGATAGTAAGTGAGTTTTTGGATTGACAACCCAAGCTATATGAAAAACTCCTTGCTATATTAAGATTTCCTAGGCACTGGTCTATGGCAACTCTAGGCTATCTCTAGGGGGTGAAAAAATTGTCCACAACATGGGAGATGGAAATGTCCATTTCAGAAAATTGCTTACCTCTCCTTTGAACTCATGAAATATTCTTTGCGCTGTGCTAGCTTCTCCCAAGGCTCCCTCCCTAGCCAAATATGTAAATGCTGTCAATAGTTGAGAGAACACTTTATTCTTCTTCCAATCAGGGGGTCTCCCTGGTGGAATGCCTCCATGCAAAGAGACATCAAGATATAGAGAAGGATGTATATGTGTGTGGGCTGATTTTTCCATGCCTTCACTGCACAAATCCTCCTTCCTCCTTTTACATAAAACTTCTGAAATAGAGAGGGGTGTATACTCCTCATCATATGATGCTTTCCCTCCCTTTGATCCTCTTCTATCTTCAAGATCTCACCATTTGATAATGATGGCACATGCTGCACATGGATTGTGCCATGATCTCCATATGTGAGATTATTTGGAACTCCTTGCAAGATTGCAAGAGTTTCTCTCTTTGGAGTAAGTACTCCATATTCCTCTTCATGAGGTCCTAGATGTGCTCTTTTCATGACTGTGTTGTTATCTCCAGCCTTCTCTTCCTCCTCTTCAATAGTTGAAAATACCTCATCATCAATAAGAGACCTTAGATGTTGGTCTTATTTTGAAGGAGGAATCTCCATGTATTCTCCTTGAGAAGAGAGCTCTTCATGCAATGGGGAATTTCCCCTTGGAAATATATCATATAATTTTCCATCCCCTTCAATGGTTTTCTGAAATGGAGATGATTTTATGGACCCTTCCAACCCATGCAAAAGTTTTGTTTGATTTGGTTTGATAAACTCCATAGAAGATGTTTCATAAGATTTTACATCAAACCTTTCCACTAATCTTCTAATTAACCTTGCATAATTAGATGTATTTTCATTCTTTAAGGAAAAATATTCAAACAATCACCAAGCATAAGCCTTACCCTCAAGATGCAGCGCTGCTACTTTGATGGCTTCCTTTTCTGAAACTTGATGTTGTTGCACATAGGTGTCTAGCTCCTTCACCCAAGCCCTAGTTGGACATTTAGGTGATCCATAAAAAGTAGAAAGGAAGAATCTAACCACACCATGATTCTTGCTCTTTGTGCTTCTTTCCTCCTTGATCTTTCAAAACCCTTGGAAGTTCAAGTGATATTTGAACCCCTTAGATTGAGCTTCATACTCTTGCAAATAATCACCAAGAGTCTTCTTATTTGGAACATCTCCTTCCTTCTCTTCTTTGTCATGAACAAGTGGCTGATAGAGCATTGTAAATCTAATGATGTTGCTGACTTCTCACACCCATAATATGAGGAATTATAGCTTTCCTCATGTATAGATCTTTAATATCTTGTTGAGGGACTTCCATGTCTTTCCCTCCTCATTTCTTTGATGTCTTTGCTTATACCATGCAGAGTTTGAGAGAGAAGTTTTGAGAACCTCTTTCCTCCAGAAAATAAGGGTTTTCTTTGATCTCTATTGCATATCCTCTCCTCCCCATGGGAATACTCCATAATGGTTGAAGAACACAGGCTGAGCCAAGATTAAGGCTCTGATACCACTGTAATATCTCAAAATGGGAAAATCAGCAATACATGCATGAAAAACACATTTTTCAGAAATATGAGCATTAAAAGAAAAATGAAACCCATGGATATTTTAGATCTCACATTATTACAACCATATTTGAAAGGAAATCAGAAGCAAATTACTTTTTCCTAGTTAAACAGGCCTCCCATGCTCAAATCAGCTCAAAATCACTGAAAAGCCAAGACTACTGCAACACAGAAATACTGCATAAAGAGACACCATAGTTTATTGAGGGTTATATTCAGAAATATAGAGACAAAACATATCTAATCATGTAATAATCAAATAGGCCCAAAATCAGAGATCTAGTCTCTTTTACATAGATCCAAGATGACCCAGGAAGGGTTTCTTGACAGAAATGATATACATGAAATTTTCTGCTGTAGATCTATGGTTGAATCATGCTGTATGGATGAGAACTTCATAAATATGGCTGAACATGAAAATAAATGACATTATACTCTCCTACTAGCATTCCGGAAAGTAGAATGAACCTCCTTCAGGGAAACTAGCTCAAAATACAAGGGGTTAAACCCCTCCACTACAATACCTTAAGAAAAAATGAAGTTTCTGAAAGGGATTGCATTGTTGCTAAAGGTCACTACTTGGCCTAACACCAGATAGTGGAAAAATTAGCACAAAATTCTCTCCTCAGATTTCTTAAACGAGATCTCCAAGCAAGATTAGGGAATTCTCGCATGAGAAAACCCTTGCACTAACAGTGAAGCAAACTTAGCTAAACAACCAAAGAATGAAAACAAGTTTAAATAGACCACATACAAAATATAATATTCAATCATGTCCCATATGGTTTCCATTCCTTTCATTATATAGTTGGTGAGCTTCCTCACCAAGGCTCCCACCCAATTATGAGGTTGCGTCCATGCTAAGCCTCCTCCACCAAAATTACGTTGTTCCCATTAGTCTTGCTCATATTTTTACAGCATTGTTTGATTTAGTCAATCTTGACCGGATCAACCATGATTGGATCTTCATGTATTGTCTCTTTTCACACTCAAGTTGTCTTCATTTTGACTAGCTAGATTTATCTTCATTCACATTGAGCTGTCTTTATTTAGGATCCACTCTTAAAATATTAATGTTGTTGACTTGGTCAAACTTGACTTTTTCCACACATTTTAGACCCTGTTCATACATGTGGATGCTTGATCTAGTTATTAACATGATCCATTTTCACATTATGAGGGATTTTATTCCTACTTAAGCAACTTATGAGCCTCCTTTCCCATTTATTCATCTAACTAGATATTACAAGCAAAATTAATATTCCTATTAGCTACATGTTAATTTAGGAATGTTACACATTATTCAGATTGATTTTTCCTTTTCCTTTAATTCTCCATGCTTTATCATTACCGAATGTGACATTACCAGATTTATTTTCTTCCAAGGCTACAAACTTTCTTATGTCTCTGGTCATATGTCTAGGGCAGCCACTGTCCACATACCATTGAATTTTTTTATCTTGATCATATATAACTAGATCACACTTATTAATGTTCTTTCTCCATTGCATGCATCCCTTCGTTCTATAGTTATTATGAGATGAAGCTTTACTGTCCCTAAGATGACATTCATATGACTTATGTCCAATCTTGTGACAATAAAACAATCTGATAGAGTTATGGAGAGGATTATATGCATGTGTGAATCTATTATTATCCTTAATTAGTTTTTAATTCCCAAAATAAAATATTTTTACACAAGCTCTATAGTTCATGGCTTTATGTCCAAATTTCTTACAATAGTAGTAGTACCTGTAGAATAAATATATGTATCTGGTAGAGGGTAATGTTTGGGGATATAACCATCAAGATATTTGAAAATTCTATCTTTTGAAGAAATATGATCTATGCTTGATTTTTGTTTTATTGTTTACTCCTTTTGTCTCCTGGTTTTTCTCAGTAGTGTTTCTTTGCAGTTGTTCATCTGATGCTGAAGTGTTTCCTAGATTTTTGTTCTCATATTGATGAAAATTATCATTGTCTCCTATAACAAATTTTACAAAAGTGATAGCTTTCTTATCCTCTTCCTTTGACTTGCTCGATTCTCTTTCATATCCTATCCCAGCCTTTACAAGAGGAGATCCTTGTGAAATTAATATCTTTTCCAAAATTTCAGCACCTTTTAACTGCTGAATGTTCATAGCTAAATCACTTTGAGCCTTTTCCAATTTCTTCCTCGGACACACCACCTCTGTAATATTCCTAAATTAGCATGCCGCTAGTATTAATATTAATTTTTCTTTTAAAATATAGTTAGATGAATAAATGGGCAAGGAGGCTCATAAGTTGCTTAAGTAGGCATAAAATCCCTCATAATGTGAAAAGGGATCATGTTAATAACTAGATCAAGCATCCTCATGTGTGAAAAGGATCTAAAATGTGTGGAAAAAGTCAAGTTTGACCAAGTCAACAACATTATTATATGAGGAGTGGATCATAAATAAATAGAGCTCATTGTGAATGAAGATCAATCTAGCTAGTCTAAATGAAGACACCTTGGGTGTGAAAGGAGACAATGTAGGAAGATCAAGTCAAGGTTAAATAAATCAAACAACATTGTAAAAATATGAGTGGGACTAGTGGAGACAACGTAATTTTTGTGGAGGAGCCTTTACATGGAAGCAACCTCATAATTGGGTGGGACCCTTGGTGAGGAAGCTCATCAAATATATAATGGAGGGAATGGGAGCCATATGGGGCATGATTGAAGATTATATTTTGGAATTTGGTCTGTTTATAATTCTTGCATTCTTTGGCTATTTAGCTAATTTTGCTGCACTATTTAGTGCAAGGGTTTTCTCATGCGGGAATTCCCCACTCTTGCTTAGAGATCTTGTTTAAGAAATATGAGGAGAGTATTTTGTGCTTTATTTCCACTATCAGGAACTTGGCCAAGAATTCACCAATAACTACAACACCATTCCTTGGAGAAAATGCATTATTTTCAGGGTGTTGCAGTGGGAGGGGTTAAAACCCCACTTTTATGAGCTAGTTTCCCAGGAGGAGGATCAGCCTTTTCTCGGAAAAGCTACAGAAGGGAGATACAACCATTTCTTTACATTATCAGCCATTTTTGTGTAGATCTTCCACCATAATTTGTGCTTCATCCATATATCTGCAGCAAATATTTCATGTATATCATGTTTGTCAAGAAACCCATGCCGGGTCTTCTTGGATCTATGTAAAAGAGACTAGATCTATGTTTTTATGCCTCCTCGATTAATATAATAAAAGATCTTATTTGTCTCTATATTTATGAGTATAAAAATTCAACAAACTATGCTGTCACTTTCTGCAGTATTTCTTTGTTGTAGTACTCTTGGGGTTTTAGTGTTTTTGGGCTGTTTTGAGCATGGGAGGCTTGTTTAACTAGGCAAAAATCATTTATTTCTGATCTCCTCTTAGATATAAGCATTATAATAGTAGATCTAATGGATCTATGGGTTGATTTTGATTTCCATAGCTTATATTTCTGAATAATACATTATTTATGCATGTATTGCTGCATTTTCCCATTTGGTAATATTACAGTGGTATTAGAACTCTAATCTTGGCTTAGCCTGTGTTCTTCAACCATTATGAAGTCTTCTCATGGGAAGGAGAGGATCTGTATAAGGGATCAAGGCAAACCCTTATTTTCTGGAGGAAAGAATTTCTCAAAGCTTCTTCTACACACTTTTCATGGCATCAAAAATGACATCAAAGAAATGAGGAGGGGAAAACATGGAGATCCCTCAAAAAGATCTACAAGATCTATACATGAGGAAAGATATAATTCCTCATATTATGGGTGTGAGTATTCAGCCACACCATCAGAATTAAAACGCTCTACCAACCATATGTTCAAGACAAATGAGATGGAGAAAGGAGATGTGCCAATGAGGGTGACTCTTGGTAATTATTTGCAAGAGTTCGAAGCTCAAACTAAGGGGTTCAAATATCACTTGAACTTCCAAGGGTTTTGCAAGATCAAGGAGGAAAGAAGCACAAGGATCAAGAAACATGGTGTGGGTAGATTATTTCTATCTACTTTTGATGGATCACCTAAATGTCCAGCGAGCGTTTAGGTGAAGGTGCTAGACACCTATGTGCAATAACATCAAGTTTCAGAAAATGAAGCCAACAAAGTAGCAGCGCTGCATTTTCAAGGTAAGGCTTCTTATTGGTGATTGTTTGAATCTTTTTCCTTAAATAATGCAAATACATATACTTATTCAAGGTTCATTAAAAGAGTAGTGGGCAGGTTTGATGAAAAATCTCATGAAATACCTTCTATGGAGCTTATCAAACCAAAACAAACAAAAACTTTTGCATCAGTTGGAAGGATCTATAAATCCAACTCCATCTGAGAAAACCATTGAAGGGGATGAAAAATTGTATACCTTGCCAAGGGCAAAGTCCCCATTTCATGATGAGATTTCCTCTCAAGAGAAAGACATGGAGATTCCTCCTTCAAGGGAAGACCAAGATCTAAGGTCTCTTATTGTTGATGAGGCATTTTCAACCATTGATGAGGAGGAAAAAAAGGTTGGAGGGAACAACGCTGTCATATCAAGAGCACATCTAGTACCTCATGAAGAGGAAGATGGAGCATTGGATCCAAGGAGAGAAAATCTTGCACTCTTGCACGAAGTTCCAAAGAATCTCACATGTAGAGATTATGGCACAATCCATGTGCAGCATGTTCCATCATTAGAATATATTGAAGATATAAGGATATAAAGGGGAGGAAAAGCATCACATGATGATGAGGACACACCCTTCTTTATTTTAGAATATTGATACACAAAGGAGGCAGGAGGATTTGTGTAGTGAAGGCAAGGACAAATCTATCCACAAACATGTACATCCTACTCTATACCTTGATGTCTCTTTGCATGGAGGCATTCCACCAGGGAGACCCCCTGATTGGAAGAAGAATAAAGTGTTCTCTCAACTATGGGCATCATTTACATATTTGGCTCAGGAGGGAGCCTCGGGAGAAGCTAGCACAGCACAAGGAATATTTCATGGGTTCAAAGGAGAGGTAAGAAATTTTCTGAAATGGACATTGATATCTCCCATTCAACAACTTGTGCTGGAAAAGGAGAATTTAGAAATCTATCATGGAATGTGTATAATATGAAAGGGCCACTCCCTATATTTTGAGCAACCAATGATGTTTCCATACACAAGCAAGGTTTTTGAACATGAAAAGAGGATATCAATGCTCTTGCATGCATGGGCCAAATTAAGGAAGTTTTGGAAGACAAGAACTTTCCAAGGGGAGGTTGACCTCCATCTGCTTCAATCTTGTCTTGAGAAAGATCAGTTGCAAGAGAGGCAACAAAAGAAAGTTGATAGTACTCCAGCATGTGACTTTGGCATCAAGCATGTCAAAGATGAGATCCATGCTATGACAGGGGCTACATTTCAGATTTCTATAGCACTGTCATTGTTGGGGAGCCTAGATCCTTATTGGGAGTCCCAAATCTTGATGGAATATTCCAAGGACCTCTTCACATGTAAGGTTCTTGATGGGAAAGTGATGGATAGGAGGTAAAAAGTATTTTATGGATTCATTTACCCTCATAATCAGATTTATTTGACTAGAGACTCCAAGCTCAAGGAAAAACTACTTAATACAGCCTATGAGATCTTGCTTTCTAAACCCACTAGTTTCATTAGAACATACCATAATATCTTAGATGGATTCATGTGGGTAAAATTCGAAGAGGAGATGCACTATCATATGAGGAAGTGCATAGATAAATTGCTGGTTGAGGAGGAACGAAGCTCTTGGGAAGAGTTATCATTACCACCTCCTTATTCATTGGGTGTGAGAGGGAGCTCATCGATGAGTTACCTCACTGATTTGAGTCAAGTGTATGGTAAGACTTGTATTTATGAACATCGTGATGTATCTACTATATGCTTGTATTTTCTTAATACTTATGTACAGGGCTTTGCTCCAAGAGAGGGCACTTTTTCTAATGGGCTTTATGGGCTACTTGGAGCCATGAGCAATGGAGATGCTAACCACTCCTTAAGAGATTTTGGGGAGATGTTGTATTCTTGATGGTGTTCTTCATTAGAACCAACTATCATACACCTTCTCCAAGCATACAAGAAGGATGGGACAACAAACAAGTGTAGGGAAGAACACTTGTTATATCATATTCTATGGCAGTTAGGAGTAAAAATGTGTTGGTTGCACATGAGGGACCATTGTCCTTCTCCTTTACTACATATGGCAGCTAGAAAGACTTTAATTATAATCCCATATGCTAAATATGTTCTTATATTTGTTGGGAGCATGATTGCAGGACAGACACATTGGTTGGATGTGTCCTTGGGGGAAGAAATTTCCCACACTTTTTGCACTACATGTTTCAAGGGGAGCATGGAAGATGATATGACCACTATAGTAGATAAATTTTTTATTTATGAGGTGGACCATACGATTGTTTGGAACACTTGGGACATACCTCTCAAGATAATTTGGGAGGAGATTTTCTATGAATTACCCAGCTGGGAGGTGATTCATTTCATTTTGATGATAGCATGGAGATGGGAGCCTTTCATTGTTAATAAAGTTCCCCATGATTGTCATCACTCCTATCTTGAGGAGGCCATTGAATAGAAAGAAGGTTTCCATATAGAACTTCCACTCTTTCATGATGAGAACCATTTGGTTTATCCACCAAAGGCCAACTTACACATTTGGGAGGAACTATTGGGAGACAGAATTGTTTCAAAATATTTAAAGCAATGGTGGAGACTGTTATATGTGGAGGCCCCAAGAGGAGGAGGGGAGATTTTGTAGCACCCTTGTAGTTTCTTGAGGACAAGCAACCTTTGGGAGGGGAAGACTGTAATATTCCTAAATTAGCATGCAGCTAATAGGAATATGAATTTTGTTTTTAAAATCTAGTTAGATGAATAAATGGGCAAGGAAGCTCATAAGTTGGTTAAGTAGGCATAAAATCCCTCATAATTTGAAAAGGGATAATGTTAATAACTAGATCAAGCATCCTAATGTGTGAACAAGATCTAAAATGTGTGGAAAAAGTCCAGTTTGACCAAGTAAACTACATTATTATATGAGGAGTGGATCATAAATAAAGACAACTCAGTGTGAATGAAGATTAATCTAGCTAGTCTAAATGAAGACACCTTGGCTATGAAAGGAGACAATGCAGGAAGATCAAGTCAAGGTTGACTAAATCAAACAGTGCTGTAAAAATATGAGTGGGACTAAAGGAGACAACGTAATTTTGGTGGAGGAGCCTTTGCATGGAAGCAACCTCATAATTGGGTGGGACCCTTGGTGAGGAAACTCATCAACTATATAATGGAGGGAATGGTAGCCATATGGGACATGATTGAAGATTATATTTTGGAATGTGGTCTGTTTAGAATTCTTTCATTCTTTGGTTTTTTAGCTAATTTTGCTGCATTTTTTAGTGCAAGGGTTTTCTCATGTGGGAATTCCCCACTCTTGCTTGGAGATCTTCTTTAAGAAATATGAGGAGAGTATTTTGTGCTTTATTTCATCTATCAGGAACTTGGCCAAGGATTCACCAATAGGTACAGTGTAGTCCCTTGGAGAAAATGCGTTATTTCCAGGGTGTTGCAGTGGGAGGGGTTAAAACCGCACTTTTATGAGCTAGTTTCCCAGGAGGACGATCAGTCTTTTCCCGAAAAAGCTAGAGAAGGGAGATACAACCATTTCTTTGCATGATCATCCATTTTTATGCAGATATTCAGTCATACAATGTGTTCCAGCCATATATCTGCAACAAATATTTCATGTATATCATGTTTTTCAAGAAACCCTTGCCGGGTCTTCTTGGATCTATGTAAAAGAGACTAGATCTCTGTTTTTATGCTTCACTGATTAATATAATAACAGATCTGATTTTTCTCTATATTTATGAGTATAAACCCTCAATAAAATATGTTGTCACTTTCTGCAATATTTCTGTGTTGTAGTACTCTTATGGTTTCAGTTTTTTTCGGTTGTTTTGAGCATGGGAGGTCTGTTTAACTAGGCAAAAGTCATTTTTTTATGATCGCCTCTTAGATCTAAGCATTATAATAGTATATATAATGGATCCATGGGTTGATTTTGATTTCCATAGCTTATATTTCTGAATAATGCGTTATTTATGCATTTTCCCATTTGGGAATATTACAACCTCTTCTTCCAGTCTTCCACATTCCTAACTTTTCTCTCTTATTTTCTACAACGGAATGTCTTCTACTTTCCTTGCTTCTTCTAGTTCAATTTTCAACTTAGTAACATCTTCAAAGTTTGGTTCTTCCTTTACATATTTCAAAAGGATTTCCTTTTGTTTTCTAGTCTTGAGCTTCAGTCTATCTATTTCCTTTAGGGCACTCGCTAACTCCCCCTCAAGATCTACCTCACCTTCTTCTTCAAATTCTAGAAAATCTTCCTCCAGCTCTTCCTTGGCCATCAAAAGGAGTTCTGATCTTCCTTCTTCATTGGGGGATTCATCTGAGCTCTCATATGCATGAATTTCTTATTGAGCATAGAGTTTTCTTCTATTAAATATATTTACTTTCTTCCTATTTTTGAAATTTCTTTTCTCTTTCCCTTTTGATTGATTCCCTATTTTCTTATGAGGACATTTTCAAGCATAGTGCCCCACTCTTCCACAATTAAATAACTTAAATGGAATTTTACCTTTGTACTTTCCTATGCCTCTATTGAATCTTGTGACAACTTTGGCTTATTCTTCATGAGAGCATGAGCATGTACCTTCCTTCTCTTCTATTCACTTTTTTTCTTTGAAGACAACCTCCCTCATGTTTGACTTCCCTTTAGGAAGTCTCATCTCATATGTTGTTAGGTTGCCAAGTAAATGTTTCCTTGTCAAGGTTTCCCAGGTTGTTGTTTCTTCTATGGCAGATGCCTTAGGATTAAACCTGGGTGGCAGTGATCTCAATAATTTTTGTACTACAACACTTTCTTTAATTTCTTCTCCTAGGCCTATCATGATATTCACAACTTCTGCAACTCGTAAGAAGAATGCACTTATATCTCCATCTTCATTCATTTTTAAGTTTTCAAACTGAGTTCTATGTGCTTGTAGTTTGGCCATCTTCACCTTTGTATCTCCCTCATGAATATTTTCTAATGTATCCCATATTTCTTTACCAGTCTTACTGTGCATTACTTTGATAAATTCTGACTCACTTAGTCCACTCAAGAGTGCATTCATTGCTTTTTAATTAGCTATGTGATTTTTTTTGGCTTCTTCCTTAGTGTTTGTATCCTTTTGTGCATATTTTTCTTCCATAGTAACCAAAGCTCCTACTCCAAGAGACATTAAGTATGTCCTAATTCTTATTTTCTAGAAAGCATAGTTTCTGCTAGTAAATAGAGCCGCTTTATTTGTAGAGCTTCCTTCTAGGCTAGCCATTTTGGGGAATAAGGACCCCCTTTGAGTGGTTAAACTGATACAAAAGGAATTGTTTCTGATACCAATTGATGAACCCTCGGCTAAACTGAGGGGGGGGTGAATCATTTTAGTACATTCATGGACATTAAATATCCTTTATTTACCCCCATTGACTACTTAATTTTTTGATCCAGGTGGATATTGGTGGGCACCAACCTATTCCACTTGGGGCCCACCATTGTCTCTTTCAGTTTTTTAGTTTCGACACAAATTACTATTTTTGGCATTTCTTTGGGTCCTGAACTTTTGAAGCCGTTTTGAGGCCCTAAATGAAGTTTTTTGGGAAAACCAAGAGAAACATCGAAATTTGTAGTCCTTGGATAGGTATTTCTAATGAGGTATGGTGCACGTCAAACAGAGATCATATGCCAAAGTTACGTCCCCAGGAAGTTGAAACACTAATTTACCCAAACGGAGCCCATAGTTTTGGCACTTCATCTCCTAGGGTTATGGTTTTGTATGTTGAGGGTTTTCCATTGTTTCTAAATAATAAATAGGCCCTTGAGCCTCATTGTAACTCAGTTCAAAGGCCTGCAGCCACCACATCTCTTCTCAGAGATAAGCTACTAGCGCCCTAACTGGTTTATTTCTATTATGTCTATAAGAAAATTTCAGTTCTTGGATATTAATGAAATGAAGTGTTATTTCCACTGCATATTTGTATTTATGGTTACATGTGTACTCTATTGCATTCCTACATAAATCTGGATCATTTTATAAGCAAAATAATACATAATGAATTAAGAAAACCGAATGTGTGGACAACCAGTTATTAAGAAGATTAAAACATCACATCACCACATAAACATCAAGCACATAGAAAACATATATAAGTGGAAAACCATAATGGAGAAAACCACATATTATTATTATTGTGATGTAAAGGAAAGCTCCAACTCCCTCTCACAACTGATTTTCTGTAGGCTCCAACCTACAGGAGGCTCCTACCTCAAATTGTGCAAGCTACAACTTGAAAGGAAGCTCCAACTCCCAAATATTTTCTGCAAGCTACAACCTACAAGAGGCTCCTACCTCACCCAACTCCAAATGGAATATTATCAAGCTACAAATTTAAATCAAACTACAATCCTCTCACTAAACATGAAATCATATGCTCATTTACTTGGATATCATCTCTGTTATCCTCCTTCTTCATTGCTGCCTTTTCTGCCTTCATTTCTTCTTCATATCAGTTTCTGATGTGCACACCATCTCTGTCAGCTCTCCCTAATTCTTATGCTATATTCAATTTCTATGCACACTGATATTATATGATTTATACGAATAACTACATCATTGTTTTCATTCTTCATGGAATATGAAGTGAACAGGCATGACCCTATGCCTTCCACCCATTCGATTCATTACAATTTAGTTAAGGTTATTGTTAGGTCCACATAATTTGTTAGATTGGCAAGACCAAATGTAGAGGGGTAACATCAAACTAGTGTTTGTAGTCCTAGGACCTATCCCCCTGGAATCAGAGAGGGCTCTCTCTATGTTTGTGTAAAGGATGTGAACTTGATTGATTTTAGGGTTTTGATTTTAGGCTAGTTATAGGGATTAGGGTTTGTTTGTTTGTTTTTTTGTTTGGTTGGGTAGGTTTTCAAGAATAATAGATAGAGTGAGAGAGGTTAAACCCATTGGGCTATGGAGTGTGCAAAGTCTTGAAAATTTAACAATAGGTCAAGGGTGTATCACAGGGCAAGTCTAACAAGGTCAAATGAATCTAAAATCTTATGTGAGTGAAATGAACATCGAAGTGTGAACATAGTAGGTGCAAAGGGAAGTTAAGAATCCTTTGTAAAATACTTTAACAAGAATAGCCTTTAAGATTACTATGCATAAGGAAATAACCAAAGACAAGGCATACCAATAACTTCTTTGACCAAAGCCTAACAAGTAAGCACTAAGACAACAATATAGTGAATCATAAAAAGCAAGAAACTTGTAAATCTTCTAGTGATTTCACCTTCAAGCAAAGAAAACATTTAAGATAAACACATAGTAAAAATCAAGAATAGGGAACTCCTAACTTCATTAATCAAACTAAAAATACCTCCAAAGAAACCATTTAAGATGAGCAAAAGGACATGGAAAATCATAAATCTCTTTAGCTAAATCTAATCAACAATACTTCAAAGTAAAAGACCTTAAAAACAATGTTTAAGTAATATCAAAGAGCAGGGCTAACCATAAAACTACTTTAAAATTTGCTTCATTGAATCATTATTAAGATAAAAAAATTAAGTGGGACTAGAGAGCATTCAAGAATTCTCTAATCTAACCTAGCAGAGGAAAACATAGAAGCAGTAGAGAACAAACAGAGCTAAGGTGCCTCTAAAAAACATTTCCTACCCTAACATTTTTCTCCTACTGCAATAGAAATATGAGACAAAATGATAACATAAGAAAACAAGTTCTAAATAAGGAATGCATCACCATTAACTATGCTCATGAATCCTGCAAGTGACCCTGCTCCATGGTCAAGAAAATCAAGCCATCCACAAAAACCAAAGTCAATTTCTCTTCAATCTCAAATCTATGATTTTCTTCTTAATAATCATCCAACATGTACAATGAGGACTCAATGTTGTATTTAACTAGCAAGGAGGACCAGAAACCTAGCTAGGGTTTCCAAAATGTCATAAATACATCATAAATTCCATTTTTGTCCGTTAAGACCATGCAAGGCCCAAGGCACAAAATATCTAATGTAATCAATGAAAAATATCTTCTAACAGCTAACTTTGGCAAAAAATGACATTGAGGCTCCTAAATAACTCCAAAATATCTTCAAATCTGTTTTTCTGACTTTTCAGGCAATGGCGCAGCATTGAGGTCCAAGGGTGCAATGCCTGCACCAGAAAAATAGGTCACCTTGTAGCTGAGTTTTGAAGGCCTTCCCGGTGTCCGAATGAGCTCCATGATAGCTCATTGGAAATATTGTCAAGTCTACTTTCGAAAACAGCCTTTATTTTTTCATTTTGTGTCCATTGACCTGCCCAAAAAAGCAATCTCCCAATATTTCTCAGGGCACAGCGCTAGCTTTGAAAATATGGCAGAATGGTGAATTTTTGCATGTTTCTTACTCTTTTCGAGGACCAAATTTGCTCCAAATGATCCGAAATTTTGTGTGTGTGATGTATTTTTCAAGATGAACCCAAAAATGTAAGACATTCCTCCAATGGATGCCTCAAAAAAGAGCGCAGCGCTAGGGGCGTTGTGCCCTTGGCACTTTAAATCACTCAAAAACCAAAATTTTCAAAAACTTGGTAAAATTTGAAATTATCTTGCTTATGGTGTTTGGGATGCCTGTAGGGAAGCATCAACAAGGATTTAAAGTTTTTTTTTTGCATTTTTCCTCCTTGAGGGCTTGAATTTTAGCAAGGTCTCTTTTGAGCTTGGCCCTTGAAATCTTGTTCCTTACGGCATAGTGCCTTGCCATCTTCTTTTGGAGGTCGAGGTCCCTCTTGGTCTTCTCCAATAGACCCTCCAAGTGCATATTATCCCTCTCAATTGAAGGTGCCTGGTCATAGTCAGTCTCCATGGCAAGCAGCTCACTTGGAGTGAGCTGCTCCGATAAGGTTGTCTCTTTCTCTCTCTCCTTGGCTAATTCCTTATTTAAGGAAATTGTTCTTGCCCTCCTTTGAGGAAGTTGTTCTTCCTCTTTAGCATTGTCTCCATATCTATCCAAGGCCTCATCTAGCTTATCCTTGGCCAATGCAGCCTCTTTCTAAGCTATAATAGCTCTGATCTCATAAATGGCCTTTTGTGCCTCTAGATGCTTGTTTTAAATCTCATAATAGTGAATGAAATTCCTAGCCCTTCCTAGATTGGCTTGAAAATATTTGATTTGGGCATCTCTGCTCTTGAGAAACATGTTTGAGATCCTTGCCTCATTTTCATCATCACTGTCAACATGAATGAGTTCAAATTCTTGCTTAGTCTCATGATGATCTTCTTCTTCTTCCTCCATGAATTTTTCTTTGCCTTTGTCAAGCTAATTGGTTGAAGTAGAAGCCATGGTCCCTTTCCCCTTGAGGGAAAAAAACACATGCCAACTTCCCCTTTGGTAAGTTAAAGGAAAAGGTTTAATTTTGATCATTTCAGTGCCTTCACCTTATGATTGCTATCAGAATTGGTATCCTCACTATCCTCATGGATTTTATTAGCATTGCTGCTTTCTGTTTCTTTTTCCTCATTTGATCCACTAATTTGTTGGCTTTCTGACCTATTGCCACCATCATCATTCCTACTTTCATGGCTTCTCTAATGGTTGCTCTCATCATTACTATCATCTATTTCCATGCTCTCTGCCTCATTCACATCCTTGATGCTGACATCATTTCTCCTTTCTTTGTTGCTTTCCCTTGCACTGACATATTTTATCTCATTGATATTGGCATCATTTAGATCCGCCTCATTTTCATTATCTTTATTGGTTTCTGCCTCACTACTTTCTTCATGGCTCTTTTCCTAACTATTTTCTGCACTTCCTTCATCACAGTCACGAGCCTCACTATTTTCACTCTCATCATGGCTCTTTGTTTCACTGCCATGTTCTTCATTGCCTTCTGCATTCTCAATTCTTTTTATACTGCCTAATCTTCTTCACTAACTGATTTTTCTTTGTCTGACTCCGCACTTTTTTCCACTTCATTTTGTTCCTCATTGACATCTGCCTCCTCATTTCCTTCTTCTTCATTTCCTGACTCATTATTTCCCTATCCCTCATTGTCGTTTGATTGTTCATTTTCACTTACCTCATTGTCTGATTCATTGTGAGGGGGTGATGAAGGAGGGTTGTCCTGAGGTGAAGGAATATGTGTGGATGGTGAAACATGATCAGTAGGAGATGATGGAGGAGTAGGGATAGGAGGATGAGATGATGAAAGCATATTTTACTGAGGATGGGCTTGCGGATTGGTGAAAACTTCATGGGCAATGAAAACCTCCCATGGAATACCCTTCTGCTGTAATTGGTGCAACACGACCATCTTAATCAAAGAGTGATGAAATAATATTTGCATCTACTGAGGGAAATATCTCTTCTATATAATATAGGATATCTTGTCAATGCTTCTATAGAGTTAATAGAGTAGGTGAAACATCCTAACCCTAGTAAAGAGCATGAGTAGCCTAATGTGATAGGAGTAAATCCTGGAGAACCTTCCCTCACATGTAAAATATTTGATGATAATTCTCATCAAAGGCGCATATCTCTCCAGGAAATGTGAGAAAGGAAAGATGGATTTGCAGTTGTATTTGTGTCTAGGCTTTAGGAAGGGTTCATAGTAGCTCATGCAAAATTGTCCTGGGTGAACCATTTCTCCCCTACACTAGGTATCCCAGTGGCATTGGCAATAACATCTGAAGACTGCTCAAAGTTTACTCCTCCAAGGTTAACTTGTTTCTCATGCAAGTTAAGTATGAAGAGCCTAGTTAACTCAGGGTGGTTTTGCACCTGCTGTACCCTTTAAAAAAAATCATAACATCCCACATGCTATAAACATGACATAGTCATGGGAGATGCCATTAGCTCTAAGGTGTTGAAAGGTTCAAACCTATTAATTTTTCCACCTTTATGTTGATGCCTCCTTGGCACTTGGCCTTCTCCTTCACTACCACTGCCACCTTATCTTGACCTTTTGATCATCCTACCCTTGAAACCCTAAGACTGTAAATGGAAATGAGTTTAAGGGATGGTGATGAAAGAGGTAGTTCTGCAAGTGAAGGAGATGAGAGAGAGTGCAGGTATATCAGGCTGAATGAGAGAAATAGTCCCAGGTGAATGAAAATTTTTCAACAATGTACCCTTCTGGCTATCACTATCTTCTTGGTATGTAGATGGAGAAATGTTTTGAACAGTGATGTTTAAGAATAAAAATTAGGGTTTCCTTCCTTTATTTAAATCAAAAAAATGCTTTGAGCATGATGGTAGGGCATCCACTTACCATTTAGTGTGCTAGGATTACACCTGGCAGAGACTTGGAGGGTTTTTAAAATGTTTTGAGTGCTTGCAGGGTGCAGGAGGCCCTCCTGGCGAAATGCGTAGTGCCCAAGAAAAAGGTGGGTCAAGTTGGCCAAAGGCGTAGCGCCTCGTTGTAGGAGCGCAGTGCCAAGGTCCTTGTCGGGTCTCTCGGGAAAAAAAACACAAGCGTGTAGCACTTTGCTAGGTGCACAGTTCCACCTACCAGGTGCGCAACACTTTGATAAAATGCACGAGAGAAACAAGTAGGGGAGAAGCGCTCGACTCTAGGTGCCGACCTGAACGTGCAACGTCTCAACACTTAGTCAATTTTTTACCCGAAAAAACTCACATTTTTCTCTCCTGAATGCTCTGGTGACCTTGCAACTGAACAATGATTAATTTGAAGTATAGAATAGGCCTTTATAGACTTAGGAATTATAAATAAATTTTCAAACCCGTTTTCCTAATCTTTTTAAGTCTTTTTCATGTTGCCTTTGTCACTGATATTTCTTGACTTTTTTTTTGTAGGTTGTTGGACTTGTGAAACTTGCTTTTTCTTTGACCTTGAAAACTTGATATATTTATTTCAACATAGCAGCAATCTTAAAATGATATTTGGTTTTCACCTTGGGGCTCAACATCATGTTTTTCATCCCTTTGAAAACTGCTTCTTTGTAGGTGACTAAGGTAATGAATTTTGTCCTTCTTGTTGCTCCTTGAAGCATAACAAGCTAATTAAACATCTCTGGGAGGATTAAACATATCAATACCTTCAAAAATCTCCTTTCCCTACACTATGGAATTCAAGCTATGCCTTTTACCTTCTTTGGCCACTTCTGATTTGCAAGTGCCTGAAAACACTGAGTTGAACTTTCTTACAGATAGTCTATAGGCATGACAGGTTGAGATTTGAAACTTTTTAGAATGCTTCCACACCCTAGTATCTCCAACCTAAAGTCAACTCATATTTTTCTTTGCAAGTGATTGAAAACTTTTGACTTTTCCTTTCTCACTGATACTCTTTACATCCTTGTTCTTTGAGGCAGTGAGACATTTTACTTTGGAAAACTTCGGGATGTTTACACATACTGGCAGCTTCTAAATCTTCCTTTACCTACACCATGGAGATCAAACTATCTTTTGATCATTTTTAGCATGAAAATATTTTTTGGACAAGTTTGGAATCTTTACAAACAATGACATCTTCAGAATCCCTTTGTTGTCATCATGGAGTATAACTTATCATCTCACCTTCTCTGACCATCTTTTCAAAACCCTAGGTGTCTGGAACGCCTGAAAAAAATTATCAATGTAGTCTTCTAAGTTCTCTATAGCCCTTTTAAGGTCATTCATTTCTATCTAGTTCACCTCACCTTTTTCCCTTTTTCATCAATAATTTCTGAAAGACTTTTCATGTTTGGTTTGGTGGGTCTTCTCTAGGTCATTTCTGCCATTTGATTTACTGTTTGGCACTTTGCTGAACTATTAAGCTCAAAAACCTTAGTTCTCCTTAAAAACAAGTTGTTTTCCCCTCTCCTTGCTATGAATGTCTTTATTCGGGAGTAGATTTATTACCTTACCAACTTGCTACTGATAGAAATTTTAACACTCCTACAGAAGTGTCAAAGTTCACATTTACCCTTTGTAGAACTTGAATTTGATAAGGTAGTATTCTTTGGAAACCTCTATATTTCTTCTTGATTAACCATGTATCATCATTCCAATACCCCTGAACCAAATTCTCAATAAAGAAAAATAGTAACTAAAACACCAATGATTTACCTTGGAACATATGAAATCCTAATTGACCTAGTGGGAGGGCTCTTTGACCTAGTCTTTGACTAAAACTTGGCTTGGAGTCTTCAAGTGTAAAAACAGAGTATTGACAAAGTGATGTATTGAAGATCCAAAATCCAATGTACTTGATTAAAGAGCCTACAGAGATAGTTTTGAGACCATCAATTCTTGAGGAACCTAGTGAACATGGGAAGGAATAGGCTATAGGCAACCCTAGTGGTAAAGTGGTGTTATGGGCAACGGAAAAATAGAGTGATGAGGTCATAGGTAGGAAAAAAGGATGGAGATGGGAGGCATAAGTCCACAAGGAGTCTGTAGGAGTGACAAGGTGACCATGAAATGGGAAAATGGTAGAATAGTGAACAATTTCCTATAAGGATAATGAGGGTAGTGAGATTTCTAAAACTCACAATATTCAAGAAACTTTGTTTTTAGAAATCTAGAACCAATATTTAGTCATATACAGATAGTAGAAATTACTAATGACTAACATTGGCTCCACTTGGGGAGGGAAGCTCCTTTTTAGGAGGTGTCTAAGACCTCAGATTTCAGATCTCTGAGTTTTGAAGATCAGTACCTTACTTGTACTTGGCAGTTCCATATTCCTTCATTTGCTGATGTTCTGTTAAATCTATGATCTCATAAATCTAAAAAGGCATGATTGCTTCAATGTCAGTTCTACCTACCCATCTTACTTTCCCTAACATTCTTTTCTTCTTCCGGGTGAACTTGGACTAGAAAACCCTTGACGTTATTTTCTTTTGAAAGCATAAAAAACTATCTACGTGTACCCTTATCACTTCCAAGATTTCAGAATAGGCGAATGAACTCTCTTGTTCTCTACCTAGTCTGCTCATCTATCAAGATTAAGTTGTTTGAAAGACTTTATTCTCTAACCTACTGACATTAAATTTAAAATATGACCAAACTAGGATTAAGCAATCTAATTTTCCATGAGTTGTTGCATTTGGACAAGTTGCACACAAACACTATTTTAGTACCATGAAAAACTATAAAATATGAAGGTTGTGATTCAGAATTGGTTATGCATCCTTCTCATTTCCTTTGGTTCAGATTTATGCTTTGGGAACCAGAAATATTTCCTAATATAATCTACTGACAAACCAAGCTTAAATGGTTTGACAAGTCTTCTTTCGCTAACCTATCAGCAGAAATTTAAAACATGTTTAGTGATGACTAGGCTAGATGACTGAACAAGATTCTTCCTTTTCAACAAGTAGTGGCATTTAGGCTTGCACACTTTCAGCAATACTCTTTTTTGGTATGGGGTTGTACCTCTTCTTTTTTCTCGCCCTCTTTTTCTTCTTTTCTTTGTTTTTGTATTTCATTTTTCTGATTTTTCATCAAGAAATGTTATGTACAATGGATGAAAACTTCGAACTAAGAATTTTGAAAAAAATAGTGCTTAAGCATCCTGCCATTGACATGACCTCCAAATAACTCTATTCCATCAAGCTCTTGTAAGAATAATGCATTATTACCTCTAACTAAATGAATGATGTAAGGACCCTTCCACAAATTTTCAAATTTTCCATGCTTGCCTTTGTCCTCTCTCCTTGAATCCCATTTTAGAACCTTGTCTTTAATCTAGAAATCATTGTCTTTGGTCCTTCTATCAAAGGTCTTCTTGATGTTGCCTTGCACTACTTGTGTTCTTTTGTAAAATTCTTCCCTTTACTACTGCAAATGAATGGTTTGGTTCAGCCTCCTTTGCTTATCATTCTCTTCAGATTGCACCTCTTGAAGAAGCTTCATAACTGGAACTCCCAAGGATGTTGGAATAACTGCATCCATGCCATACACTAGTTGATAGCGAGACATATTGATAGATTTCTTAGTTGTTAGTCTATCAGCCCATAGTGCATGTACCAGTTTTCTATGCCATGATTTTTTGTTCTCTTCCAACAACTTCTTGATGATATTCACCAAAATTTTGTTAGATGATTTAGCCAACCCATTACCTTGAAGGTAATAAGATGTAGAGTGCCCTAGTGTGATGTGGTATTTGTAGAAAAATTCCACCATTCTCTTGGACTTAAATGCAACAGCATTATTGGTGATGATATTTTTAGGACAGCCAAATCTGGACAAGATGTTGGTTTCAATGAATTTGATGACGACTAAGTCAGTTGCATTCCTTGAGGGGGTGGATTCTATCCACTTCGTGAAATAATCGGTGGCAGTGAGGATCCACTTGTGTTGGGCATAGGAGGCAAGGTGGATTTTTCCAATGAAATCTAAACCCCACTGTTGAAAAGGAGTTTCAACACTGATAGGATGCAAGGGAAAAGGCAGTAATTTTCTATTTCCATCAAAGATTTTGCATTTATGGCAAGTTACAACTATCTTGTGTATGTCAGGGAAAAGAGTGGGCCAATAGTAACCAGCTCTAAGGATTTTGTTGGTTATGGTTTTCCAGTAGAGATGACCTCCACACTCTCCTTCATGAAACTCATGCCTGATTCTATCTGCATCATCTTCAAGCAAACATTTAAGCAAGATGCCAATAGAATTTTTCCAATACAAAGCTCTATCTAGAATGCAGAAATGTAAAGACTTTTGTTTCAAGAATCTAGATTTTGTTTTTGAAAAAGAAGGAGGGGAATTTAGATTAACAATTACATATAATATATCAGCATACCATAGTGAGTTCAAGAATGCTACTTCAATGGGTGGAGTTGCCAGTTCCTCTTGTTCATCCAAATAATGTAACATGTTTATATCTAATGCTTGAAAATTTTCTTCAGCCATGAGTTTGGCAAGTCCTTGTCCTTTAATCAGTTTAGTGGGTCTGATTTCTAAATCATATTATATGATAATAGCAATCTACTTACCCCTTTTACCATCAGGGTCATGATTTAGAATGTCTTTAACAGTTGTATATGGAACAAAATCAATGACATGGGAGTGTAAAATGTAAACTCTGAATTCTTTCAATGCTTTGATCAAGGAAAATGATTATTTCTCCATGATGTTATATTTTAGAGGTGCATACCTCAATGCCTTACTGAAGAAAGCTATGGGTTTTTCTTGTCCCATCATGTTCTTTTGGAGCAGTACTGCAACAATAGTGTGGTATGATGCAAAGGAGAAAATGAATAAATCCTTGGTAAAGTTAGGGCTGATTAGAACTGGTGTCTGGGTAAGTGATTGTTTTACCAGTTCAAAGGATTGTTTGGCTTCCGTGGTCTATTTGACACCTACTTCTCTTTTCAACATGTTTGTGATATTTCGTAGGAGTTCAGCAAGGTTTAGTATGAACCTTCTTAGGAAGTTGATCTTTCCAATGAAATATTGTAGCTCTTTAATGTTCCTAGGGTGGCTGATCTGTAATATACCTTTAATCCTTTTGGGGTCTATCTTTATCCCTTTCTCAGAAATGATGTGGCCTAAGATTTTTCCTTCTTGAAGACCAAACAATGTTTTCTTAGGATTCAAATATAGACCATATTTCCTACATTTGTCAAAGACCTTTCTCAAGTGAACTAGGTGTTCTTCATTAGTTTTATAATAGAAAATGATGTCATCAAGGTATATCACTATGAATTAACCTATGTCTTCAGAAAAAGCTATTTCCATGGCTCTTTGGAAATTTCCCCTCGCATTCATTAGCCCAAAAGGAATTTTAACATACATGAATGTGCCCTAAGGTGTTGTGAAAGTGGTTTTGTGTTGATCACTTGGAAGTACCAGTACTTGATTGTACCCTAAAAAGCCATCAAGAAATGATATTCTCTTAGAACCCACCACCCTTTGCAGTATATGATCCATATTTGGTAGAGGGTAGTTGTCTTTCAGGGAGGCTTTGTTCAATTTTCTAAAGTCTATGCATAGCCTAATCTCCCATGTTTTCTTTCTTATTGACAGAAGGTTAGAAACCCATTTTTAGTACCTAAGAGGGACTATGATTCTAGCATCATACATATTATCTATTTCCTTTTCAACTAGAGGTAATAGGATGGGGTTTATTCTTCTCAATTTCTGCTTGAATGGTTTCTGGTTTTCCTTGAGAGGAACCTTATGTTGAATAATGTTTGTGTCATAGGACTTCAAGTCCTCATAACCCCATGCAAAAACATCTTTAAACACTTTGAACAGCTCTATGTATTTCTGTTTTATGTGAGGTGGCAGAGTTTTAGACATCTTGATCATTTTGGGTTCTTCTACACTGCCTATGTTGCATTATTCTACATCACTCTTGGTAGATTCCATTTTTGGCTTCCTAGCAACATCATTGAAGTCAAACAACTCTTCTAAGGGGGTAAGACCTCTTGGAAATGAGTTATCTTTGCATTACAATACCTCAAGGTATTTTTGATCTGGGTCACTAGAAAATTCTGCCTTATGAAAGTTTTCTAGCAGATTTACATCAGCATTAGGAAATGGCTCTGTTTGTGGTGTTTTTTCTTCATTTGGGAAATCTTGTTCATGCTCTAAGCTTGGTTTTGGTATTACCAATTCATTCTTAGATTGCAGGAAATCATCAATTTGTTTATCACCCTGAAACACTTTCCAATAATCTATGTTGTTAGGTAAAGTAGGACTATTTTTTACTCTTACAATGTATTTTTCATTGGCATGGGGTATTTGGCAAGTGCTAGTCGCAAAGGCAAGTTCATTGGCAAGGATGTTTTGAGCTCTAGGGATGGAGGTAAGTTCATACTTCTCAAAAATTTTCAGGAGGTCTAAGGCACCAATCCTATATTATCTTAGCCTAGGATTCTTCGTTGAATATTGTCCCTTGATTTGTCTAATGATTAGCTCAGAATCTCCTCGAACAGAAATTTTCTTGGCTCCTATGTATTTCAGCAAATGAAATCCTAGGAGAAGAGCCTCAAACTCTGCAATGTTGTTTGTGCATTGAAAATCTAGTTTGTAGGATTGGCCTTCATTTGTGTTATGTATCCAAACACCTGCTCCTAAACTAGATTTGCCACAAGAGTCATCAAAGCTCATGTTCCAAACTGTTTCAAGTTCAGATTCACCATTGTGTTGTTGTTCAGGGCTACTAGAGTTTTGGCTGTCAAGTTCTTCATCTAGTGTTTGGTTTGATTGTTCTGGTAAGCCTAGCTCTTTCTCATTTTCATTTACTTGTTCATTAATGTCATCTTCATTATACAAGATAAATGAGTCAAGGTCAGAACAGATAGAATAAAGAGGGGTGTTTTTTGGCCTATCTTGGCTGCTAACCATATATTTCATGTGAGATTCTTGGTACAATATTCTTTTTTGGTTAAAGATTGGGATGGTAGCATAGGACATGTCCATTTGGAGTTTTCCTTGGAGTTTGGCTCCCCATGATCTAGATAAAGGCATGCCATACTTCGGGGGAATGTAAGCCACTATAATGTCCATAACTAGACCCTTAGCAGGTATTTGTGCCAGGTTGAAACACAGATCCTTGATTAGATCCATAAATTTGACTCTGCTTGAATCGAAAGAGTACAATTCTTTGTAAGGTTTAGTTATTTTGAGGCCTAATCTCTCCATCACCACCTTGGGCATGAGACTGTGCAAGGCATCAGAGTCTAGCATAACATTATGCAAGATTTTGTCATGAATGTCTAAGATGACATATAAGGGAGGGGAAAATCGTTCTTTATATTTTCCTTCTACCTCAGCTCCAAACAACAACTCTGGCTTGTCATCAGTTAAATTCAGAGTGTCGATGTCATTACCTACGTTCAAAGCTTTCAAAACATGGGACCTATATACATCCTGAGTTACTAGTTCAGTAAGAGGTATGCTTATTTTGGTCTTGGAAATATCACCCTCAAAACTAAAAGGTGCTCATGTTCTTGGTATATTTACATCATTTTTATCACACATAGTATTTTCAACAACCTTGGTTTGCTAAATTTTACTAGGAGTTTCATTTGGAGAAGTTTTTCTAGGGCCACTAGTTGATGTACTAGGGCAGCTTGGGTCACCATTATGTGGATAGTTTTGTATTTGTTTTGATTAGGGGTGTTAGCCATTATGTTGGTGTTTTCTACTATTTCCTTAAGGATGTTTTCAGGGGTCTTTCTAACATCATTTTCTAGTTTATTTTTCTTGGAGGCATCTTGGGTTTTCTTACTCCTAAGGTTATACTGCCTATGAGCCTCCATGATGGAATTTTAAAATCCTAATTTATACTCTTCAGAATCCTCATATGTCCTATCAGTTTGGTTTGAGGAAAATATCCCTTGTTCTTCTTCTGTGAAAAAAACATCACCCTCATCATCAAAGCCTCTCAGATTTACATATTTTTCATCCTGCTCTTCGGTCTCTCTTTCCTCTTCATCTACATAGTTTTCTTGGAAAGGAGGCCTGATTTGCTGGTCATTCTCTTTGTCTATTTTGAGGAGGGTCTCTCCTGAATTTTTGGTTTCTATTTCTGTTTTGGGGATTTTTTTGGTTTTCCCTAGGGGGTTCTCTTTCATTCAAACTTATTTTCTCCATCATCATTTCCATTAAACTCACTAGACTGTTAATTTTAGCATCCGAGGTGGAGGCCATGGCTTCATCTTTGTATGTAACTTTATTTTCTAACCTCATCTTAGCCCTCTTCTAAATTATATTCGCTTCGACACTCACAGATCCCCTTTGCATTTCTTCTAAGGTTAGGGAATCTCTTTCTCTCAAATTATAGGTCATGTCTAGATCAAGGCCCTCTGGAAATTTCACTAAGGCTAGGCCTTGTGGGGGTTTTATGTGAGGTGGGAGTGCATTGTATATAATATTCAACCTAGTTTAGTAATCTTGGACACTTTCCCTGACATTTATCTTAAGGTTGTTATACTCTGCGAGGATTTGGAGAGGGTTTTTCTTAATCTCCCACTTGTTTATGAATGTTTGATAGAGGAAAGGGAGGTCATGAATACTATTAGGAGTTAAGTTTTTGAACCATTTCTTTGCTTCTCCTCCTAAAATTTGGGCAAACATTCTCATTTTTATGGTCTCCTCTTCTATCTCTTGGTAGTCAAAGGCGTCATTCATCCTATCTACATGATTTTGGGTAGTGTTAGAGCTATCTCCAGTGAAGTGAGGGATTTTGGATTGGTAGTGTTGAGGCATGGGAAATAAAGGTTGGGGTAGAACCAATGGGGAAAACCATGCTGCCATGATTGGAGGTAAAGGAACCCAGGGAGGGTTTGTGAGAGGAGGTGGAGGATGAAATGGAGTGGTTAGCACAATGGGTGTGTGAACGGGAGTGGAAAATGTACTTGGACCAACAAGTTGAGATTGAGCTGATTTGGAATGAAAAAATATAAAGTTGTGGAGAAGATGAAAATAAGGAGGAGTGGAAGGTGAGGCTTCTCTCCTAGGACGCTGCTGCAAATCTGTAGGCTCAAGGTCTGTCTGGTCTATCCCACTTTGAGACTTAGTTCTAAAAAGATTTCTTCTATGGTATAAGTCAAATTGGGGATCTTGCAAGGCTGTGAGGTTTTCAGGGACAAAAATTGCTTTGTGAATGGTCCTAATAGTAGTTGAATCTTCAGTCCTAGAAGTTTTCCACAAGATTTCCTTTGGGTCATCAACTATGGTGGGGGGGTTAGGGTCAAGGTGAGATCTGGTTCTTATCCTTTGGGAAGCCAAATTTCAAACTCAATAATGCATAGAGGCTGAAAGTTTAGGAGCTTCTTGAAAATAGACCTATCTGCAAAGGTACGAAGCTCACACAATGAGTGAGTGGGTTTTAGACTGTAATGTTCCAAAATGGAAATCAGCAGATTTTTCTCCACTGAAATGTTCCTTTGTTGGAAATATGAACAAGTCTATTTCTGAGATGGAATGAGTGGGAATTTACCAGATATGTCACCTCTAAAAAGGGGATGAGATCCGGAGGCTAGTTGGCCCCTTCTCAGGATCTGTCTATAGCTACGTAAATATTCCTCCTTGGGAAAACTCAGGAAGTAAGAAGTAAAAACACATTTTGAGCCATGCATGAAATAAAATACTGAAATGAACTCTTAGATCCCATATATACAATGATAAAAAATCTAAATCCAAGAATAGAGCTGAAACAAGAAAACTAGGTGGGCTAAATAAATCTCCCACTACTAGTATTGCCAGGAAGTGCTAAAACCCCAAGACTGCAAAATATCGGAGTTGCTGCTTGATGGAATGCATAATCTATGAGAGGGTTAGTACTTAGAAAATTAAGGAAACAATATATATACTCATATATTAATAAAAAATTCTCAAGGAATGAGATCTAGTCTCCTTATACAAAAAGCAAGACAACCCGGCAAGGGTTTCTTGTCAAACACTCTGAATACAAAATATAATATTCAGAAATTTTTGAATACTCACTGCAACATGAAGCATGAGAGTGTAAGAGGATGATATAAATTTTATCTGATGCAGATCCTTCAAAGGCTTCCTCCCATGAGAGAATGGACCTCTCAATCAAAAGGAAAAACCACAAAGAAGCCACCAAACCCTGCAATGAAATTTGCCTCCCAAAATAACGCAGTTCCCAGCTACAAATGCGTTGGAAACTCTGAGAAGTGTGTGTTATGATACCAATGATATTAAATCTTCTACAAGAACCTCCAAATAGATCTCTGGATGAAAGGAAATCTCCCTCCAACAAAAGATTAGCTCAGAAAGTGGGATTGCAATCCCTTCCACTACTGCACCCAGCAACATTGCACAACATCCCCAAGAAACTGCGCTGATGAATATGGCTGAAGCTTGGCCTAAGAACCTGATGTGAAATTATGAATTCAATCTCTCCCAATGAGGCTCCTCAAAGGAAGAGGTGAGATTCCCACTCGAGAACACCCAAGTGCTAAACAACACTGCTACTCTGCTAAATAGCAAGAGTAAGAAAATGTCAAGAGAGACATGAATAATGATCTAAAACATGAAGAAAAATGCTCCCATCCTCTTCCTCATATATAATACGAGTTTGCTTCTCCTGGGCCCCACCCAATTAGGTCTCCTCTATCCAAAGATGCACTTCCCTCCAAAATTGCATTATTCTTGCTAGGGTTTCTTCTCCTCCAAGATTGCGCAGTTGACCAAGTCAAAGAAGCTTCATTTTATCCTTGTTCACACATAGAGGTGTTTTATTGAGATTTAAATAATGTTTCCTTTCACACTTTGAGTTTTTTTATTCTCTTTAGGAGACTTATGGGCTTTTCTACCCATTTATTTTCCGATTATAGCTGCTACTAACTCTAATGCTCCATTTAGCTTGGAAGCTAAAAATTTGGAACATTACAGTCCTCCCCTCCAAAATATTTTCTTGTCCTCAAGAAAATGCATAAGGAGAGAAAAATATCTCCCCTCCTCCTCATGTGGCCTCTGTCAATAGCCTCCATCACTGCATTAAGAGAATCTGCTAATAAACTTTCATCTAATGCTTCCTCCCAAGTGTGCAAAACCAAAGTGCCCGCATCAATCAAAGGTGGAAAGTGTGAATGGAGAAATTCTAGCTGTGTCATGGCCTCCACAAAGTAGGAGTGATGATCAACATGGTGAATGGGTGCCTCCCTCATTTATGCAATCATCCAAATCAATTGAGTCACCCTCCAATATGGTAACTCATGAAAAGTCTCTTCCACCTTGTGATCCTGAAATGAAGGTGGGTTGAATAAGTGAACATGATAGGCAAGAGGGCCTATCCCACGCTGTTCTCCTCTCCACTCATGATAAGTGTAGATGGTATGATGATATTGGGCTGAAACATGATTTCCCTCCAATGGCAAGAAGAAGATTGAGCCTCCAAAGACTCTTCCTCCAAGATCATGAGTCATGCCAACCCAAACCATTCCACTCAAGATGAATGGCACATCATCACCACATGGCATCCAAATCAGAAAATGGCTGAAGGCTATGTGCAATTTTGGATGATACATATGGTCTCTCTGGTGGATACAACGTAGTTCTCCCAACTGCTTCTTGAGAATGTCATATGGCAAGTGTTCCTGCAACAAGTTACAAGCTGAATATGTATGTCCTCCCAACATGGGAAAGTAAGTAGCAATGTATATCAGCTATACATAGATAGAATAACAATACAATTGCCCAAAGTCATGTATAGATGGGCTACTATCATCATAAACATTGGCCCTAAAGTGACCATGAAACCCAAAAATACTCTTGCTCTTTTGAGGAGCAATGCATTGTGCAAACATGGTGAGAAAGTACAAATACTCAATAGAGTAATCAAAAAGTACAAAAATGCATTCTCTACCATACATAGTGAGTGGGATGAAAGTGAGATCCTCTAGTAAGTCCTCTCATGAGAATATGCTCATAAAAATCTGCAAGAAGAAGGGATATCTCCTCCCTTTGGAATATCTCATCCTTAAGAACATGCTCCTATGTGACAGCACTGTAGGCCTTTGTAATAAGGCTCCATGACTTATCCCATTGAAATTCCACATGAAAAATCCATCCACCATGATGCTGCTATGTGAGAAGATATCCTTCCAACATGGAAATCCCTCATGATCCCTCAATGCTAAAGGGTAGCCTCCTTGCTCCATGAATGTGCCTTTCTTCTCTTCACAAATATCATGAAAAGTATGGGAGGAACGTTGCCCATACCCTCCCAAGTGCAACCATAACAACGACAAATTTTGTTTCTGCCTCATCTCTCCCTCATACAAGCTTCCTTTAAACAAATATACAACAGCAATACATGGAAGCAATATACAATAAGAACAAGTTGCCAAATAGCAACCGGAGAGTGAATATGGGTCCTTCTCATGGAACCAGCATAGTGCCTTCTTGGCCTACATCAAAACAAGAAATAACAAGTGCTTTGCTAGCCACTTGTTTGCTTCCATAGTCATATCATAAGATGAGAACATGAAGTTACAATATGGTGTCATTGGTGCACACCAAGAGACATATGGCTTTCACCACAGCTCATAAAAAAGATAGCCAAAATAAATGCTACAAGTAGCTACAAGTACATCATCATATAATATGCAAGAAGAAGCAACTCTTCTTGATACATTATGCTGCTCAAATAATTAAAAGAAGTACAATACAAAATGTGAAATTATACCTCCTACATCATGTACTTGAGGTCTTGAGCTGAAATGGCTCAACTGAAAATTCTCCCTCACTCTCAATGAGTAGGAAGGTGGCTGTGACATCCTCTCTATCACCATCCGGGCTATGAATCTCTTCATATGCAAATATATGTCATGCTGGATGCCCTCCCAATTGAACTCCTCCATCAACTGGAAATATGCATCAAGGTGCATAGAAGAGAAGTCCTCATGTGCTGCATGTAACAGCTTCTCCTTGAGACTAGAAGATCTAGTCAAGAAGATACTGCCATAGGAATAGATGACCACATCATCCACAATGTATCTGTAATCTCCATCCGGGTCATCAAGAATCATGCATGCACCAAGATCCTTGGAGTACTCTACAAAAAGCTGAGACCTCCAATGAGGATCAATCCTCCTCAGTGACAGCACTGGTGATCTGGCATGTGAAGCTCCACTCATGCTGTTGCCTACTACTTTGACATCCCCCATGCCAAATTTCTCCTCAAAAATCTTCACCTCTCCAAAATCCAAGAGTTGTTAACCCAAATATAAGATATCTCTCATCAACTGAAGATCAGGTGGCCTCCCAGGTGGAATGCCTCCATATAGTGAGACATTAATGTCAAGAGTACACTGTGTAGATGATTGGGAAACCTTGCCCTTACCCTCACTGTGCAAATCAGTATGCCTCTTCCTTGCATTGGCTTTCTGAAACAGAGAAGGGTGTATGCCTCTCATCAAATGATTCTACTCTTCCTCCTTTCCTCCTCCTTCCAGCTGCAATGTTGCACAATCATGTTGTTCACTGATTGTGCTCGGACCTCTATGTATGAGATCCTGGGGACTTCCTTGCAAAGAAGAAAGAATCCCTCCCGTGGGAGAATGTGATCCTCCCTCCTCTGCATGAGGCACTGGATGTGCTCTAGATATGATAGTGATGTTGCCCTCTTCTTCAGTAATGTGTGTGGGCAACCTTCCAACAACTTGATCCCTTTGTGAAAAAGATACCCCAATTTCCTCTTGTTCAGGAATATGAACTGAAGGTATTGCCTCCAGCAATGTGAGATGCAAGATGTTAGCTCCATTCCTCAATATCAAGATAGATCTGGGCTCTTGAATGTGCTGTGCACTATGGTGTGCAGCTGCATGCTCCTCCCCACCATGTGCAAATCTAGATTCTGCTCTAGATTCATCCTCATTTTGAGATCCCATCTCCAGTCTTATGTTCTTCAACTCTCCTTGAAAGCTCTGCATAAATTGTGGAGGAATTTTTTTAAGCTTATCTTCCCTTCCTTCTGCACATACTAAAACTTTCTAGTTTCTTTCCACCTCTTCTTTCTCTGAAATGCAATGGCATGAGATCTCATTGCAACCTCTTTTTCTTTGAGACCCCCTTGGAATCTCAATGCATTTTCCCTATTTTTCTTGGGATCTGAAGATGGATGAGTAAAATCATCTTCTTCATCCTTTATCCCTCTACTTCTAAATTTCGAACTTCACAGGCAGAGCCAAGTTCGAAGCTCTGATACCACTGTAATGTTTTGAAATGGAAATCAGCAGATTTTTCTCCAGTGAAATGTTACTTTGTCGGAAATATGAACAAGGATATTTTAGAGATGGAATGCCTAGGAATTTACTAGATATGTCACCTCTAAAAAGTGGATGAGATCCGAAGGCTAGCTGGTCCCTTCTCGGGCTCTGTCTATACCTATGTAATATTCCTCCTTGGGAAAACTCAGGAAGCAAGAAGTAAGAACTCATTTCCAGCCATGCATGCAATAAAATAATGAAATGAAATCTTAAATCCCATAGATATAGCAATAAATAATCTAAATCCAATAATAGAGTTGAAACAAGCAAACTAAGTAGGCTAAACAAATCTCCCACTACTAGTATTTCCAGAAAGTGCTAAAACCCCAAGACTGCAAAATACCGAAGTTACTGCTTGATGGACTGCACAGTATATGAGAGTGTTTATACTTAGAAAATTAAGGAAACAATAGATCTAATCATATATTAATAAAAAATTCTCAAGGAATAAGATCTAGTCTCCTTATACAAAAATCAAGACAACCTGGCAAGGGTTTCTTGTCAAACACTCTGAATACAAAATATAATATTCAGAAATTTCTGAATACTCACTGCAGCATGAAGCATGAGAGTGTAAGAGGCTGATATAAATCTGATCTGATTTATATCCTTCAAAGGCTTCCTCCCATGAGAGAATGGACCTCTCAATCACAAGGAAAAACCACAAAGAAGCCACCAAACCCTGCAATGAAATCTGCCTCCCAAAATAACGCAGTTCCCAGCTACAACTGCGCTAAAAACTCTGAGAAGTGTTTGGTATGATACCACTGATCTGAAATCTGCTCCAAGACCCTCCAAATATATCTTTGGATGAAATTAAATCTCCCTCCAACAAAATATTAGCTCAGAAAGTGGGATTTCAATCCCTTCCACTGCTGCACCCAGCAACACTGCACAACATCCCCAAGAAACTGCGCTGATGAAGATGGCTGAAGCTTGGCCTAAAAACCTGATGGGGAATGATGAATTCAAGCTCTCCCAATGAGGCTCCTCAAAGGAAGAGGTGGGATTCCCGCCTGGGAACACCCAAGTGCTAAACAGCAGTGCTACGCTGCTAAATAGCAAGAGTAAGCAAATGTCAAGAGAGATATGAATAATGATCTAAAACATGAAGAAAAATTCTCCCATCCTCTTCCTCATATAGAATACGAGTTTTCTTCTCCTGGGGCCCACCCAATTAGGTCTCCTCTATCCAAAGATGCACTTCCCTCCAAAATTGCGTTATTCTTCCTAGGGTTTCCTCTCCTCCGAGACTGCGCAGTTGACCAAGTCAAAGCAGCTACATTTTATCCTTGTTCACACATAGAGGTGTTTTATGAAGCTTGAAATAACGTCTCCTTTCACACTTGGAGTGTTTTTATCCTCCTTAGGAGACTTATGGGATTTTCTACCCATTTATTTGCCGACTATAGCTGCTGCTAACTCTAATGTTCCATTTAGCTTGGAAGCTAAAAATTTGGAACATTACATAGACTGTTATGACTGATTAGTGCATTCCCAGGGGAGTCTATGAGAACTAGTGGAGTTTTTAGGCCTCTGGAGGGTAGTGGAGTTGCCAAGTGGGTGATGTTTACTACTCTGAGGGTTGGCTTGTTTTCCACCATCAACAATTCAAAAACTAGTATAGAGATGTTTTGGGTTTTCTGAGTTTCTTATGTAACGCTAAGATTTCAATGAGTTTTCTCCAGTTGAGTCATCATATTGCTATTATGGTGAATCAGTTAGATACTACTCTTGGCTAACACTTGATTTTCTAAGTTTCACATGGCTTTGAGATTTCTTAAGGTATACTTAAGATGTTACTGGTTCAGAGTCCCACCGTGATCGTCATTATGTTAGGTCCCTGTAATTTGTTAGATTGAAAAGACCAAATGTAGAGGGGTAACATCAAACCAGTCTTTGGAGTCCTAGGACCTAGCCTTCCTGGACTCAGAGAGGGCTCTCTCTATGTTTGTGTAAACGATGTGAACTTGATTGATTTTAGGCTAGTTATAGGGATTAGGGTTTGTTTGTTTGTTTGTTTGTTTGGTTGGTTGGGTAGGTTTTCAAGTGGAATAGATAGAGTGAGAGAGGTTTAAGCCATTGGGTTATGGATTCTGCAAAAGGTCTTGAAAATTTTAACAATAGTTCAAGGGTGTATCATAGGGCAAGTCTAATTAGGTCAAATGGGTCTAAAAGCTTATGTGAGTGAAATGAACATCAAAGTGTGAACATAGTAGGTGCAAAGGGCAGTTAAGAATCCTTTGTCAAATACTTTAAGAAGAATATCCTTTAAGATTAATAAGCATAAGGAAATAACTGAATATAGGGCATACCAATAGCTTCTTTGACCAAACCCTAGCAAGTAAGCACTAAGACAACAATCCAGTAAATCATAGAAAGCAAGAAATTTGTAAATCTTCTAGTGATTTCACCTTCAAGAAAAGAAAACATTTAAGATAAACACATAGTAAATATCAAGAATAGGGAACTCCCAAATTCATTAATCAAACTACAAATACCTCCAAATCAAACATTTAAGATGAGCAAAAGGGCATGGAAAATCATAAACCTCTTTAGCTAAACCTAATCAGCAATACTTCAAAGTAAAAGACCTTAAAAAAATGTTTAAGTACTATCAAAGAGTAGGGCTAACCATAAAACTACTTTGACATTTGCTTCATTGAATCATTCTTAAGATAAAAAAACTAAGTGGGACTAGAGAGCATTCAAGAATTCTCTAATCTGACCTAGCAGAGGAAAACATAGAAGCAGTAGAGAACAAACAAAGCTAAGGTGCCGCTAAACAACATTTCTTAGCCTAAAATTTATGTCCTACTGCAATAGAAAGATAAGAAAAAATGATAACATAAGAAAACAAGTACTGAATAAGGAACACATCACCATGAAATATGATCATTAATCCTACAAGTGAGCCTGCTCCATGGTCAAGCAAATCAAGCCATCCAGAAAAACCAAAACCAATTTCTCTTCAATCTCAAATCTTTGATTTTCTTCTTAATAATCATCCAACATGTACAATGAGGCCTCAATGTTGTATCTAACTAGCAAGGAGGACCAAAACCCTAACTAGGGTTTCCAAAATTTCATAAATACATTATAAATGCCATTTTTGTCCATTAAGACCATGCAAGGCCCAAGGCATAAAATATCTAATGTAATAAATGAAAAATAACTTCTAACACCTAACTTTGGAAAAAAATGACTTTGAGGCTCCTAAATAACTCCAAAATATCTTCAAGTGTGTTTTGTTGACTTTGCAGGCAAGGGTGCAGCATTGAGGTCCAAGGGTGCAGCTCCTGCATCGGAAAAACAGGTCACCTCGCAACTGAGTTTGGAAGGACTTCCCAGTGTTTGAATGAGCTCCATGATAGCTCATTAGAAAGATTGTCAAGTATAATTTCCACAAATTCCTATAGTTTTTCAATTGGTGTCCATTTAACTAGCCAAAAACTCAATATCCCAATACTGCTCAGGGCGGAGCGCCAACTCTGAAAATAAGGTAGAATGGTGAATTTTTTCATGTTTTTTACCCTTTTGGAGGACCAAATCTACTCCAAATAATCTGAAATTGTGTGTGTGTGTGTGTGATTTACGTGGAAAGATTAACCAAAAAATTTAATCCATTCCTACATTGGATGCCTCAAAAAAGAGCGCAGTGCCAGGAGTGCTGCATCCTTGGCACTTTAAATCAATCAAAAACCAAAATTTTCAAAAACTTGCCAAAATTTGAAATTGTCTTGCTCATGGTGTTTGGGATGCCTGTAGGGAAGCATCAGTAAGGATTTCAAGTTTTTATTTTCTTTTTTCCTCCTTGAGGGCTTGAATTTTTGCAAGAGATCTTTATAGCTTGGCCCTTGCAATCTTGTTCCTTAAGGCATAGTGCCTTGCCATCTTCGTTTAGAGGTCTAGGTCCCTCTTGGTCTTCTCCAATAGACCCTCCAAGTGTATATTAGCCCTCTCAATCCAAGGTTCCTAGTCATAGAAAATCTCCATGGCAAGCATCTCACTTGGAGTGAACTTATCTACAAAGGTTGCCTCTTGCTCTCTCTCCTTGGCTAATGCCTTCTTTAAGCCACTTGTTCTTAGCCTCCTTCTAGGAAGCTATTGTTCCTCTTCATTAGTGTCTCCATATCTATCCAATGCCTCATCTAGCTTAGCCTTGGCCCTTGCAGCCTCTTTCTGAGCTCTGATAGCTTTGATCTCATAAATGGCCTTTTTTGCCTCTAGCTTCTTGTTTTCAATCTCATAATAGTGAATGACATTCCTAGCCCTTCCTAGATTGGCTTGAAAATATTTAATTTGGGCATATCTGCTCTTGAGAAACATGCTTGAGATCCTTGCCTCATTTTCATCATCACTATCAAAATGAATGAGATCAAATTCTTGCTCAGCCTCATGTTGATCATGTTGATCTTCTTCTTATTCCTCCATGACTTTTTCTTTACCTTTGTCAAGTTGCTTGGTTGAAGTAGATGGCATGGCCCCTTTCCTCTTGAGGGTAGCAAACACATGCCTACTTCCCCTTTGGTAAGTTAAAGGAAAAGGTTTAATTTTGATCATTTCAGTGCTTTCACTAGTGCTTCCATTATGATTGCTATCAGCATTGGTATCCTTACTGTCCTCATGGCTTTTATTAGCACTGTTGCTTTCTGTCTCTTTTTCCTCATTTGATCCACTGATTTGTTTGTTTTTTGACCTATTCCCATCATCATCATTCCTGATTTCATGGCTGATCTCATGGTTGCTCTCATCATTACTGTAATCTATTTCCATGCTCTCTGCCTCGTTCACATCCTCCATGTTGACATCATTTCTCCTTTCTTTGTTTCTTTGCCTTACAATGACATCTTTTGTCTCACTGATATTGGCCTCATTTACATCGACCTCATTTTCATTATCTTGACTGGTGTCTGCCTCACTACTTTCTTCATGGCTCTTTTCCTCACTGTTTTCTTCACTACCTTCATCATTTTCATGAGCCTCACTGTTTGCACTGTCATCATGGCTCTTTGTTTCACTGCCATTTTCTTCACTGCCTTCTGCATTCTCACTACTTTTTATACTGCCCTCATCTTCTTCACTAACTGATTTTTCATTGTTTGACTCCTCACTTTTTTCCTCTTCATTTTATTCCTCATTGAAATCTACCTCCTCATTTCCTTCTTCTTCATTTCCTGACTCATTATTTCCCTCTCCCTCATTGTCATTTGATTTTTCATTATCACTTCTCTCATTTTCTGATGCATTGTGAGAGGGTGATGAAGGAGGGTTGTCCTGAGGTGAAGTAATATGTGTGCATGGTTAAACATGATCAACATGAGATGATGGAGGAGTAGGGTCAGGAGGATGATATGATGAAGGCATATTTTGCTGAGGATGGGCTTGTGGATTGGTGAACACTTCATGGGCAATGAAAACCTCCCATGGAATGCCCTACTGTTGTAATTGGTGCAACACAACCATCTTAATCAAAGAGTGATGAAATAAGCTTTGCATCTGCTGAGGGAAATCTCTCTTCTATACAATATAGTACATCTTGTCAATGATTCTGTATAGGTAATAGGGTAGGTGCAACATCCTAACCCTAGTAAAGTTCATGAGTAGCCTAATGTGATAGGAGTAAAGCCTGGAGAACCTTCCCTCGCATGTAAAATATTTCATTATAATTATCATCAAAGGTTTATATCTCTCCAGCAAATGTGAGAAAGGAAATATGGATTTGCAGTTGTCTTTGTATCTAGGCTTTAGGAAGGGTTCATAGTAGCTCATGTCAAGATTGGCCTGCTTGAACCATTTCTCCCCTACACTAGGTATCACAGTGGCATTGGCAATAGCATCAGAAGACAACTCAAATTTTACTCTTGCAAGGTTAACTTGTTTCTCATTCAAGTTAAGTATGAAGAGCCTAGTTAACTCACGGTGGTTTTTCACCTGTTGTACCCTTTCACAAAAATCATAACATCCCACATGCTGCAAACATGACACAGTCATGGGAAATGCCATTAGCTCTAAGGTGTTGAGGGGTTCAAACCAATTAATTTTTCCACCTTTGTGTTGATGCCTCCTTCACACTTGGAATTATCCTTGACCACCACTGTCACCTTCTCTTGAAATTTTGATCACCCTACCCTTGAAACCCTAAGACTGTAAGTGGAAATGAGTTTAAGGGATGGTGATGAAAGAGGTAGTTCTACAAGTGAATGAGATGAGACAGTGTGCAGGTATAGCAAGCTGAATGAGAGGCTAGAAAAAACTTGATGACCACCCCCTGCTAATTTATAAAAAAAATTCTTTACCACACCTTGCACTTATGTCAAATTGAAATGAAAGAGACAAATTTGAGGTCAAACTATTTGCAGTGTAAGGGATAGATTTTATGAGTGAAATGGAGTGAATGTAGGGACGATCTTATGTGAATGAAAAATTTTCAACAATTTACCCTTTTGACTATCACTGGTCCTCTTGGTATGCATATGGAGAAATTTTTTGAACGGTGATGCTTAAGCATGAAAAATAGGGTTTCCTTCCTTTAATTAAATCATCAAAATGATTTGAGGATGATGGTAGGGCATCCACTTACCATTTAGTGTGTCAGGATGACACCTAGAAGAGACTTGGAGGGTTTTTGAAATGTTTTGAGTGCTTTCAGGGTGCAAGAGGCCCTCCTACCCAAAGGCGCAGCGCCCAGGAAAACGGTGGGTCAGGTCGGGCAAAGGCACAGCGCCTCACTGTAGGTGCGCAGCGTGAAGGTCCTTCTCAGGTTTGTCGAGCGAAAATGGACAAGCACACAATGCTTTTCTAGGAGCACAACACCACCTCACAGGTGAAAAATGCTTTGATAAAATGCATGGGAGAAACGGTAGGGGTGCAGTGCCTGACTCCAGGTGCACAGCGCTAACCTGAACACGCAGTGCCTCAACACTTAGTCAATTTTCTACTCGAAAAAACTCATAGTTTTCTCTCCTGGATGATTTGGTGACCTTCCAAGTGAAAAATGAGTAATTTGAAGTGTATAATAGACCTTTATAGACTTAGGAATTATAATTAACTTTGCAAACCCACTTTCCTAATGTTTTCAAGTCTTTTTCCTTTCTTCTTTCTCACTGATATTTCTTGAATTTTTGTTTGTAGGTTGTTGTACTTGTGAAACTTGCTTTTTCTTTGACCTTGAAAACTTGACATATTTATTTCGTCATAGCACCAATCTTAAAATCATATTTGGTTTTCACCTTGGTGCTCAACATCATGTTTTTCATCCCTTTGATAACTATTTCCTTGTAGGTGATTGAGGTAATGAATTTTGACCTTCTTGTTGCACCTTGAAGCATAACAAGCTCATTAAAAATCTCTGGGAGGATTTCACATATCAATATCTTCAAAACTATCCTTTTCCTACACCATGGAATTCAAACTATGCCTTTTACCTTCTTTGGCGACTTCTGATTTGCAGGTGCTTGAAAACACTGAGTTTAACTTTCTTACTGATAATCTATAGGCATGAGAGGTTGAGCTTTGCAACTTTTTAGGATGCTTCCACACCCTAGAGTCTCCAACCTAAAGTTAACTCATCTTTTGTTTTGCAAGTGATTGAAAAATTTTTACTTTTCCTTTCTCACTGATACTCTTTACATCCTTGTTCTTTAAGGGAGTGAGACATTTTACCTTGGCAAAATTTGGGATGTTTATACATACTGGCAGATTCTAAATCTTCCTTTAGCTGCACCATGGATCTCAAACAATGTTTTGATCATTTTTGGCATGAAAAAATTCTTTGGACAAGTTTGGAATCTTTACAAACAGTGACATCTTCATAATCCCTTTGTTGTCGTCATGGAGTTTAACTTATCATCTCACCTTCTCTGACCATATTCTCAAAACCCTAGGTGTCTGAAATGCTTGAAAAAAAATTATCAGTGTTGTCTTCCAAGTTATCTATAGCCCTTTTAAGTTCATTCATTTTTTTCCAGTTCACCTCACCTTTTTCCATTTTTCATCAATAATTTTTGAAAGACTTTTCATGTTTGGTTTGGTGGGTCTTCTCCAGGTCATTTCTGCCATTTGAATTACTGTTTCACACTTTGGTCGTCTATCAAGCTCAAAAACCTTAGTTCTCCTTAAAACCAAGCTATTTTCCCCTCTCCTTGCTATGAATGTCTTTATTCAGGAGTATATTTCTTACCTTACCAACTTTCTGCTGATACACATTTAAGACTCGTGCAGAAGTGTCAAAGTTCACATTTACCCTTTGCAAAACTTGAATTTGATAAGGTAGTATTATTTGGAAACCTCTAGATTTCTTCTTGAGTAACCATGTCTCATTATTCCAATACCCCTGAACCAAATTCTTAATAAAGAAAAATAGTGTCTGAAACACCAATGATTTACCTTGGAACATATGAAACCCTAATTGACCTAGTGGGAGGACTCTTTGACCTGGTCTTTGACTGAAACTTGGCTTGGAGTCTTCAAGTGTAAAAATAGATTATTGACAAAGTGACGTATTGAAGATCCAAAATCCAATGTACTTGATTTATCTAAAGAGCCTATAGAGATAGTTTTGAGACCATCAATGCTTGAGGAACCTGGTGAACATGGGAACGAATAGGCTATAGGTAACCCTAGTGATAAAGTGGTGTTATGGGCAAGGGAAAAACAACGTGATGAGGTCATAGGTAGGAAAAAAGGATGGAAATGGGAGGCATAAGTTGACAAGGAGTCTGTAGTAGTGACATGGTGACCATGAAATGGAAAAATGGTAGAATAGTGAACAATTTTCTATAAGGATAATGAAGGCAGTGAGATATATAAAACTCACAATATTTAGGGAATTTTTTTTTAGAAATGTAGAACCAATATTTTTTCATCTATAGATAGTAGAGATTAATGATGACTAACAGTTACTACATGGAGTTTTGCCTATGCCTACGGAGACTTTCCTTTGCATTGCAAACAATATAAAATAATCAATGAATTTATATTTATAGTTACAACAATATTTCACTCAACCCTTTCAGTTCTTGAATCACTGTGTATTTGTCTTTTCGGTTGTTGTCATTGATTTTCCCATTTCTGCTGTTATATTATAACAGTGTTGTATGAACGCCTTTTTCCAGACTTTCTCCAACTCACACATTTTGAGCAGTGTTGCATAACTGTCTTTTGGCCCGACTCGACTTAGCTGATGGGCTTTAAACAATGCCACTTTATTTCATTTTTCCTGACTCTACCTCTTCTGCTCATGTCTGAAACGTTCATCCTTCACTGATCCTTTTCTTTGTGATTGGTGCCTTTCTTCCCACGTTCAAACTTTCTTCCATTATCAAGGTGTAACCACTTTACACTCGTGCTCGTATTGTCGTGTTCAATTTTTTCTTCATAAACCACTATTAGGTTGGACTTGAAACATATTACATTTACCTCTGAATTGGTATTGCATCTGCTTTCTATCGTATTTCGGCATTCTAATCGTTTCTACGTTATAAGCCTCCTTTTCTCTTCGATGCAATTTAACAAAGGGAAAACCCATATGTCGGATTGAGGGGTCCTGACCCAGGTTCGAAAGTTAAGGTTTGCCAGCAAACCCCTATAGTATTGGCCCTTTCGGTAGTGACCTACTTGAGCAAGCCAAAGTCTCACCTGAAGAAGTATGGGAGGGTGCTCGAACCAGGTTTCCGCACCCTGGGAGAGAGCAGGTAAGTCAAGCTGGTCTGCAATTATCAGATATATACAGCCAAAGGTCATTCACACGAGTTCCAATAAATAACCAAAATACAGTTATCAGATCTAATTAACAGGCTCACATCCACGTGCATACTATTAGTTATAATCATAGATCATTATATTCACAGTAGATTAATAGATCACAAATACATTTACCATAAACATAGATAGTTCGCAGCTTATAAACAGATCATATAACTCAATTTCGCATCAACCATAACAGATCAGGTCCAAATAACATCAAATATATGCAATAGTTTCACACATCTATATTATTACCAAAAATCCTCTTACATTCCCAAATTAACACCTCCACACGCAACCAGCATGGTCTGCACACAACAGGACAGAGGATCTTCGCACACAACAGGACAGAGGATCTTCGCACACAAAACCAGTAGGAGTCCTAACCTAAACAACCCTACCACAGACTTAACAGTTCGTACCTTGAATCAATCTCTATTCATTCCTACCTATGACTCAAAAAAGTTTCATCTATTTATAGCGATTTAGCCTACGCGTCCAATGGTCTGCAAACCATCGTTTGCGGACTCTTACTCTACCCTTGACCCATTTACAATGCCTTAGGGGCTTTGACCCACCCCAAAACCCCTGCGTTAGACTAAAAAATACAAAATTATACAAAAATGGACAAAATTCATAGCCTTTGGGAGACCCTGCTCCAACAGTCCCCCAACACAATCTTGTGACTCATCCCGAGTCACTGTGTCGGTGGGGCTTCAACCTGCACTTGCAATACTCTGATCACCTCGGCTAAAGGAGGTAGCATGCCTTCAATTTGGACAACTTCATTCTATGCAATGTTGACCAATTTTTTTGATATTGATCCCTCAGTCACAGCGGTAACGCTCTCCAAAGTTTGGTTTAGTTGCTTAATAGCAACATCGGAATCCTGTGACAGTTTGAGGGCTTTGTCTGCCCACGGCTTCAGTCGGTCACATAGGGTCTTCTTCTTTTGCCGTAGGTTCTCGAAAACTACCTGGAGCACTTGGCTAGTACGTAGTCATTACAAGCACTGGGTAAGCACCAATGTGGGCAATGTGGCTTTGATTATTTTGAACTCCTCTTCCCTTTGATTCAGGTCCTGGTTGATCCCTTAAAATATTGGATCGCGGTGGACCTTAGTCCATATTTGCATGGCAGTCTCTAGGAGATTGGTGCCCTACACAATCTGCCCTGTGATAATAGTCGTAGCTGCGGTGACCAGCGCAGTTCTCTGGGCCTGGACCTCCGGGGGTGTTTCGAGCTATAACCTAGCCTGCAGATTTTTGATCTGGTGCTCCATGCGTGTCTTAACAACCTAAACTTCATCCTGGGAAGCTTTGAGTGATGCGACTAGGTTTTCTACTTTTTCCTGAGGGGTGGCCGAGGCCATAATCTCCGCGGGAACATCCGCACAAAGTCAGTGAATTTTTTTTTCGAGCTCTACGTGCTTGGCGGTGGTGAGACAGACCTTCGCCTCCTTTGAAATGATGGTTTGATCAGCTACATCGAGCTGTTGGTGCACTTGTTGGTCGCGATGATATATTTCCTGAAAGACATCGGTGTGGAGACCCTACAAGGCCTCATTGGGTAGTCGAGCTAAGTTCAGTTGGACTTCTGCACTATTCTGGACTTGGGGTCCTAGGTCGGATGGACTGAGGACCAAAGCTACACTAGGGAGAGAATAGAGGTGGCTATCAGCTGTAGCTAGTCCATTGTTACTTGTGACGGGGGGTGGGCATACCGGGGTCGCACTAATCTACAACGTGTCTATTTTTAACTGGAATGCTCGCAGCTCAGCTTGGTTTGTGTCGACTGCGACCCGCTTCTATTCTTATAAGGAAGCCCATCTATCCTCTACAGCTATAGTGACTTCATTGGTGTTTTTTTCCAGGTCTCCGTCAGTCAGCGTGATTGTTTTGTCATGTTCCACTCATTGAGATTGCTGTTTCTTGTGGGGCGTTATGACTGGCTATGTCATGCGCTTCGTGCCGCAGGGGGAGGCAGGTCTGCTGGTATCCAAACTTTCTATACCCAAACCAGTTTGTGGGTCTGTATGGGTTTCTGCCTCGACGCCCTTCTACTACTGTGGATCCTTTGGAGTGGCCACATCGGTGTCTTGCTAGGTGCTCTTGACGATAGGGGGTTTGACATGGGATGCGCTGGTGTTTCCAACACCCTTCGCGCCCATTTTGAAGCCAATTTTCCAGTTAGGGGGCTAGAGCGCAATCACATTGTCGATTTCTTCGTCCATCACCATGTAAGGAAGTGAGGTCCAGGCTTTCTCCTTATGCGCTCGGATCTGAACATTGTGCAGAGTGACCTAAAAGGTGGCAATGCACTTTTATCTGTCGTATACGACCAAGGACAACCATGGTCAGGAGTTGATAGTTGCAGCCACACTACTTTGAATAAGGACCCAGAACACCTGGTTGTCCTCAAGCCATTGTGGATCCGTGGAATCCCATAATTGGGCGTAGCGGGCCCCTTCACACATGCTGGGGTAATCTCAGGGAGGACTGATTCTGCAGGAGCTTCCCAGGCAACTAAAGCTATAAGAAACAACAACCATGAGTAACAAAAGGTGTGACCCTACTCCTGGGACTGACACATGTTGGTTAGAAATTCATCGCACAAATACTGTGCCTAGTTAAAACATACCCCTTTCGCACATTATCCGGCCAACCGAATGACATAGGCTGGAATAGAGGTGACCTAAAACTTCCTCATCATTTTACATGTTAACAACATGGTGCCCAGCTGCATACGTTGGTCACTTATGGTATTTATGATAAATCCTCGAGTATTATGGTCCACATGATACTTTTGGAGCACGAACGCAGCAGTCTCTGCCTCATATTTCTTACCCACGTGCTCCAGAGGGTTTAGGCCACTCATGGGGGGGCCATTGATTTGATGCACGAACGCAACGTCAATGGGGATCCTGTCCTGCATCAACATACATCTGTCATGAATTAGTGTGAGCAATTGTCATGCGATTCGGTCCATTACATTGTAGTGTCCAAAGTGGGGCATCCAAAACACATTTAGGAGCATGGACCATACCAAACCATGTGCCCAACATTGGGGGACAACCTTGACTCCATCGTCGGCATGAACTATATCAAGGTACAACTCAGCTGCAAGCTCAGGGAAGGCCTTAAAATTGGCCAAATCCTGGTCATCGAACTTAACTTCGTGAAGGCGGCCAAAAGTTTCGCCTATGATGGGGACCTCCCCCGGGGTCAAAAACATCTGCAGGTAAGAGATCAAGCCATCGAGGTTCTTTTGCGTGTGCGTCGATGTCCTGTGTGGTTGTATGAAGGGGGGCAGCCAATTGATAAACCAAGTGGGATGGACCTCCTCCTAAGCAGCCCACGGGGATTTCACATTGTGTGGGGAGGTATGGGGCTTTCCTACAACCCATTTTGTAGGCTTTGGGGGATTGCCTGAGCCTTGAGCTTTTTCTTTTCTTTTCCGGGTAGGAGGGCTGGGTGTGGAGAAGATTTCTTCAACTTCAGATTCGACCTCCACTACTTCCTCAGTGTCTTCGTCTACTGAGGTTACTGGCTCTGAGAGTTTGGCAGGGTTGGTGGCTGTCATTTTGGCGCGAAATATGAACTTAGGGTTTCTACTATCAGAGGGGGCAAGCTGCTCAGACATGAACGAGATGCTAGCGGCACAGAATTTCTTACATCACAACTTCATCCAAGATACCCAGGCTAAGTAAAAGCTATTTGAGAAATACAGAAACTGTGTCTAATCTATCTCACCTATTTTATAGCCTTAGGTACCGCCCAACGATAGGGTAGAGTTCATGCGGGACTTACCATCAAGTAAACAGTAAAAAATATTCCAAAATTGCTGCATTAAATGCCAACCATCTGCTTGATCCAACGACAATTTGTTGTTTTTATTGGATTTTACTGTTTCAATGGCTATTTTTCACACCCAGGGTGCACTCAACATACCCCTGTGATCCTAGCGTACCCCTGTGCTCCTAGCAATCCTCTGACGTCCCTGGTGCACCAGCTTCATTCCGCTGGGACTCCTTTCAACTAGAATTTTGTGTTGCCATAGCTCAGTATTCAAGACCTCCTGCGTCGTTGTCTCATCTGCGTAGTGACCCCCTGTTACATCTTCATAGGTTAAGTACTTCATGCCATCATTACGCAGTACTTTATGAGGTGCGATGTTGATAAGGTCCACCGCTTGATATTCCAACTCCTTTTTCTGCCATACTGAATATCCAGCAGGTCCTATGCCTGTGGTCAGGAACAGGGAGATCTTGGTGAAACGCGTATCCACAACGCTACTTGAAAACAACTGCGTATCTGGAAATCCTTCCTTGGCCGCCTCAATTCGGGACATGTGATCCCACTTCGAACTCAACTTTCCTGGCTCGACAATGACTTCAACATCATATTCCTGAAGCAGTTTCCACCTATAGACTTCCTCCCCTAGCATATTCACAATCCGTAGGAATTATAAAACCCAATGATCTGCAATCATTTTATAGTGGCATCCTAGTAGAGGGTGCTAATACTTCTGTAGTTTGTATGTCAGGGTCAACCCTTCCCTTGTCGTGGTGGCATAATTTCGTTTCGCACCCAAGATCGTCTAATTAGTATATGTGATTGTGTGGTCACTATCCCTAGTGCCAAGATGCGTACTACCTACTTCATGAGTGATTCCTAAAGTAACCGTATGAACTATCGTCGCCACAGTGACCATCCTATTTTGAGTTTTTCAAATCTCATTTTGTGCACGTCATCCCAACTAAATGAAGTATCATGCTTGAACAGTGTCTGCAAAAGTTCAGTGATCAGTGCATATCTCTGACTGGGATTTCTATAGTAGCCCATATGTCCCAAGATTTCACGTAGCAGCTTTGTAGTCGTGGGTCTTACCTATGGAACAGGTGCGATGAGTGTATTACTGACCTCCTCTCTCACCCTCTATGTATGATAAGGCTACTGTTCTTTTGGCCGCGCATCGAAGTTGAGGGTGACGTGTGTACTGCCCATGTTCCACGTGACCTGCTTAGGTTCTAAACACTTCTATGGATACTCCATGTTAGTTCTGTCATCTTGCCTATTGTCCCCTCATCCCAGCAGTTCCCACTCATAACCCGCTTGGGCGGTACTGTTGTATTAACATTTCATGGTTTTAGTGGTTTCGTACTAGCCGTCTCATGGATTAGATATCCTGCAAATGTGCATCCCTCCCCTGCTACTACGGTTGAGACCTTGCACGGATTTGCGTTGCAATATTTTATTGTGTCATTTCAGAGCTTGACATTATCCTGAATCTGTGCTTCCCATTTTGGGCCTCCTCTTACTGCGTTGGGACTAAATTCTCCAAGCACAATGGTGTCGAGAGCCTGCAAAGCTCCCTCAAGCACCTCCAATCCTCCTGTTAACCCAAATGTCCCCAAGAATTCATCTCTTAAGGTTTCCCACTGGCAGATGCACTGTCGTCACTCCACATCGAGATACCAGGCGGCAGGAATTGGTCCCAAGGCATGAAAAAATAAGTGAACCCATTCTTCTATGGTATGATCGCACCATTTCTCCATCCAAGCGGACAAGTGTCCAAGTGGGTTTCTTGGGCCCTGGAATCTCTTAATGCACACATCGGTTAGAGGTTCAAACCATAGTACCATCATATCCCGACATTCCTCCCATTCCTGGAATGTCCCCTTATGTGTGTCCCACCAATTCGTAGGCATTGCGCACATAGCTCGGTTAAGAGCCCATAGGCTCCATTCTTTGGGAACCTCAACTTTGAAGGTTTGCAAAAATTCCTTTATAATATTGGAGCCATCAAATCAAGGTAATTATCTTACCTCAGAAGATATATATCGGAAGTCCTGGTAATTCACAGGCAGTGCAGCATGGAGACTTCCTCCAGCTGATTTTTCCAATCTTCTAACTCTCCGTTGGAGTCAGAGACACATTCGTTGTGCTTTCCCCAACAAGGTATATTGTCAGCCATGGGGTTGATCCAATCTTCATCCTTCGTAGTTAGCTTATAGATGTGATCCATCCCATCTTCCTCATGTGTTGGATCGGTGTACCTTCCTCCTTTTGCAGGGTCTAGTGGTACAATCACCCGAGTTCCCTCTCTTTCAAACACCATGCTTTGTTTCTTCAAGTTGATAATTCGACTCATATCAATGGCCCAATCCAATCCTAGGAGTGTTGGGTAAGGGTCTGCATCTTCTATAATCTGAATGACTTCAAAGTCAGCTGGTACCTTAGCCCCAGTGATATCTACGACCATTTTTGACAATCTCCCCAATGGTATGATCTTCTGTTGATTAGCCATGCGCAGTTGGATAGTAGACCATTCTAATTTAGGCTCTCTCATTCATTTCCAAGTTTGCTTTGGTAGTACATTCACATTAGATCCTAGGTCTAGAATTACCTGTTCCATCTCATAATCACCAATCTGCGCAGTTAATTGCATTTCACGCCCAATGCGCCTCTTCTTCTCGTAAATTTTGAGCAAATTCTTAATATTCATGGCTGGGGATGATTTTTCTGCACAACCATCAGGTAGGGCTTGGAGGTTGTCTACCACTTGCTGGTTGCGCAGCAGGTTCATGCATGCCTACAAGAATTGTTTGACCTCATCTTCGATTCCACTATTTGGAGCCGATGTCTTGTTTTGAGCCCAGTCTTGCCGGGCTACGATAGAGGTCTCCTTCTCCTTCTGGAGGCCCACACCTTCTAGTTCAGTAGCTTCTTTACGGATCAGAGACTCCTTCTTCACTCTTTCCACAGACCCTACAGTGGCCATAATGCTGCGTGTTATTACATTGATGCTCAGATCCTCTTCACGAAGTTCCGCTCTCACTTGTTGTACATTATGTGTAGGATTTTGTTTTTTTTCCTGTACCTTGGCCATCATAATCGAGAAATCCTTGATCATATGGCCCAACTGTATACAATATCCACAAGATTTTCGTGTTGGGTTTATGCAATCTCTTGAAAAGTGAATTATTTCCCCACAATTATAGTAGATTAATTGGCCTCTACCCTTTCCTGTGCTTCCTCCTCATCCTCCTCCCCTAACACTGGCCGGGGACCCTCCTATTCTTGCAGGGGATCTAGGTGATGAGAGGTCTGACTGTACCCTATATAGGTTTCCCCGGTCGATCATCAGATCATACGTCCAAAAATTTTGTTCGTCATGTCCTACATACCTGCAAAACCTACACCACTTTTTTTTTACTTCAGGGACATATGCGGCAAAGCGGGGGCAGTGGTTGGTATCATGCAGCCCAACAATGCAGCAGTCAACGCACCATAGCGTCAGCCCACTTAGTCCCGCAACTTCCCTAGGGCGCAGAGGGCTAGGTCCCCCAGCCTAGATGTAGTCTGCTAGTAGCGGACAATTATCTTTGGTGTGGCCATTCACCCTACATCATATGCACCATCTTTTGGGGCTAGCCTCCATCCCTCATTCCTTGCATAGATTCTAAATCTCCATGTGCATTTCTTCTAGATGGCCTTTTATCTGTTGTACTCCTAACTGGGCATCATCTCTTGGCACAACTTCTAGTTTCATGGCAACCTCCAGGGCCTTCTCTTGTGTTTCAATGGCTTGGTGACCCATAGGTACGCGTAGGTGGGGCATCAACATAGCAATGAACCACTCCATTTTTTTCCTGTCATCATACTGAAATCCTCCTTCTCTGATCACTTTCTTTAACCGCTGATAAACTTCCCATACGGACTCAGACGGTCCTTGCTTGAAATCCTTCAAGTCATCTACTATATGACAGTAGGACTTAGGTTTCTTGAACTTTTGTTTCAACGCATTCTTAATTTCCTCAATATTTGCATTCACATGTTGGTCAATGTATCCCATGTACCAGTCCAGGGCTCTCCCTTCAAAAGCAAGGGATAATTGTGCTCATTTCACTACATCGTTTACTATGTTCTGCGCAGTGCATTCCGATCCTGCGATAAACCAGAACCAATCCATGTCCTCATCGCCCACGCCTTTGAAGGTAGGTAGCTTCATGTGCATAGCCATATCTTCTTCTGGTGGGGGTGGAGGTGAGTTTTTACCCCTATGGGGGTTCGACAGTGGCATCGACGGAGGGATATGCGCAAAAAAATTTCTTACTAGACTGTAGACAGATCGATCCCCCTCTTCGTTAGTTCTATAGTACTTACCACTACGCGTTGTGCCCTCGTTCTGGTCAGAGCTCATTCACTCCGTATGTCTACTCAAGATTATTTTTTCACACAACAAGATCTTAATCAGTAATGGAAAAGTTTTCAAAAACTTACCCTAGAACCATTTGAAGAACCTCTGCTTCGCCTCTGAGTAGCATATGAATTAATCGACTGCGAATTCCTAAACTTATTTCTCAAACCATTCATCAATTTCTTTTCTTTCAGGTTTCTGATATGGCCTTTGCATTACTCGATCTCTCCCAAAATACTCTTGGTCCTGGGAATGGAACTATTTGTTGGCTCGAGGGGTCCTGAAAAAGGTTCAAAAGTTAAGGTTTGCCAAAAAACCCCTATACTACTGGCCCTTTCGGCAGTGACCTGATTGCGCAGGCCAAAGTCTCACCCGAAGTAGTATGGGAGGGTGCTGGAACTAGGTTTCCACACCCTGGGAGAGAGTAGGTAAGTCAAGCCGGTCCACAATTATCATATCTATACAGCCAGAGGTCATTCATATGAGTTCCAATAAATAAACAGAATACATTTATTAGATCTAATTAACAGGCTCGCATCCACGTGTGTACTATTAGTTATAATCACAGATCATTATTTTCACAGCAGATTAATAGATCACAGATGCATTTACCATAAACATAGACAGTTCACAGCTTATAAATAGATCATATAACTCAAGTTCACATAAACCATAATAGATCAGTTCCAGATAAAATCAAATATCCGCAATACTTTCGCACATCTATATTATTACCCAAAATCCTCTTACATTACCAAATTACTACCTGCACACAAAACCAGCAGGGTCCGCACACAACAGGACAGAGGACCTCTGCGCACACAGCCAACAGGAGTCCTAACACAAATAAACCTACCATAGACTTAATAGTTTGTACCTTGCATCAATCTCTATTCATTCCTATCTATGACTCAAAAAAGGTTCATTTATTTATAGCGATTTAGCCTACGCATCCAATGGTCCACAAACTGGGTTTGTGGAGTATTGGTCTACCCTTGACCCATTTACAATGAGTTAGGGGATTTGACCCACCCCAAAACCCCTGCGTTAGACTGAACAATACAAAATTATAGAAAAATGGACAAAATTCATAGCCTTTGGGAGACCCTCCTCCAACACCATACTCTGAACTTGAAATCCTTTAGGCTTCAGCATTAACCTGCATCGATTTTTCTTCATTATCACACTTCTTATTTCTGCAAGTCTTGTTATCCAATGCTCTTTTTTCTCTTTGATTTCCTGATATGAATATGTGAATGGGTCCGACTCAGGTTTATCCCAATTCTCGCATCGCATTTTCCTATCATAGATTTCCATCTTACTTTCTTATCACAATTTCCCTTTCACAGATTTCTTATCGCACAATGTTCCAATCTCCAATTATCGCCTCTTGTGACTTGCGATTTGTGATATGAAAATGGTTTCGGGTCCCATAGGGGGTGCCATGTCACAGCCACGTCATCATGGCACGTCACCTTGCCACATCACCTTGACACATCATCAAAATTTTATTGTGATCTGTGGGGTTAGGGCCACGTCATCTACCATGTCAGCTTGCCACGACACTGCCTATGTCACTGCCACGTCATCTAGCCCTGTCACCATATCGTACTTCACAGTTTCTGTGATTCCTGTGTTTTTCTTATTTTTTCGATCATCCTTTCACTTGCGATTGTGATATGTGATTACGTCCTCCACATGAGTTTTGCACACCTTTCTTATGGAAATTACCCAACTTGACCCATTGAACTACATGCGCCCTTGTGAACTGTAAACAACCTGACTCTACCCGACTCGTTCATGACTCACTGCACTATTCTGAACGTAAAAATACATGACTCGACCATGAACTGCACGTGCACTATTCTGAGCGCATTTCATCCCTCCTTTTTCTTCTCTGATCATTATGATGTTACTCCTTGCCTCTTTTCTGCTCCTTTCTACTCCTTTTCCTTAGATAATCATTCTAATGCTGCTCCTTACCTCTTTGCTACACATTACTGCTCCTTGCCTCTTTTCTGTATAATGCTACTCCTCTCTGGTCCTTTTCCTTATATAATGATTATATTGCTGCTCCTTGCCTCTTTGCTACTCCTCTTCCTATTTTTTGCTTCTCCACTTAAATTTTTCCTTCTTTGCCTTATTTCTCCTTTATACTCCAGTTGATCCTGATCTGCTCTTTTGTTCTCAATGATAATTCTGCTACTGCTCCTTTTTGTTCCAAACCCATCAATGACAATATTTCCAAGACATTTTAGCAATATAACAATAGGGACTCACAAGGGAGTCAGCAGAATACATATCTTATCATCATTTTTATGTTTATTCAGCTTGTTTTTCCATTTCTTGATCAGATTTGACTTCAGCTCATTCTCGTTGGAAAATTGCACCAGAAATTCCTTGTCGTAGACCTTTTCTGGGTCTAGAATGTGATACATTGACTTCACGTCTTCTACCTTAAAATAACCTTTCATCGTTCCTCTACTGGTTAATAAATTTTTGTCCCCAATGTTGAGGTTGTTAATTATCCATCTTACCATATCAGTATATAATAGAGTTTTAGGATGCGCAACAACTCAATGTAGAAAAGAATTGGCTACTTCTTCTATAGTAGATTCTGAAGAATAAGAAGTCTCAGTAGTAACTTTCCGTTGAACCCTATGGGGTTTCTCATACTCAAATAACTTATACATCGCTTCCCAAGAGGAAAAACCACTTTGCGGCCCACATGTTGTGTTTGTAAATAAAGGAAGCATTTTTGTTATTTCACTTACAGTAGGTGTAGGATTTGTAGGTGCCATAGGTTTCTTAGCTTTCTTCCCAACTTTTGGCATCTCTAAAGAGATATTTTTATTTTGACTCGCTTGTGAACAATGAATAATGATAAGTAGAAAGAGGAAATTTTGATTTACAAATGAGAAAGTACCGTAATAATGGAAACAATCAAGTGAATGAAACTTGACATGCGTTTAATATATAAATTCAATGCTTATTGCAGTCAAATCATTTTTGGAGGCATGGGCATAAAATAATTGAAGTTACGACATTAATGGTCAATATGGGTTGATATTCCCATGTAATCACTCATTGAAATGAGATATATCGCATCGTGGTGTTATTCATGTGTGAATCCTAATAAAGTGTTGATCAACTGCCTTTTGCTGATTTTGATATCACAATCACAATATTGACGAAAATGAATGAAGGGAAAGAGTGGTCATGATGTGAAATTGTGATGCGATAGAGTATATCCCATCGGGGAAATGTGTAGGATGACTTTAAGATGGTCGGGATAAAATTGCGAAATGCGTTTTTCAATTTGCGATTTTCCTACGTGGCGGAAGTGGGTCCCGAAGTCTCTTTCCTATAGAATTTTTTCGAAAAATGAATTTTTCCTTTATTAAAGCGCTTTGATGTATTTCACATCGCAATTTTTTTTGAGTGCATTTTTGGATCGATATGTGTTTCATTGCAATATTGCAATTGCGATATTGCACTTTTCTTAGCATTCTCTGCTCAAGTGTCTTTAAGGCTAAAATTCAAGGATTTTCACCCCCTTTGATTCCTATGTCTCTTTATATTAATAACTTAAGGGTATTATTTGTGTTACTCTAAAATTTTCAAAAGGGTCCTCATTATTTTTCTAAGGTAACTATGCTAAAATAATGGGGGTTGTTGAATAACACAAAAATTGGTGATTCACTAGAAGAAGTAGTTATCTTTGAAAAATAATTTCTTAGTATTTTTAAATAAGTAAAAATAACTTAAGGAAACAAAAATTGTTTTCGAAATGTTTCAATGAATAAAATTACTCCGAATAAAAGAACTCACCTTTATTGTTAGTCCTTGAGAAGCCTTTCATAAATAAATATCTCCATTCCTCTATATCAATCATGAAATAATTTAAAAGATAAAGTAAGTGTATTTTTGTAACTTAGACTTTTGATTTACCCTTTTATCATAGGTAGAGCCGTTGCTGCCAGCCGGCATTAATAGCCTCAAAAAGTTACGTTTTAACCATATATGATTCAGTATCCCATCCATCTATTATCATAATTTTTTGAGATAAATCCTTAATCATATAACTTTTCTTTTCTTGTTCTTAAAAAGTCATTTCCCTAGCTTGATGACCAGAAAGTGACAATGCCATTCACTAGTTATAATTGATCTAAAAAATTTGGTTCATGATGAGACCCCTTGTCTTATGATTATTTAATAATCTTGAGCCATTACCTTGGTTTTATATGAAGTAGTGGTAATTTCAGTTTATTATTTACCTATGCTCATGGTAAGTAGGCTCATGATGAGACCCCTTATCCTTTTGATTTTTTTATATTCTTGAATTAAACTCTAAAAAAGAATTTTTAATGAATGGGGAGAATGACTCCTTAAGGGTTTTGGATGACAATTTAGAGTTAAAGATGATTAGTAACAACAAGTCTTTTATTTGGAAGGATGAACCTTTACTAATTTATATTAAAGTAAAAATACTTTATAAACTTTTAGGTTTGTAAAATTTACAATTTCAATGGATAAATTTTTCAGAGTTGTATAGTAATCGTTCAATTTTTAAGTTTTGTAGTTATTTTCTCAAGAATTTTTATTCTTAAAAAATAAAAAGTCATAAAATAATTCAAAGGTGTTGTGAAAAAACCAGAAGTATGCAATCAAACATTATTCTCCTAAAAATGTAAAAATATAATTATAGTACATTTAGAAGAAAATTTTCTCCCAAGAAAATAATTTTTTCAAAAACAACCCATTGACAGGAAGAAAATATTTTCTCCATTGAAGATCTTATAACATGAAGGTTGATGGGCCAATTTGTTCTATGATTTGAAATGGTCCAAGCCACATCCTTTGGAATTTGGTATGATTACCTTTTCCCTCATGTGTCTTATCCCACTTAAGGACAAGGTCTCCAACTTGAAATGTTTTTGGCGAAACAAAATGTGCATCAAAATAATTTTTTACCATATGCTGGTGTTGAGCATGAGTTAACTTGGATTTTTCTCTTTCCTCTTCTAGTTTAAGGATCTGGCACATTCTTAATTGTAAGGAAGAAGAAGGTACTTCATCAATAAACTGAACTAGGGATAATGAACGAAGAGTTAAATTTGATGGAATTACAACTTCTTTCCCATAAGCTAGATTGAATGGAGAAGTTCCTATAGAGGCCTTCTGAGTAATCCTATCTTCCCATAGCGAAAATGTTAACGACTTATACCAATTTTTTTGGCTCTGATCAATAGTCATTTTTATGATTCTTATGATATTTGTATTTGATCAGGAGTTCATAAATTTTGCTCAAAATTGAAAGTTACGAGATTGCATTGAAACTAGGATGGTTGCGTAGATCTTGTCTTGCTGATTCTGGCACCATGAACGATTCCAAAAACCGATGTCGTATGAAGGAGATATCACATTCCGATTGAATTCCCAAACAACTAAATTTTGCGATAGGTTTGACTGTGATGTCCAGTCAACATGGAGGGTGCACAGTCAGCAAAAAGGAATATTTTGAAGAATATTCCTTTTCTTAGAGCCAGTCAGAGAATGGCAAGTGGTATGATTTCATTCATTGGATGAGTTGTACCTTATTTTTTAAGGGCCAATTGGAGGGTGACACGTGGCCAGCCCTGAGGCTGCCACGTGTGCCTGGGAAGGTGTAATAAAATTTTATGGAGGTCTGAAAGGATCGACCCCATGACCTATGGTAGAGCATCCACCCAGAACATTGCCTATGCTACCCTATGATTCTTAAACTCTAAAGCTTGCGGGTAATATTTAAAGTTTGTTGCATTGTAGAGTGGGGTTTGGGGACTGCCGACAGTCCCATGGAACATTCACATGTTAAACCATCGCATTAAATGCTACTTACGATAGACTTCAACCGAAACTATTATAGTATATTCTTCAACCTTATCACATGATGCCACTCTGCGCAGTTAGTGCAGATGGTTTCGTTAATGTGCGTTTAAAATAGTTCTACTGTGGTTCAACCATGGAGTTTCGCTCCAGCATTTACTATCATTACAGGTTCTGGGGGTTGGCATGAGGTCACCCTATACCCTTAACATTAAATTTTACAGTTAGTGATGGCGGAATTATAAAGAACCCTTAAATTATGCAGATTTGGCCAAATTTAACTCTATTTAAGTGGAGTTCTCCACAATTAGTGGAGTTTTTCTAGGAGTTACTGGGAAAATGAGTTGGAGGCTTAATTTTCGCCCTTTCTGAGTGAATGAAGAGTCAATATATACTAATTAGAGTATTCTAGAGCCATTGGTGTAGAGAAAAAAACCATTAGAGGCATGTAAACACATGTATTTGCAAAATTTTGAGCATAATGAAAGATGGACATGCCATTGGGAGTTGGACCAACAGATGTAGCCCAGGAGGGGTGAACTGCTTCACCATGCCTACTGTGTAAACGTTATGTGGTGTTTTATTTCTCTGTTATTTCTCTATTTTTCTATTATTTTCTCTTATCTCATGCTTCTAATTCACTAAAATCACTTATATTTCATGGTTAAATTCCTCAATCCTTAAGAAAACTATGGAGACAAGTATGCACATGTTCTATAACTGAAAAGACACTTAGCATAACAAACTAATATAGTCCTTTCAGATCAGGTTGGTATCAGAGCAAGAGTTTATTCTCTGGTGTTGTTTTGTGCAAAGATTTTTTTAATTGTTTGCAAGTGTTATATGCTTACTAGACTCAAGCTCAAGAGAGGATAAGGCACATTGGTAGAAGCAAGAGGGTCTCAAAGTGAGCCACAACAAAGGAGAGAAATATTGCCACAATGTCCATGACCTAGTTCACCTCCTAAGGACGCAGAAGTAGTAATAAGCATGCCTTCAGAGGAAGAAGAAATCCATGAAGAATTTAATCCCAAATAGGAAGAAGGAGTGTTCAAGAAATCATTCGTTGACATGATTAAGATGGTTAGAATCCTTTATCAAGAAAGGAAGGAGAAACTGGAAGGAGAAGGATCCAAGCTTCACAAGGAAGTACTTCGATCATCGGGAGGTCACAATGATGAAGATAAGTCAAAGAAGGGAAATGGCGGAAATGGAGGCAACGAAAAGTCACCATCCTCACCACCATCATCATCATCTTCTACTTCATCTTCATTACATCAGCCACACAAGTCAAAGAACACTGGTAAAAGTCTTTTTAAAACTTTATGTTAAGTTTGAATTGCCAATATTTAATGGTGAAGTCAATGAAGAAAATCTTGATAATTGGATTAGGAAATTGGAGGTTTATTTGAGAATCCAGAACCTTCAAGATGATGATACCAAAATCTAATTAGCTTCATTGAGAATGGAAGGTGAAACACTTGTTTGGTGGGAAGACAAGACAAAGGAGGAGATCAAGAAGCATGGTAAGATTATTCTATCATGGACTAATTTCATTACTCCAATAAAACAACAATTTTATCCATTAGCTCATATGTAGAAAGCCATAATGAACTGGAAAATATTTAGGCAATTGAAGGGATAGAATGTGCAAGAATACACCCAAGAATTTAGGAGAAGAGCTCTCTTATTAGGGGTAGATTTTCAGAGCCAATAGACTTTTCTCAAGTACATAGGAGGATTACATAGCTACCTAAAACATACTATTCTCATTCTTAACCCCACAAGTCTAGATGAAGTATGTGTTCAGGCCACATATCTAGAAGCTAGAGGGAAGAACATTTCTGAAGAGGGTAGAAAAAAACCTTTTAAGGGTAAAAAAAAGAGAGAAGGCCTCAAAATGTAAAAGCAAAAATAATGCAGCTGTTAAGAAAGAGGGAGAAAATTTGGTTTGTAAAAATTGTTCAAAAGAAAGCCATGATGAAAATCATTGTTGAAAATTACATCCTGAAAAGAAGCCCAAGAGATACAACAACTAAGGGAAACAGAAAACTGCAGCTAAAACTCAACATGATTTAGGAGAGGATTCAGGTGATGAATCTAAAATTACAGCCATGGGATTCAAGAACATGAAGGGGAAAGAAATTGAAACTAAACCCAAAACTAGTACATCAAACTGTCACATACATGCTCCAAATGAAGAAGAAAGAATTGAACTATTTCATGTGAGGGTCATATCCAAACATACTAATATTGACACATTTTTTGACAGTGGGTCACAAGAAAACTTAATCTTTGAATAATTGTTCAAGAAAATTAACCTTGAGAACATTCCACATCCAAAACCATATCCACTTGGTTGGATTTGTAAGGATGAAAAATTACAGGTTTCAAAGAAATGTATATTGTGGTTTGAAATAACTGCACATTTTGTTGAAAAAATTGAATTAGATGTGGTTATAATTGACATAACAGGTATTGTCTTGGGGATTCTTTACTTGTATGACAGTAAAGCTGTAATATTCCAAATATGGACTGCTCAGCAAAACAGGCCTGAAAAACGCATTTTTCAGGGATATGTGCTTTAGCAACCAAGAGAAGTGCTTGGATCCCTTATATCAGAGTATCTGAGACCAAAATAAAAGAGGAGGCTCAACATAAATCACTCTATGTGGGATAAACAGATCTCCCACACCTAGTTGTCTTCAGAGAATTTCCCAATGAAGGGCTACAGTAGTATAAAAACAAAATACTGGAGTATCAGCAAGCTAATAACTCTGAATTTTTTTTAGAAACACCTCAGCAGAAATTTTATGTACAACATCAAGAATTCAGATTAATTCAACTGGAAAAGGATGGGGAAAAGCAGTGATTTTTTCCCTAAAATGAGTGTATTTAGCAATCTATGTAAAAATAATGGAAATGGCCATAGGTTATTTTATTTTAGGTCATTTAGTACTCCCATATCAAATTTAAGGTCAAAAAAATGATCCTAGATATATTAAACAGTTCCTCCAATCCCGACTAGGCTTAAAAACCCTGATTCCCCATGACTTGAAGTATGCAGAATTTTACTAAAGCATAGATAGCGTAATTTCTGAAGGTGAAAGTTTAATAGAGTGTGAGAAATAGGAAATCAAGTATATGCTATGGCCTAAGCAATATACAAGAGAAATACAGACATTTACAATTATTACAAGCCTCAAATAGGTGCTGCAACAGTATATTGAACCAAGAAAGCTTCTCAGCATAAATTTCAGGAGGTTGAAGCTTATTTTTATTAAATTTCAGATCTATAACAGGTATGCATACAAAATGGTATATCTATTGCAGATCTGGATTACAAAGGGAATTAATAATACACTTCCCTTAAGGATCTCAGCAAATGATCAACAATAGCGAGTAGATCTGAGATCTAAGTCACAGTTCTGCAGCAGTATTCAGAAATTATGCGGTAAACACATCAGCAAATAAATAAGGTCTGAAGGGTACATGGATTGGTTTGCTAATCCATGGATCACCACAGTGAAAGGAAGGATCCTTTCCACTAGAGATCTCTCCTCCAGGAGAACTCCAAAACCTCTGCAACTCTTCTCTTCAAGATTTATGCAGATCAAGGAGAGAAAATACGAATTTTATGCTAGTACACACTTTGGCCTAATGCCAATATCTGAAACTGAAGCTCAAGCTGATACTTCACTCTTCCAAGAGGATAAAAGTCTCACTCACTGAGAAGAGATCATAGTATGATCTAGATCTGAGTAGATTTAGATTCCACTTGTTGCAGCTCACTTAGACAATGAAACCCTCACTGGATTTACACTGCCAAAGAGAGATGGAGCTTGGCCATATGCCATATAGTGGAAAATAAGCACAAAACCCTCCAAGAGCTACTCAATGGAAGGATGGAGAAACCCCAACAGGAGATCCTCACTAGTCTCTTCCTAAACAACCCATAGAACTAGAATTTGTCTAAGCAGACATAATTCTAGAAAATAAAATACATTCAACAACCTTCCCTAGCTGCCTTCTCCTTACTTTTATAAGATGAGGGATTTCCCAAACACTAAACCACCTTGAATCACTTAACCCATTTCACATGAGAACCTCCTTCTAGAACTGCGCTGATCAACTAGGAGGTTCAATGCACCTAGACTGTGTTGTGATTTGGTCTTGTTGACCCAGTCAAAGAGCTCAATCCTGTTTCACATGCAAGTGGATTTTATGTAAATGGCTCAGATATAGCTTTGTTTACATTGAGCATTGATTTATTCACTGATCTAAGGATTTTTACATGTCCTACATTATTCATTTATTCATAAATGGAAAATAGAACAAAATTTAAATATTCCTATTAGCTTGGGCTAATTAGGAATATTATAGTCCTCCCCTCCAAGAGTGTTGCTTTTCCTCAAGCAATTGACAAGGTGAGTGCTGCAAAATCTCCCCTCCTTGTTTGGGGGTTTCCATGCTATCATCCAAATGAAATAAATCACCTCCCAGCTTGGTAATTGATAGAAAGACTCCTCTCCAATATCAGTGAGAGGCATATCCCATTTCATATGGCTTTCCTTATGAAGAAACAAATTTGTAATTGTGGCAGCCATATCATCTCTCATGCTCCCTAATTGTCGCAGCCATATCATATCAAGACCTTCCAAGGTCTCCACTCTTCTGAAATCAATGATTGGTGCCTCAACAGGTGAAGCACCCATCCTCCTTTGTTGATCCAGTGGTCTCCTTGGTGCAATGTCTCCAGGAAATGAGACATCATCAACAAGAGGTGACTGAACATATGAATGGAGAAAACCCTCCATGCTTCCACTGTGCAATCCAATCACCTTCTTAGGTGCATCCACCTTCTGCAATGGATAGGAATGAGGTTGGTTCTCTTTCCTATATCCTCCTTGTGTCTCCATGGATCTACACCTTCTCTTCGATGGCACATGTAGATCATGAAATGTGCCTTGATCTCCATACAGGAGCTCTTGGGGATTTTCTTGCCATGCCACAAGAATCCATCTTGTTGGAGAAAAAGCTCCTCCTTCCTCTACTTGAGGTGCTAGATCAAGTCTAGATTTGACAGCATTATTTCCCTTTATCTTTGCAACAAAAGTGGGCAACCTCCCAATGATAGGATCCACCTTTGAAGAAGAGATCTCTCTGTTCTTTTTTGCAAAGGTGTGGGAGGGAAATCTTGCCTCTAACAAGGCATGATGCAGGTTTTCAGCCTTTTCCATGGGCCTTTGAAATGGATCTGCATTTTTATGCGGGGCTTTTATTTGAGTCTTCTCATTTAACTTCACCATAGGTGTTCCATGAACTCTCTTCTCAAACTTTTCACTAATGCCTTAGTGAAACTTATGTAAGATGAAGTATTTACATTTCTGAAAGGAAGGAACTCGTATTTCCACCAAGCATAGGCCTTACCTTTCAAGTGTAGTTCTGAAACTCTAATGGCTTCTTCTTCAAGAACTTGGTGCAGCTGCAGGAAGGTGTCTAGCTCTTCCACCCATTCTTTGGCTGATCTTGTAGGTGATCCTTCAAAGGTAGATAGAGTAAATCTGTCACTCTACTTTCTTCTCCTCACCTTGGCCTTGCAATAATCTAAAAAACAGAACTAATTTCTGAGTTTTAGGGCTTGAGACTCATTTTCTCCCAAGAAATCACTAAGAGTTTTCCTCCTAGTCATTTCTTCTTTCTCTCCCATCTTCCTCATGGCAGATCTGAGCTTCTGAATACGATGTACATCACAGTGTGTGGCTGCATGCTCACACTCACCGTGTGAAAATCTAGATTTTGATGCATCTTCAAACTCATTTGGAGATTCTCTATACATATCCCTCCTGATCTTCTTGAGATCTTCACTAATGTTATTTTTATATCTAGGAAGAATCTTTGAGAGCCTCTCCTCCTTCTTTCCTCCAAAATATGGAGTCTTTCTCCTGCTTCTTTCTTTTTCTCCTTGATGAGAATAGGAAGTGCAAGGACCTTCCTGTTCTATCTGCTCATCCTCCTTGGGGAGGTCCTTCATGGATCCAAAACATGATGAGGAAAATCTCATCCTCTCTAGCTTTATAATCTATGATTTTTGGAGCTCACTGCACCTTTCTACTCTTTGAAACCCTCTAGGAGTTTCCTTGCATCTTTCTTCCTCCATCTGTTCAAGATCTTCTTCAATGCCTTTCATAGTTTGAAAGAGAAGTAAGGAGATATCTTCTTCCGTCATTATGGACATCCTAATATCTGATTCTTCTCTTGATGCTTCTGATAGTTTGATCTCATAGGCTGAGCTAGAGATCATGCTTTGATACCACTGTAATATTCCAAATCTGGACTGCTCAGCAAAACAGGCCTGAAAAATGCATTTTTCATGGATTTGTGCTTCAAAAACCAATACCAGCCCATGGAGACCTTATATCAGAGTACATAAGACCTAAATCCAAGAGGAGGCTCAAAATAAATCACTCTAGGTGGGTTAAACAGATCTCCCACACCTAGTTGTCTTCAGACAATTGCCCAATGAAGGGCGACAGCAGTATAAAAACACAATACTGGAGTATCAACAAGCTAATAAATCTAAAATGTGTTTATAAACACCTCAGCATAAAAAATTTTTACATCATCAAGAATTCATATTAATTCTACTGGCAAAGGATGGGGAAAAGCGGTGTTTTTTTCCCTAAAATGAGTGTATTCAACAATCTGCATATAAATAACGGAAATGGCCATATTTTATTTTATATTAGGTTATTTAGGACTCCCGTATACAATTCCAGGTAAAAAAAATGATCCTAGATATATTAAATAGTTCCTCCAATACCGAGTAGGCTTAAAACCCCTGATTCCACATGACTTGAAGTATGCATAATTTTACTGAAGCATAGATAGCATAATTTATGAATGTTAAATTTGTAATAGAGTGTGAGAAATAGGAAATCAAGCCTATTCTATGGCCTAAGAAATATACAAGAGAAATACAGGCATTTACAATGATTACAAGCCTCAAATAGGTGCTACAATAGTATATTGAACCCAGAAAGATTCTTAGCGTAAATTTCAGGAGGCTGAAGCTTATTTTTATTAGATTTCAGATCTATAATAGATCTACATACAAAATGGTAGATATATTATAGATCTGGATACAAAAGGGACTTAATAATACACTGCCCTTGGGGATCTCAGCAAATGATCAACAACAGTGAGTAGATCTGAGATCTAAGTCACAGTTTTGAAGTAGTATTCAGAAATTATGCATCAAATACATCAAAAAATAAATCATATCTGAAGGGTACATGGATTGGTTGGCCAATCCATGGATCACCACAGTGAAAGGAAGGATCCATTCCACTAGAGATCTCTCCTCCAGGAGAACTCCAAAACCTCTGCAAATCTTCTCTTCAATATTTACGCAGACCAAGGAGAGAAACTATGCAGTTGATGCTAGTACACACTTTGGCCTGATGCCAAGATCTGAAACTGAAGCTCAAGCTGATACTTCACTCTTCCAGGAGGGTAAAAGATAGAGTCATTGAGAAGAGATGATAACATGATCTAGATCTGAGTAGATCTAGATTCCACTTGCTACAGCTCACTTAGGCAATGAAACCCTCACAGGATTTATGCTACCAAAGAGAGATGGAGCTTAGAAATATGCCATATAGTGGAAAATAAGCACAAAACCCTCCAAGAGCTACTCAATGGAAGGATGGAGAACCCCCAATAGGAGATCCTCACTGATAAAAAGCCCAGAGAACTAGAATTTGTCTAAGTAGAAATAATTCTAGAAAATCAAATACATTCAACAACCTTCCCTATCTATCTTCTCCTTCCTTTTATAATATGACGACTTGCCCAAACCCTAAACCACCTTGAATCACATAACCCCTTTCACATGAGAACCTCCTTCTAGAACTGCGCTGATCAACTAGGAGGTTCAATGCACCTAGACTGTGTTGTGATTTGGTCCTGTTGACCTGGTCAAATAGCTCAGTCATGTTTCACATGTAAGTGAATTTTATGTAAATGGCTCCGATATAGCTTTGTTTACATTGAGCATTGATTTATTCACTAATCTAAGGAGTTTTAGATTTCCTCCATTAGTCATTTATTCATAAATGGAAAATAGAAAAAAATTTAAATATTCCTATTAGCTTTGGCTAATTAGGAATATTACAAAAGCGATCTTCCATCACCATGAGAACAAATACCATTTATTACATTGTTAGAGCACATTGCAAGAAGACAAACGTTGCTATGGTAAATGCTTGACAGGTAAAGAGGATGGTAAATTCAAGTAAGAAATTAATATTGGCCTTATGGTAAATTAAAAATTTATGGTAAGAAATGATGGCCTTATGGTAATCATAAGGCCAAGCACTTCACCATGCGGTTCACCCATAGTCTTGATTCCAAAGAAAGATGGGACTTGGCACATGTGTGTAGACTTCAGAGCTTTGAACAAGATAATGGTAAAGAATTGATACCTAGTGCCAAGGATAGATGATTTTCTTGATCAGCTGAAAGAAGAAAATTTTTCCCCTATTTAGATTTATGAAGTGTATATTATCAAGTAAGAATTGCAGAAATTGACATATGGAAAATTGCATTCAAAACCAAACAAGAACTCTTTGAGTGGTTAGTAATTCCATTTGGTTTGTGTAATGCATCAGAAAATTTCGTGCATGTTATGGATAGTATTTTTCATACATTTCTTGATGTCTTTGTGATTGTGTACTTATACGACATATTGATTTTCAACAAAACAAGAGAAGAACATGTCTTGCATATGAATAGAGTGCTTGATGTTTTGAAGAAAGAGAAATTGTTTCTTAAGATGTCAAAGTGTGAGTTTGGAGAGAATTATTTTGTTTATTTAGGACACATTGTAGGAGGAGAAGAGTTGAGAATTGATCCTTCTAAAGTGGAAGCCATTGTGAATTTGCGCACACCCAAAATAGTAACCGAGGTAAGAAGTTTCTTAGGTGCAACTCAATATTGGAGAAATTTTATTGCTAAATTTTCTGCCATCGCAGCTCCTATGCATGCAGTGACAAGTAATGGGGAGGAAAACAAAAGAAATATTTCGAAGCTTTAAAAGACAATATCAGCTCAGCTCCAGTCCTTGCATTACCGAAATTGAGATAGTGATTCAAGATGCAAACTTATGCTAGTGATTTTGCCATGGGCACAGTTCTTTTGCGGCATGGTAAGCTTATCGCTTTTCATTCTGAAACATTCAATGGTGTTGTAACTAACTATCCTACATATGAAAAAGAGCTAGATGCATTGGTACAAAGCGTAAAGAAGTGGAAACACTACTTGATGGGTAAAGAGACGATTGTACATACCGATCACCAACCGTTACAGTACTTGCAGTCACAAACAAAATTGCAGCAATCACGACATTTCAGGTGGATGGGAATTCTTCAATAGTTTCACTTGGTTATAAGGTACAAGAATGGTATTTTCAATCAAGTTACTAATATTCTTTCAATATTGATTATTAGTGCATCTACTTTACTAAAAAATGATTCTATTGTACATGAGAGTTACATAGAACAATATGCACATGATGTTGATTTTCAAGATGTGTATGCTATTTTGAGTGAAGGGAATCAAGTTGAAGAAAATGATTATCACATGCATAACAACTTGTTGTTTCATTTGGGAAAACTATGTATACCAAAAAGAGAGAGGCTAAGTGTCATGAGAGAAGCTCATTCATCTCTTATTGCTGGACACTTTTGGGTAAGAAAAATAGTGGTACATCTACAAAGGTATTTCTATTGGCCTCGCATGATAGATAGTGTGTCTCGTTTTATCAGAGGTTGTTCTATGTGTGCAACAAGCAAGCCTAGTAATAGGAAGCTTGGGTTGTACACACCACTACCGGTACAATCAAGGACATGGGAGAATGTCTACATGGAATTTGTTGGAGTTCTACCTATGTCAAGAAAACATCATGATTATCTTTATGTAGTTGTGGATAGATTCAGTAAAATGTGTATACTTATGCTATGTAAGAAAACCATTACTACTGAAAAAATTGTTGAACTTTATTTTCAACATGTATGGGCTCATTTTGGATTGCCTACTTGTATTTTTAGTGACATGGATTCGAGGTTCATTGGGAATTTTTGGTCCAATCTTTGGAGTATGATGGACACAAAATTTAAAAATAGCACTCCTTTTCATCTGCAAACTGATGGAAAAATTGAGGTGGTGAACAGAACCGTTGTGCATCTAGTGAGAGGATATTTCAAAAAACATCCTAAGTTTTTGGATGAGAAACTGCATTACATTCAGCACGCTTACAACCAGGCAAAGAACCCTTCTACAAATACATCACCTTTTGAAGTATGCTTTGGGTATTTGCCCAAATTTCCATTAGACTTCATCTCTGGAAAGGATGTTGCAATCGATGGCCACAATGATATTGACAAGGCTCGAAATTTCATTGAGAAAATTCATATTATACATCAACAAGTTCAAGTACAGCTTGAGAAGAGCCAAAGAAAATACAAGGAGAGGCATGACAAACATAGAGCTGATCACAAGTTTCAAGAGGGAGATGAGGTATGGTTGCGCATTAGCAAAGAAAGGATGCAAGGGGAAGGTAAAAAGCTCAAACCCATTCATTATGGTCCATTCAAGATCATAAAGAAAGTTGGTAATAATGAATTTCTACTTGACTTGCCTTCATATATGCAAATGTATTCAGTTTTTAATGTTGAAAAATTACGTTTGTATGAGCCACCTTTGATTGATCAAAGAAGTGATGTTCAACCACCTTCTATTGAAGATTTCTCGCCAAAATTTCTGGACGAGCTCAAGAAAGATACAATTCTTGATAGGAGGACAAGAGCATCCAAGAGAGGAAGTGTTGACTACCTTTGAGTTGGGCTCAAAGGCACTAAACCAAGCAACACAAAGTGGATGGAGGTTGGAAAGGTGAGGGAGTTGTACCCTCATCTACTGAACATGTAATCAAGTCTTTTTGGGTCCAAAAGCTTCCCAATGGGGAGGTGTGATCAGGAGTTCATAAATTTTAGTCAAAATTGAAAGTTACAAGATGGTTGAAAACATGATGGTTGTGTATATCTTGTATTCTTAATTCCGGCTTCACGAATGGTTTGAAAAATCTATGTCGTATGAGGGAGATATCCCATTCTGATCGAATTCCCAAACAACTAAATTTTGTGATAAGTTTGACTAGGATTCCCAGTCAGCATGGAGGGTGCACAGTTAGTAAAAATGAATATTCTGAAGGATATTCCTTTTCTCAGAGCCAATCAAAGAATGAAAAGTGGCATGATTTCATTCGTTGCATGAAATGTACGTAGCCAGCCATGAGGCTACCGCGTGTCCCCAGGAAGGTGTAAGAAAATTTTATGGAGTTCCACAAGGCTTGACCCCGTGACCTCCGGTAGAGCATCCACCCACCACACCGCCTGCGCTACGCTATGAGTCTTAACCTCTATAGATTGCAAGTAATATTTGAAGTTTGTTGCGTAGTTGAGTGGGGGTTGGGGACCGTCGGTGGTCCCATGGAGCATTCACATGTTAAACCATCGTATTAAATTCTACCTTCAATATACATCAACCACAACCATTATCGTACATAATTCAACCTTATCACATGCTACCACTTCATGTGTTTTGTTCTAACGGTTTCGTTAATGAAGGTTTAAAACAGTTCTACCCTGGTTCAAGCCCGGGGTTCTGCTCCAGCATTTACTATCACCGCGGGTTCTAGGGGTTGGCATGTGGCCAACCCCTACCCTTAACATTCAATTTTACAGTTAGCGTTGGCGAAGTTATAGCACGCCCTTAAATTATGTGGATTTGGCCAAATTTAACTCTAGTTAAGTGGAGTTCTCCACAATTAGTGGAGTTTTTCTAGGAGTTACGGGGAAAATGACTTGGAGGCTCAATTTTCATCCATTATGAGTGAATAAATGTCAACCTAGACTAATTGGAGCATTCTGGAACCATTGGTTTAGATAAAACAACCATTAGAGGCCTGTAAACACACGTATTTGCAAAATTTTGAGCATAATGAAAGATGGACATGCCATTGGGAACCGGACCAGCAGATGTAGCCCAGGAGGGGTGAACAGCTTCATCATGCTTACTATGTAAATTCTAGGTGGTGTTTTATTTCTCTATTGTAGACTACTTTTCATTGTTATTTTCTCTTATTTCATGCTTCTAATTCACTAAAATCACTTATATTTCATGGTTAAATTCCTCAATCCTTAAGAAACTATGGATACAAGCATGCACATGTTTTATAACTAAAAATACACTTAGCACAACAAACTAATACAGTCCTTTCATATCAGTATTTTTTGATTCTGTTAAAACATTCCCTGGGGATAACAATTAGCAGAATATTTAAGTTTAAAACCTCTTTTGACAGAAAATTCAGTCATACTATTTCCCAAAAAATAAGATGCATTAAGTAAGCCAAACCTGGTAATAATGAATTGATCGATAAATTCCATAATTCTGTTAGGTCCCTATAGTACTATTTTAGTCCCTTATTTTTATTAGTGTAGCCCCCTTATTGTTATTGCTGTACCCCTGTAACCCGAATATTGTTATTATTGTGCCCTTACATTGTTAATGTTAGGTCGGCTAGGATTATATTGTGGGCCCATGGAATCCTATATATAGAAGGAGGTTTTGGTCATTTGTATCATCCAAGAATTTTTCATTTATGTAATCTATTGGAGGTTCCCCTCAAAGTGGTTGATTTCTAAGGCGTTGATCTCTCTTTTCTTCTATTTTTGGAGCTGGTTTCATAACAAATTCCCTCTGAGTTAGCTACCTTTAACGGAAAAACTTCCACCCACTTAGTAAAATAATATGTTATAGTGAGAATGTATTTATGCTGTTTGGATGAGTTATGAAAAATCTCACCTATGATTTCCAATCCCCATTTCTCAAAAGGTTGCTCAATGTCAACTGGCTGCAAGTGTAAGGTTGTTTTTCTTTGTCTTCCAGCAATAGTTTGGAATGTTTTACATTTTCTCACATATGCATGAACATATTTAAACAATGTGGGCCAGTAATATCCTACATGAAGGATTTTATGTGTGGTGGTATCCCATCTGAAATATCCACCTGCGGGTCCATCATGGAGTTCCTGCAAAACCCTCTATGCTTCAGACTTCTCAAGGCGTATTTGTAGTACAGACTCATAGTTCTTTCTAAATAAAACATTGTTTATGATCTGATATTGAATAGATTTCAATCTTAAAGCTATTTTTCATTTGTAACTAGGTCTGTTAAGAGTATATCCATTTAAAAAATATATATATCAGCATATTGTGATTCATAGCCATTCAGGCTTACCTCAGCAATGTCTATAGTGTTACCTGAATCTTCATCATCTGATGTATTGGATGCTCTAGATCATAATCTATAAAGACCTTGCCCTCTAATTATTTTGGGTAGTCCTATGTTAATGTCATATTTCTGCAGAGAGGTTACCCAATTTTCTCTCTTTTATCCCAATTCCTTTTCAATAATTAGTTTCCTTACTACCGAAAATGGAACTATTACCTTGGTGTGAGTCTTTAGGAGAAAAGGTCTAAATTATTTAAAGATATGTAAAAAAAAATGCCTCATTTTCTGCTTTTGAATACTTTATTTCAACATTTTGAATATTTTACCTAAAGAAAGAAATGTGTGCTTCAATATTTTGATCATTGATTTGTGTTAACACAGCAACATAATATGTTTTGTATGAAAAGTATATAAAATAAAATTATTAGAAAAATTTGGGGTATTCAGAGAAGGAGCTCTAATTATGGCGTGCTTTATTAGATCAAAATCTTCTCTTCCATTATGTCCCCATTTTAAGAGTGCATTTTTCTTAATCATTACTTGCAATGGTAAAACAATTTGGGAAAACTTTGGAACAAATCTCTTGAAAAATTCTCTTCTAAAAGGATTGCATGGATTTATTGTTATGGGGATGAGAGAGTTCAGAAATTTCCTTTATCCTTTCTGGATCTATGCAAACGCCTTCATCTGAGATAATAAATCCTAAAAGTTTACCTTCACTTAAAGCGAAACAAGACTTTTTAGGATTTACGGAAATTCCATATTTTAAACAACGTTCAAGGATTTGCTTAGGATCATGATAGTGGTCACTTATTTTCTTGGAATAAATGGTTATATCATCTAAATACACAACCACAATTTTATTTATCAGTCCTCTGAAAGCAAGGTCCATTTCTCATTGAAAATTTTCTCTTGCATTCATTAGGGTGATAGGCATTTTCTAGTAGGCATAAGTGCCCCATTTAGTTCTAAATGTAGTCTTTAGCTTATCTTCAGGATGAACCAAAATATGAATGTAGCATGAAAATACATCAAGGAAATACATTAATTCAGATCTAGCAACCAATTTCAAAATTTGTTTTATCGGTGCTAATGGAAAATTGTCTTTTAAACAAGCTCTGTTTAAGTTCCTAAAGTCTATACAAATGTGAATGCCACCATTCGTTTTCCTAACATGGACTAAGTTTGAGACCCACTTTGAATGGCTAAAAGGGAAGATGATATTTTACTTAAGGAGTTTGTTCAGTTCATTTTTTATTTGAATTTCAAGATCAAGGTGAATTTTCCTTAACATTTTTAAATAGTATAGGCTATTCAGTGGATGTCATTGGGATATTATGTTGGATGACGGAGGTATCATACGTTTTGAGATATTCATATTTCCACGCGAAGACATTCTTGTATTTATTCAGTAAGTGAATGAAGGATAATATTTCATCAGATGAAATACCAAGTCCCAAGTTAATATTTTGAGGATTGAGATCTATGCCAAGGTTTACTAGTTCAAACCTAAAAATTGAACTTTGCATTTTAGAATTAGTAACCTTTTTGAACTTGTCTTTGAGATCATAAAGAAATTCAAGCTTAACCATATACTTAGGTATGGAATTCTCTTCAAGTTTCTGATTCAATTTACTTTTATGTTAATCTTCATCAATTAATTGATCATCATATGACCCTTCTGATGTAAGAAAGGTTATAACATCTTCATCATCATTGAATACTCTCCAATTAGTGACATTATCAGGAATATATGGGTGAAAAATCAATTTTGTAGAAAATATATCTGGACTTTAATCCTTTGAAGGAATAAGTCTGGATGCTACATTAGCTAGAAGGTATGTGCTTTCATTTTGAATTCTTGGAATAAATGAGATATTGAATGCTAAAAAATGTGAGGTAAGAGATTGTAATAATGACTGATAATGTTTAAGATGAACATAAATATAGTGTATAGTATTTCTTACCTATTTCATAATTATTTCAGAATCACCATATACCTAGAGATATTTGACACCAATTTCAATTGGTTTGTATAAGCCTTGGACCAGTGCCTCATATTCTGCGGTATTATTTTTCGATTCAAATTCAAGCATGCATTCCAACATTGTATTTTCTCCTTCTAGATTAATTAGTATACAACTAGCTCTTGCACCTTCACCATATTTTGATCCATCGAAGTATAATGTCCAGAAAAAAGTTTTAATACAAGGTTAGTCTATGATATTTATACATTTGGAAGAGTCTAACTCATAATTTTTTTTTACTTGAGAATTAACTGAGTTGGTGATAAATGGAGATATCAGAGGATTAAAATTGCCTAAAATATATTCAGCAGAATAATTGTTGAGAATGTTATTAGTAAAATCCATGGGTTCATTCTCATCTTCGAATTCAGTTACTGTGTATTTCATGTTTTTTTCATGGTATACTCGGATTTGATTTCGATTACCATTATAGGGAATCCACATATGAGACCAATCAATGAAAAAATAACCATGAATATTTTCTGACCAATCTCTGCTTGGGATTAAACCATAAAAGTCAGGGATATCAACAACCAAAACATCAATCACGTGATAAAATTTTGAATTTGATGCTAGTCTAATGAGGACTGATTTCATTTCTCCTAATACCTTAACTTTAGTTCTGCCCAATTGCATAATGTGTATTGCATAATTTTGAGGAGAAATGTTCAACTTCAAGCAAACAGAATATGGCATGATATTTGAAGAGGCTCTAGAGTCAATTAGATAATTATGTGTTGGGTTTGTGTTATATTCTTTCCACGACTAGTCACGCATGGTGGGGTAACAGGGGGGCGATAGACCCCCCTGTACGTTGCGTTGGGTGTAAAGTACGAGGGGGTCATAAGGGGGGCGGTAGCTGCCCTGTCAGGGTCAAGGGCAACGCCCCCCAAACAAAAATTTTGGTCCTTATTTTCCGGTGGGCGGACCCGCCCATTGTTTTATGCATGGGTTTACACATGGTTTTGGGGCATGATGGTTTTTGGCCCCTGGTATTTTTTACATCCGATCAAGGGAACTATGGTTATGTTCTAATCTAGGGTTAATGGATTTGGGTTTATGTATGCTTCGACATGTATATATATATATATGTTGTAACACTAAAAGGAATATAATGAAAAATCAAGCTGGTCATCCCGATTTGGGATCCATCTCGCTATTGTTTATTTTCAGTTTTTAAGATTCGTTTGCAGATAATTTATGTACAGGGTTAAAACCTACATTTGGTATCAGAGCAGTTTTGGCTTCAAGGGGACACCTTTGCTGCTAAGGGGTTTTTTGCTCGGGCCTAAGGTAGACCCTGTTCAGTGGGAGATCTGCGAGATTGATTCTTGCGGTGAAAGAGGATGGTGAGCGGTGGGAAGATAGAGATCGAGAAATTTAATGGTCATATTTTTGAGTTGTGGAAGCTCAAGATGGAGGATCTACTGGTGGATAAGGACCAGTGGATCGCGGTAGATCTGGGTACTAAACCAACAAACAATGTTAGATGAATACTGGAAGAAACTGGATCGGAAGGAAAATAGCACAATACTGTTGTGTGTCTAAGATTTAGTATTGTTGAATTTATCTGTGGAAGCTACGACAAAGACCTTGTGGGACAAGCTAGGGACTTTGTACCAATCTAAGTCTCTGATGAATAAAGTGTTGCTACGAAAAACGCTGTATAGCATGAGGATGAAGGATGGAGACTTAGTGACAGAGAATCTGAATGCCTTCAATACTGTGGTAAGTCAGCTTTCATCTGTTGATATTAAAATCTCAGATGAATATAAGTGCATCAGTTTGTTGGGTTCTCTATCAGATTCATGGGACAATTTCGTTATTGTAATAGGTAGCAATACAACTACCTTGAATTTTGATGACATTGTCTCAACCTTGCTGTTGGAGGAAATGAGACAGAGAAATATGGAGGGTCAGAATGGAGATGCGTTATCTGTACGAGGAAGGCCCCAGAATAGAAATCTAAATCTAGAGGGAGATATAAATCTCCTAGAAAATTTGTAAAGGTGTGCTGGAAATGCGGAAAGGAAGGGCACTACAAAAGGTACTGTAGATCTAAAGCTCTTGAGAAAGGAAAGAGATCTAATGATGCTCCTTCTGTAGAGGAAAAATCCACCTCGGATGAAGGTGGGGATGTGTATTTGGCTTCTTCTTCAAATGCACATGTAGATCATGAGTCGTGGTTGATTGACTCAGGTGCATCCTTTCACTTCACTCCCCATAGAGACTGGTTCTGTGAATATGAGAAATATGATGGTGGTGGTGTCTTCTTAGGTGATGGTAGGAAGGACAGAATCGTTGGACGTGGAAAATTCAAGCTGAAGCTGCAAGGTGGAAGGATTAGAACACTTCCTGGTGTTCTACACATTCCTGCATTGGCAAGAAATCCGATTTCTATAAGCAAGATGGATGATGCAAGTGTAAAAACAATTTTTGAGAAATATACCTGTAAGATGGTTCGGGGAGCACTGGTATTAATGTGGGGAGTTCACATTGGAACTCTGTACAAGCTTCAGGGAAACATTGTTATTGATGGGTTCAATAGTTCTGTGGTTCCCGAAAGTGGAGCGGAAAGCCTAGCGGTCTCTCGAGAAAAGACCATGCTATGGCATCAAAGGCTTGGACATATTGGAGAGAAGGGCCTTTGGATACTGCATGGAAATGGTATGGTAGAAGGTATGTCTAATAGCTCTCTGGATTTTTATTTTTGTGAAAATTTTGTATATGGGAAGCATAATCAGGTGAGTTTTCCTTCTAGTGCTAAGAGGGTGAACAAGATATTAGAGCTTGTGCACAGTGATGTGTTTGGACCTGTGTCGGTTCCATCACTGGGTAAGTTTGTGTACTATGTTTCATTCATAGATGACTTCTCAAGGAATACATGGATATATTTCTTGAGGAAGAAATCTAGAGCCTTTGATATATTTAAATAATTTAAGGCTCTGGTGGAAAATGAGACAGAGAAGAAGATAAAGGTGATGAGGATAGATAATGGTGGGGAGTTCTGCAAGAAGGAATTTGAAGATTTTTGTAAGAAGTGTGGTATAGCATGGAAAAAGACTACTCCATACACACCTCAGCAAAATGATGTTGCAGAAAGAATGAACAGAATGCTAATGGAAAAGGCAAGAATCATGCTCAGTGGTACTGGGTTAGGACAATAATTCTGGGCATAGGCAGTGGAGACTGCATGTTACTTGGTTAATAGATCACCTTCATCAACTTTGGAGGATAAGACTCCACATGAGATATGGACTGGTAGAAACTCTCTCTTTCACATCTGAGGGTATTTGGATGTGATTCATATGTACATGTTCCAAAGGATAAAAGGAGCAAGTTGTATCATAAATCTGAACGGTGCATCTTTATTGGGTATAAGGATGGTTTAAAGGGTTACAAGCTTTGGAACCCGGAAACAAGGAAGGTTGTGTACAACCAAGATGTGGTGTTTAGAGAGGTGAAAGGTATTGTTAAACATGAAGTCCTACCAAAGGAACCTGAGAATATATAATTTGAGCTAAAGGAGGATGAATCAAACTCTACAACAGAAGAAGACTCAAAAGAGGAAGAGCCAAAAACTCCAGCTGTTAGAAGATCAGTTTGGGAAATAAGACAACCAGAAAGGTATAGTTCATTTGCTTTATGTTCAAATTTTTCTTTAACTATAACTGATGATGATCCCAGAACCATCAGGGAGGTAGTAGATTGAGAGGATGGAAAACTCTGGAAGGAGGTCATGGTTTATGAAATGGCATCCTTGCATAAAAATGAAGCATGGGATCTAGTGGAGTTTCCGGCTGGAAGGAAGCCCATCGGGAGAAAATGGGTGTTTAAGAAGAAGATGAATGTAGAAGGAAAAGTGGAGAAATACAAAGCTCGGTTGGTAGAAAAAGGTTATTCCTAGGTGCCAGGAATTGATTTTGGTGATATTTTTTCTCTTGTTGCCAAAGTTACTTCTATCAGATTACTTTTATCTGTTGCTGCTGCATTTGATTTTGAGGTAGAATAGATGGATGTGAAGACACCATTTCTTCACGGGATCTGGAAGAGGAGATCTACATGAAACAACCTTAAGGCTTTATGGTGAAGGGGAGGAAAGAGCTGGTATGCAGGCTAAAGAAGTCTCTGTATGGGTTAAAACAGTCACCAAGGATGTGGTATCAGAATTTTGATACCTATATATGGGGACTTGGCTTCACCAGAATCAAGGAAGATCATTGTGTTTATTTTAAACTAATTGGTCACCGTATTTGGTCTTGTATGTGGATGATATGTTTTTTATTGGAAATGACAAAGAAATTATCCAATATTTTAAGACCTAGCTGTTCTCCAAGTTCGACATGAAGGATCGTGGTGCTGCAAACTATATTTTGGGCATGGAAATTAAGAGAGATCGAGAAAAGAGGAAGCTTTGGTTAAACCAGAGGAATTATGTTGAGACTATATTGTAGATGTTCAATATGTAGGATAGTAAACCAGTTAATGTTCCAATTCTTGTAGGTACAAAGTTGTCTGCTGAACAGTGTCCCAAGACACAAGAAGAAGAGGAGGATATGTCCCGTGTTCCATATGCAAGTGCAGTGTGTTGGGGTTCCCATGTTTTGGCTAGATTGGTAAGACAAAAAGATGAGACAACATCAGAACCACTTTCAGACCTCAGGATGTAGCCCTCCTAGGTCCAGAGAGGGATATCTCTATATAAGCAAAGGTTTTATGTCTTTGAAGCTCAAAAGTTAAGATATTAGGCTAGTTATAGGCACGGGGTTTGTTTGTTTGATTTTTGGTTTGGTTTTTGGGAATCCAGAAAGAAGGGTTCAATATAAGACAAGGATGAGAAAGGAGGATTTTAGGCAAAGGAGGGATGATTCAGAGAACATTCAAGACCACTGGGAAATGGAGTCAGGAAAGGGTTTACTTGCTATTCAATATGCAGGCTTTCAGTTGGGCTAGTCATCTAAAGCATTGGATCTTAAAGATGATAGTGTGGCATGAAATGGTAAGAGAGAAAGTGAAAGCAAGGAAACCTCCAAGATGACCTTCAGAAATTAGATCCAGGGATAGGAAATGCCATTGGACAACCTGTGATCGAAGACCTAAAAGGTTAACTCTTCAGACAAGGAAACATTAAAGATTTGGACACAAAGGTGAAGACTTGAGATCAGAGAGAGACTTTGAACTCTCAATACTTTGTCATCCAGCTTAAGAGATCTTAGGAAGGTTCGATTAATTGAAAAGGATCCTAGTGAGACAGAGACAGAGTTATAAACTCCCAGTATCCCAATTCATTCAATTAAGACCTCCCAAGAACATCTAAGAACAGATTCATTAATTCATACATCAGCTAGCAGCATATGGAACCACTACACTGGTTAAATTAGCTTGAAATCAATCCTCAGATAACACATACAACAGAAAACATTGAATGCAGGGAGAGAAGAAAAATAGGGTACCTAACAAGGGTAAATCCTATGCCATATTTCTGATGCATACCAGAAGAAATGAAATGTAATGAACTAAAAAGGAAAACATAGACAAAGACAAAAAAACATCACCGCTGCTCTAAATCAGGATCCAAAGAAATGTGCTTGTCATATTAAAGAGCAACACCAGTCAAGTACAACATTACCAATAGCTTGATATTCAGTCTAAAAACATCTTCCTCAGCCTATCTTACAACTTTACACAGAGAACATGTCTCAACAGAAATAGCTTGCAATTCACAGATAGCCGATCAACAACCTTTACAACGCGTTTCTTCATGAATTTTATAGCTGAAAGAGGCTGAGGAGGTAGATTAAAAATAAATGTAGCATTAAAACTCAGAAGAGGAAGAGGGTCGAGGACCCATTCCATTTTAAATTCTGGGCATTTATCTCTGTTACTCGTTGGATGAAAGAGTGGTCTTCGTCAGGCTGCAATTTACTCCAGGTATGTATTTGATGTACTTTTCTGTAGCACCTCTACAATACTTGTGGTACTCTAGTGAGTTAAATAAAAGTAGAACAATTATTCTGCGGCCTACCATACCGTGTAATAAATGCCCTGATAGCATCAGGACTATTGTCAGGGCAGAAAACCTCTCTAGAACACAGCATAGCATGAAAAATGTATGGGCACTCTATCCTTTCATGGGAAGAGACATTCTGCTGATATAGACACCTTGATGATATGATTTTCTGTGCAATGGGCCTCCCGTGTGATTCATGAGGTTTTCGATCTGGTACTTTGCCTTTAAATTATTGGATTAAGGCTCACGATCTTCAATTTCATGCCTTAAACTCTCTGCTTTCTCACTGATACTCTCTGCCTCTCCATGATTGCCTCTGTTTTCGAAATTCGTGCTTTAATGGCTCTGGGAATTTTTTACGGAGCTTCACCCAACTCCTTTAATGAAATTCGTGTCATAACACCTTCCCAGGCCTTCCTTCATAATTTCGATCTCTGCACATGGTCTTCCCTGCGTTTTTTTTGCCACTTTAATAGTGACTGTGAATCATGGTGGTCGTTTAACATTAGTACCTTGCAAAACACACAAACCTGTCAAGAAAACCATGCATGAGGAGGGTGGATGCAATGGGAACAATGAGAAAGGTAGCACAATCTGGTGAAATGGTGGAATAGTGCAGGATGATGGTGGAAAATGCAGCGAACATTGGAGAAATGGACTGGTGAAAGTTGGCAGAGTGCAGCAAAATTTGAATGTGGACATTTTACATTTTGACCTTTGAATGAAATACAAAGGTGCCAGAAGAAAATGCGACGAAAATATATGAACACACGTGGAATGGTGACGTGGCAGGACCCGGTCAATGGCGAGGCATGCATTTAATCCGGACCGTCCGATCTCAGGAGGATATCAATGGTTGAGAATGTGGCGGAGGGTGATGGATGGTGGGCCAGGGGTCTCTTTGCCTTGGATTAACTCCTGAGCATCTTCATGGCGCGAGCACCGTTGGATGGACAACTTCAGATCAGACGGTGTACGTGCATATCATGTTGGGTCCATGGTCAAAAGTTAATGTGTGATGGGGGGCGGTTTTTCAATAATGCGCGGAGCCACGCGTCATGCGGTGAATGGCATCGCTCTGAAACGAAAAATATAGCCCGCCCTCCAAAAGCGGTGTGATGGAAACCAGCGGTTTTGAATAGTGCTTTGGCACGGTGACCATCGGGGCGGGTGAAAAATGGATTTTCATTCTGCAGATCAGATCAACAGTGGATATGTGATAGGAGGGGTGAATGGGGGGGCCATGGATGCTATGAAGTTTGCGAAGACCATCCGATCTGTACAGATCAACGGTTGATAGTGCTCCCGATATCTAAATGCAATAAGTGCTTTCCGAGCTAGCGCTTGGTTCTAGCGTTGGGTCATGTGGGGGGAAATGGTTCTGGGGCTGAACCGAAAAGAGGCTAGGCCTATTATAAGGTAGAAAGTGGGTTTTTGGCCCATTTTTAATGAAATTCAAGGCCAGAAAGGGGTAACAGTAGAGGGAGAGAGGGGCTATTTTTCCAAACAAAGGGTATTTGTGAGGCTTAGAAGGAACTTGGGATGATTTATAAGGTTTAGGAGGGACTTGGGGGTGAGAAAAGGGGACTTTGACAGAAAGGAAAAGGTTAAAATGGGACACTCTCAGGGATACAAGGAGCAAATGAAGGCCATCTTGAGCACACCTTTTTACAATCAGTGAGGCTTATTGACTTAGAAGCAGCACTGGACATTAATCAAAGGGAAGAGGGCATGAAGAGGCTTTCAAGGATGATGTGTTTTCAGGAGAAATGCATTCCTTGAAGGCTCCTCAAACAATTTAGCCCCCTGTTTGCTTGTCAAAAAATTCATAGGGGGCTAACAGTGGCTCCACATGGGGATGGCTTCTTCTTGAAGGATTCAAGAATTTAGAAATAATCTTTGGAGTAGGCCAGATGCCTGTTTCTTGAGCCATTCATTTTCTTCTTTGATTTTCAGCTACCACAAACATGATAGATTGGCAGAAACATTCCCAAACAATCTACCAACCCAGAATATAGTCCTATCATTTTCTCTTCCAGGGTGCATTTGGACTAGTAGACCCTTTACATCATTTATTTTTACAAACAAGAAAATAATCCTATTCTATTTCTACCCTTATTGCTCCATGAGACCAGATTAAACTATTGGTCTCATAGGTTTCTCTACCTAATCTAATATCTGCTGGGATTAGACTGTCCAGCAGATTTCTTCTCTACATTCTACAACAGAAAATTAAAAAAAGTCAAACTAGGATTAGACAGTCTAGTTTGCTGTGGATCTAGGGCATAAGGCCAGTTGCACATGGACAGAAATTTGCAGAAAACTGAAAACAAAAACTTGAAGGTTTGAAAACTAAAACTTTGAAGCATCTTTCTTTTCTTTGTGACTCAAGTTTTGAGCTTGCTAAAGTCACTTTCTCTTCTTCATTTCAGCTCCGGTTTTGGGCATGTTAGAGATTATTCTTTTCTTCTTTTCTGGCTTAGGTTTTGATCATGTTAGAGCCAATTTTTTGCACCTCAGAGGTTCATGTTTTGAGCATGTCTGAACCTCTCCTTTCTCTCTATTTTTGAAACATTTTATATTTTTTCTTGAAAACAAACACAATGATGATATTTACAATGGAAATGGAAACGGGAAATTGGAAATCAACAGAAGTAGTGTTTGAGCATCCTGCCATTGACAGGACCCCCAAACAACTCTGTACCATCTAGTTCTTGTAGAAAAAAGGCATTTGGACCCACAGTGGCTTGGATAATGTATGGACCCTGCCACAAACTGTCAAACTTGCTGTGCTTTCCTTTGTCTTCTCTCCTTGAGTCCCACTTCAGAACTTTATCTCCAATTTTGAAGTCAGAAGCTTTGGTTCTCTTGTGGAACAAATTTTTTATATTTTCATGAACTTTGATAGCTCTGTTATAGACCTATTCCCTTGTTTGCTGGATATGAATTGTTTGGTTTATCCTCCTCACCATACTATCTTCTTCTGTCTGAATTTCTTGGACAAGTTTAATCACTGGTACCCCAAGTCTGGTAGGAAAAACTTCTTTTGTTCCATAGACAGGCTGATATGGTGACATGCCAATGGATTTATTTGTTGTAATCCTGTCAACCCATAAATCATGCACTAACTTGTTATGCCATGACTTCTTGTTCTCTTCGAGCAGCTTTTTGATAATGGTCACCAAGCTCTTGTTTGATGATTCAGCTAACCCATTACCTTGTGGGTAATAAGAAGTTGAATGAATGAGTGCTATTTGATACCTGTGACAAAAATCAACCATTTTCTTGGATCCAAAAGCAGTAGCATTATCAGTGATTATTTTTCTTGGGACCGAGAGAGGATGTGGTCTTCTAGGAACCTAATGATGATAGAATATGTGGCATTCCTAGAAGGTATGGCCTCTATCCACTTTGTGAAGTAGTCTATGGTTGTAAGGATCCATTTATGTTGTGCAGAAGAAGTAGGGTGTATTTATCCTATGAAATATAGGCCCCATTGCATGAAGGGACCTTCAACAGTGATGGGTTGTAAAGGCAGAGGGAGGAGCTCTCTTTTGCCTTCAAAAATCTGGCATTTATGGCAGGAAATTACCATCTTATGGATGTCATTGAAAAGTGTAGGCCAATAATAGCCAGCTCTGAGTATTTTGTTAGCAGTGGCTTTCTAGTTCAGGTGGCCTCCACACTCTCCCACATGGAACTCCTTTTTAATCCTTTCAGCTTCATTTTCTGGCAAACATTTAAGCAATAGGCCATTTGTATTTTTCTAGTATAAACATTCATTCAGAATGCAATATTTTCTAGATTTTAGCTTGAGGAATCTGGCCTTGGTCTTTGATAGTTCAGGAGGAGCATTGAGGTTTGTGAGCACATACAAAATGTCAGAATACCAAAGAGAGTTCTGAAACTTCTCCTCAACAGTGGGATCAGGCAATCCTTGCTACTCATCTAGGGCATTGACCATGTTTATGTCAAGGGCTTGTAAATTTGATTCAGCCATTAGTTGAGATAAGCCCTGACCTTTGATCAGTTTTGTGGGTTTTATCTCAAGGTCATATTCTAAGATTACAACAATCCATTTGCCCCTCTTCCCATCAGGGTCTTGGGACAATATGTCTTTAACCACTAGGTTTGGCACGTAGGCCATGGTGTGGGAATGCAGTATGTACACCCTAAAGTCTTTCAAGGCCTTTACCAAGGCATAGGCCTATTTTTCCATTATTTTGTATTTCAAGGGTGCATCCCTCAGAGCTTTTCTGAAGAAAGAAATGGGCTGTTCCATTCCCTCTGGATTTTTCTACAGCAGAACTGCAACCACTGTATGCTCGGAGGAAAATGAAAAAATCAGAAAATATTTTGAGAAATCAGGATTGATTAGGACAGGAGTCTGGGTGAGTGCAATTTTAACTGATTCAAAATATTTCTTGGCTTCAACATTCCACTTAATTCCTACACCTTTCTTTAACATGTTAGTCATATTCTTGAGGTGTTCAGCTAAATTGGGAATAAACCTTCTTAAGAAGTTGATTTTCCCAATGAAGGACTGTAACTCTTTGATGTTTCTTGGGTGTGCAATCTGTAGTATTCCCTCAACTCTCTATGGGTCTATCGTAATCCCCTTCTCAGATATAATGTGGCCGAGAAGTTTACCTTCTTGCAGCCCAAACACAGTCTTTTTAGGATTCAATGACAGACCAAACCTTCTACATTTTTAAAACACTTTCCTCAGATGTTTTACGTGTTCTTCATCAGTCTTGGAATAGACTGTTATGTCATCCAGGTATATGACAATGAAGTGTCCTATCTCATCTGAAAAAGCTATTTCCATTTCTCGTTGGAAGGTGGCACCAGCGTTCATCAGTCCAAAGGGCATTTTTACATACATAAAAGTACCCCATAGAGTGGTGAAAGCTGTCTTGAGTTGGTCTTCTGGGAGTACTAAAACTTGGTTGTAACCTGAAAAACCATCTAACAGGGAGATCCGTTTTGAACCTACTACCCTCTGAAGGATGTGTTCCATTTTTGGCAAAGGGTACTTGTCTTTGAGTGAGGTTTTGTTAAGGTTCCTTAAATCTATGCACAATCTGATCTCACCTATTTTCTTTCTCACAGCTACAAGGTTTGAGACCCAATCAGAAAACCTCATACGAACTATTATGCCTGCCTCATACATATTCTTTATTTCCTTTTCCACTGCAGGCAATTATTTTGGATTTATTCTGCGAAGTTTCTGTCTGAAAGGTTTCTGGTTGTCTTTCAAAGGTATTTTGTGATGTATAATGTTTTTTTCGTAGGCCTTTAAGTCCTCATATCCCCAGGAAAACACATCAATGAATTCCTTGAATAGGTCAATGTATTTCTTTTTCATGTTTGCAGGCAGGGCCTTAGCCAATTTAATCATCTTGTCTTATATTCAGTGCCTATGTTGCATTCCTCAACCTCATAATCTGAGTGTTCTATAGTAGGTTTTCTTAATACATCATCAAAGTCAAAAAGGTCTTCTAAAGGTTGCAGCCCCCGGGGTATGTTCTTATCTTTGGCCTACATCACCTCTACTTCTTCACTATCTGCGTTTTCACATTCTTCGTTTGGATTTCCAATCTATTCATTTAAAGTGTTTATTTCTATGTTACAGGGTGGTTCTTCTTCATCTAAGGGTTCCTCACTCTGGTAGATATCTTTAGATTTAGATTCTGAGTCGGAAAATTCAAACTCATTCCTACCTGTTAGGAAATCCTTGATCTGCTTATCTCCTTCAAAAACCTGCCAATATTTTTTGTTATCCGACACTGTAGGCTTGAATTTGGTCTAAATGATGATTTTTTGATCGCTGGGAGGCTTGCGATATGAACTAGCTATACAAGCTAATTGCGTTCTGACTCCTAGGGACAAACACCAGTTCGTATTCTACAAAGGTTTTCAATAAAGCCATGGCATCATTCCTATACGCTCTCAATCTAGGGTGTTTAGCTGTATACTCACCGTTCACTTGTTTTATGACCAACTCAGAGTCTCCATGGACAGTTATCCTACGAGCTCCTAATTTTCTCAACAGATTCAAGCCTAGGATAAGAGCCTCGTACTCTGCGATGTTATTTGTGCATTTGAAGTTCATATTAAAGGCCTGGTTCTCTGCATAGTCACTCTCTGTGTTATGTATCCACACTCCTGCTCCTGCAGTCTTCCTAGTACAGGATCCATCAAAATTCGTTTCCCACAAGGGGTCGTGTTCATGTTTATCATCCCTTTCTTCCCTAATGTGGGTTTCACTGGTCTGTTGATGGTTTTTCTCTCCCTGATGTGTATGGAATTCAGAGAGGTGACTAGTTAGTTGATTGCATTCTATTTCTTGTTTGCTCTGAATTTCTGTTTCAGTGCACTGTCCAAAGTTTTCTTTTCTGTTTTCCTCTAAGTCCAGAGTGCCATTATGTCAAAATATATGGTCTCGACCCCTTTGTTTGTATCTCTGTTTTCTGATTCTGTCTCTCCCAAGGATTCATCATTGCAAAATATAAAGGAGTCCAGATCTGTGTGCACAGAATACAGAGGAGAATTTTCAGGCTTTTCAGGGCTGCTGACCAAGAATTTCATTTGTGCCTCTCTATACAGTCTCCTCAGCTGGCTGAAGACAGGGATTGTGGAATATGCCCCATCCATCTACATTGTACCTTGCAGCTTGGCTCCCCATGACCTAGATAGTAACATGCCATACTTAGGTGGTACATCTGCCACCACAACATCCATGACCATACATTTTGCAGGGATCTGGGTAAGGTTTACACACAGGTCTTTGATTAAGCCCAGGAATTTTACTCTGTTAGAGTCAAATGAATATGAATCTTTATAAGGGAGAGTTATATCTAGGCCCAACTTTTCCATAACTACCTTAGGCATTAATTTTGTGTGATGCCCCAAAGTCATGCATTGCATTGTGAAGGATCTTGTCATGGATATTGAGACTGATATAAAAAGGTGGTACTACCCCTTCCGAAAACTTCCCTTCTATCTTTGGACCAAACAGAAGGACTGGTTGATCATCACTCAAATTTACAGTGTCACTTTTTTCCCCTAGGTTTAAAGCTTTCAAAATTTTGCCTTTATATACATCCTGAGTGGCCAGCTCAGAGAGTGGGACATAGATTTTAATTTTTGCAATCTCACTCTCCAAATTGAAAGTGGGCTAACTCTTTGGAATGTTCAACTCTGTTTTGTTAGCCACTACCTTAGTAGCAGGATCAGTGTGCTGATTCTCACTATGTACAAGATTAGGAACTGTTTTATCAGGAGCACTAACTGGAGTGCTAGTGCTACTAGTTGGTTGACTTTGTTTATCAGTGTTTTGGTTTTCTTTTTCTTTGTTCTTCCCAGAACTCTCAACTGCTGATTTGTTACTTTCAACAGTTACTTTAGAAGTTTTCTCAGGCCTTTTCTTGATAGTAACCTCAAGAGCCTTTGGTTTGGAAGTTTCTAGGCTCTTTTTTCTTGTAAGTTCATACTATTCTCTGACCTGCATGACGGAATTTTTAAATCCTAGGCTGTAATCCTCAGATTCTAACCTTTCCTCATCCCAGTATGAGGATGAGGGCTGATATTCCTCTGTGGAACAGTTGTGGATTGAGTTTTCTATTTCAAACATGTTTATTGTGGTTCCCTCAGACTCCTCTATGATTCCCTCATCTTCATCAAGAAAGTTTTCTTGAAATGGGGGAATAACTCGCTGATCTGAGTCTCTTTGTCTGTTGGATGTGGTGTTATTTATTCTAAAGCTCTGGTTCTGGTTATGATTTTGATTTATGTTTTGGCTACTGACTGTGAAAACCATTTTTTCCATCATTTTCTATAGATTTTCCATGTTTTTAGATAGACGGTCATAATTGGGGTCAGATGTGGAAGCTACATTGTCATCTCTATGTGTTACCCTCTTCTCAGCTCTCAATCTTGCTTTTTTCTCAATCAGGTTAGCCTCTACACTCACTGATCCTTTTTTCATATCCTCCAGTGTGTTGTAATCCCTCTCCCTAAGCTGGTAGTCCATGTCAGCATCAAAGCCTTCACGATATTTCACTAGAGCCATACCTTGGGAAGGTTTCATGTGTGGAGGAAGAGCGTTATAAATGCTGTTAAACCTTGTAGAGTAGTCATGGGCACTCTCTCCTATGTTTCTTTTCAAGTTCTTGTATTCTGCTAAAATTTGGAGAGGGTTGGCCTTAACTTCCCCATTTGTTTATGAAAATCTGATATAAAGCAGGAAGGTCTTAGATACTATTAGGAGGGAGGCATTTGAACCATTTTTTCACATCACCTCCTAAGCTTTGGGAAAATATTCTCATTTTGAATGTATCATCATCTATCTCCATGTGATCAAAAGAATCTTCTATCCTATCTACATGGTGCTGAACTGTGGTGGAATCCTTTGCAGTTAAGTGTGGGATTTTTGATTGATAATCATTGGGTAAGGGTACTAGAGGCTGGGGTAAAACCAGAGGTGCATGCCAGGCTGCCATGATGATGTTTTGGTGAGGTAAATGGTTAGCTTGAGCAGCTGGTATATGGATGGCAGAGATATTAGGACCAGCAGAAGTCTGTTGAGTAGATTTAGGATGACTGAGCCCCAAGTTTTGAATGAAGTGAATATCAGGAGGTGTAGATGGAGGGGTCTCTCTATCCCTAATGTGTTTACCACTTTGAGTTGGTGAATCAGGTAACTCAAGGTATGGCTGGTCTAGAGCACTGTGTGACCTAGTAATTGATAATCTGCTTTGAGATTCTAGGTCAAAAAGTGGGTCTGATAGAGCTGTAAAGTCTTCTGGTGCAGAGTTAGCTCTATGGATGTGTCTAGAAATAGTTGGTCCTTTAGGTGTAAGAGACTTATTTAGGATTCTCTCAGGGTTATCAACTATTCCAGGTGGGTTTGGGTTGGGATAATCTCTTGTGTGAATGGTTCTTGGAGCCAGAATGTTGTTTTCTAGCAAAGCAGCTTAACCCTACTTGTTACTTCTATTGTGGCTGCTGTTGTAATGGGCTCTGGTCTCCGAGTGGAGTCTTATGTGAACCAAGATAATCAGCAGGCCTACTGATCACCAGTGGAGTCTTTTAATCCTTTAGGAGCTATGGAGTCGCCAGGTGGAAGGTTTAGGATGTTTCAAGAGGTTATACTGTCCACCACATCGTTTTTGTAATGTCCTTTTTAGGGAAATCCTTAAAACATAGAAAACTCTAACCAGAGATGGACTGGGAGGGAATTTACCAGATATTTCACCTCTGAGAGAGGATGAGATCCGGAGGCTATCTGGCCCTTTCCAAACTTTGTATAAGAGTGTGGGAGAAAACACACTGAGTCGTATAGACGTTGATTTGTGAATAGAAGTGTTTAACTGCCAACCTAACCAGAGATTGTAGGTTTCTGAGGCTCTTGTGATGTAGTAAGATTGAAGATTCTCAGATTTTTCCCCATTGGAGTCACCATTATGTTGGTGATGACAGTGGGAGACAGACAAATGTTATCAGTTATAGCCTCTTATATTTTTCCCCAGCGGAGTTGCCATTATGTTGGTGACGACAATGGGAGACAGACAAATGTTATTAGTTATAGCCTCTCAGATGTTTCCCCAGCGGAGTCACCATTATGTTGGGGTTCCCATGTTTTGGCCAGATTGGCAAGACCAAAAGATGAGACAACATCAGAACCACTTTCAGACCTCAGGATCTACCCTTCCTGGCTCCAGAGAGGGATCTCTCTGTATAATCAAAGGTTTTATGTCTTTGAAGCTCAAAAGTTAAGATATTAGGCTAGTTATAGGCACGGGGTTTGTTTGTTTGATTTTTGGTTTGGTTGTTGGGAATCCGGAAAGAAGGGTTCAATATAAGACAAGGATGAGAAAATAGGATTTTAGGAAAAGGAGGGATGATTCAGAGAACATTCAAGACCATTGGGCAATGGAGTTAGGAAAGGGTTTACTTGCTATTCAATATGCAGGCTTTCAGTTGGGCTAGTCATCTAAAGCATTGGATCTTAAAGATGATAGTGTGGCATAAAATGGTAAGAGAGAAGGTGAAAGCAAGGAAACCTCCAAGGTCACCTTCAGAAATCAGATCCAGGGACAAGACATGCCATTGGACAACCTGTGATCCAAGACCTAAAAGGTTAACTCTTCAGACAAGGAAACATTAAATATTTGGACACAAAGGTGAAGACTTGAGATCAGAGAAAGACTTTGAACTCTCAATGCTTTGGCATCCAGCTTAAGAGATATTAGGAAGGTTCGATTAATTGAAAAGGATCCTAGTGAGACAGAGATAGAGTTCTAAACTCTCATTATCCCAATTCATTCAATTAAAACCTACCAAGAACATCTAAGAACAGATTCATTAATTCATACATCAGCTAGCAGCATATGGAACCACTACACTGGTTAAATTAGCTTGAAATCAATCCTCAGATAACACATACAACAGAAAACATTAAAGGCAGGGAGAGTAGAAACATAGGGTACCTAACAAGGGTAAATCATATGCCAAATTTCTGATGCGTGCGAGAAGAAATGAAATGTAATGAAATAAAAAGGAAAACATAGACAAATACAAAAAAAACATCACCGCTGCTCTAAATCAGGATCCAAAGAAATGTGCTTGTCATATTAAAGAGCAACACCAGTCAAGTACAACATTACCAATAGCTTGATATTCAGTTTGAAAACATCTTCCTCAGCCTATATTACAACTTTACATAGAGAACATGTCTCAAGAGAAACAGCTTGCAATTCACAGATAACCGATCAACAACCTTTACAGCGCGTTTCTTCATGAATTTTATAGTTGAAAGAGGCTGAGGAGGTAGATGGAAAACTAAATATAGAATTAAAAATCATAAGAGGAAGAGGGCCGAGGCCCCATTCCATTTTAAATTCTAGGCATTTATCTCTGGTACTCTTTGGATGAAAGAGTGGTCTTCGTCAGGCTGCAATTTACTCCAGCTATGTATTTGATGTACTTTGTTGTAGCACCTCTACAATACTTGTGGTGCTCTGGTGAATTAAATAAAAGTAGAACAATGATTCTCGGGCCTGCCATACTATGTAACAAATGCTCTGATAGCATCAGGACCGTTGTCAGGGAAGAAAACCTCTCTAGAACACGGCATAGCATGAAAACTGTATGGGCACTCTTTCCTTTCATGGGAAGAGACATTCTGCTGATATAGACACCTTGATGATATGATTTTCTATGCATTGGGCCTCTCGTGTGATTCATGAGGTTTTCGATCTGGTACTTTGCCTTTAAATTATTGGATTAATTCTCACGATCTTCAATTTCAGGCCTTAAACTCTCTGCTTTCTCACTGATACTCTCTGCGGCTCCATGATTGCCTCTGTCTGCGAAATCCGTGCTTTAATGGCTCTAGGAAGGTTTTACGGAGCTTCACCCTGCTCCTTTAATGAAAGTCGTGTCATAACACCTTCCCAGGCCTTCCTTCATAATTTCAATCTCTACACATGGTATTCCCTGTGTTTTTTTTGCCACTGTAACAATGACTGTGAATCATGGTGGTCGTTTAACGCTGGTACCCTGCAAAACATACAAACCTATCAATAAAACCATGCACGAGGAGGGTGGATGCAATGGGAACAATGAGAAAGGCAACAAAGCCTGGTGAAATGGTGGAACAATGCAGGATGATGGTGGAAAATGCAGCGAATAGTGGAGAAATGGACTGGTGAAGGTTGGCGGAGTGCAGCAAAATTTGAATGCGAACATTCAAAATTTTGGCCTTTGAATGAAATAAAAAGGTGCTGGACGAAAATGCGACAAAAATATATGAACACACGTCGAATGGTGACGTGGCAGGACCCGGTCAATGGCAGGCATGCATTTAATCTAGACCGTCCGATCTCAGGAGGAGATCAATGGTTGAGAATGTGGTAGAGGGTGATGGATGGTGGGCCAGGGGTCTCTTTGCCTTGGATTAACTCCCAAGCATCTTCGTGGTGCGAGCACCATTGTATGGACAACTTCAGATCAGACGGTGTATGAGCATATCGCGCCGGGTCCATAATTGAATTTTAGTGTGCGATGGGGGGCAGTTTTCCAATAGTGTACGGAGCCACGCGTCATGCGGTGAATGGCATCGCTCCGAAACAAAAAATACAACCTGCCCTCCAAAAGCGGTGCGATGGAAACCAGCGATTTTGAACAGTGCTTTGGCGTGGGGACCACCGGGGCGGGTGAAAAATGGACCGTCGATCTGCAGATCTGATCAACGGTGGATATGCAATAGGAGGGGTGAACGGGGTGGCCGCGGACACTATGAAGTTTGTGAAGACCGTCCGATCTGTACAGATCGACGGTTGATAGCGCTCCCGATATCCAAATGCAATAAGCACTTTCCGAGCTAGCGCTTGGTTCTAACGCTGGGTCATGTGGGGAGAAACAGTTCTGGGGCTGAGCCGAAAAGGGACTAGGCTTGTTACAAGGTAGAAAGTGGGTTTTTGGCCCATTTTTAATGAAATTCCAGGCTAGAAAGGTGTAACGGTAGAGGGAGAGAGGGGCTATTTTTCCAAACAAAGGGTATTTGTGAGGCTTAGAAGGAACTTGGGATGATTTAGAAGTTTTAGGAGGGATTTGGGGGTGAAAAAAGGGGACTTTGACAAAAAGGAAAAGGTTAAAATGGGACACTCTCAGGGATACAAGGGGCAAATGAAGGCCATCTTGAGCACACTTTTTACAATCAGTGAGGCTTATTGACTTAGAAGTAGCAGTGGACATTAATCAAAGGGCAGAGGGCATGAAGATGCTTTCAAGGATGATGTGTTTTTTAGGAGAAATGCATTCCTTGGAGGCTCCTCAAACAATTTAGCCCCCTGTTTTCTTGTCAAAAAATTCATAGGGGGCTAACACAATGGGTAGCCTGATGTATGCAATGGTATGTACTAGACCAGACATTGTACATGCAGTGGGAGTATTGAGTAGGTTTATGTCAAACCCAGGGAAGGAGCATTAGAAAACAATTGAGCGGGTTTTCAGATATTTGTGTGGCACTAGTGATTATGGATTGTGCTACCAGGGAAGACCAGGATTGGAAAGAGTTTTGGACATTCATGGTTTTTTTGATGTAGACTGGGCTGGAGATTTGGACCAAATAAGATATACAAGTGGGTATGTGTTTAGCCTATTTGGAGGTGCATTCAGTTGGATAAGTAAAAGACAGTATGTAGGGGCTCTTTCAACTACAAAGGCAGAATACATGGAAGCCACTCATGCAAGCAAGGAAGCACTTTGGTTGTAGATATTGTGTTCAAGTATGGGTTTGGTGCAGAAATCTATAAGGATAGACTGTGATAGCCAAAGTGCAATTTTCATGGCTAAGAACCCTACTTATCATTCAAAGACAAAGCACATTGATGTTCAATATCACTTTGTGAGATATATGGTTGAAGCTAAAAGGGTGTGTTGGTAAAGGTGGACACTTTGAAGAATGTTGCAAATGCATTGACAAAGTCTTTGAGAACTCATAATTTCTCTTGGGGTAGAGAAACAATGGGTGTTGCAAATCTAGGCTAATGACTTAGATCTCTTGTGGCCCCCTGCGAAAAGAAAACAACAAGTGGGATAATTTTGGGTTTGTGTTATATTCTTTCCATGAATAGTCATGCGGGGGGGGGGGTAACAAGGGCGGTAGCCCCCCATGTACGTTGGGCACAACGTACGGGGGGTCACGAGGTAGCGCCTTGAAAAAAAAATTTGATTATTATTTTGCAGTGGGCGGACCCACCCATGGTTTTGTGCATGGGTTTGCACATGGTTTTGGGGCATGATGGTTTTTAGCCCTTGTTATTTTTAAGATCTGGTCAAGGGAATTATGGTTATGTTCTAATCCAGGGTTAATGGATTGGGGTTTATGTATGCTTTGGCATGTATATATATGTGTTGTAACACTAAAAGGAATATAATGAAAAATCAAGCTGGTCGTCCTGATTTGGGATCCATCTCACTATTCTTTATTTTCTTTTTTTAATATTCATTTGTAGATAATTTCTGTACATGGTTAAAACCTACATTATGCACATTTCTGTTAAATACTTCAAATGTTAAAATGAAGGGAGGAGTACGCGAATTAGATCTGTCTCCAATTAGAATAACATCATTTGCATAATTTTTTTCAGGTGGATCACTAGGAGGTTTTCCAACTCCTATTGAAGCTTCATAAGTAACAGGTGCAGGTAAGGGCGAAGAAGGGACTACATTTATCTCTTTGAGAAAAATTTTCTGCTACTGTTTTAATTTTCTCAACTCATGTATGGAGATATTTTCCTTCACTTTCTTCATGTCTTCCACTATATTATATTCGATAGTATCAGAGAAAACTAATGTCCTGGATGTAGAAGGAAGAGTAGAAGAAGTTGGGCTTGATTGAGGAGAAGTAGTTATTTTGTTAACAAATTTATCTTTAACAACAAGAGATGAAGACTTTTTCTTTCAAGGAGACTGAGGGAGATCAATAGAATTTTTACTTCTAGTATTAACTAGAGGTGCCTCATGTTCATCTTCATTGTCGGATCTTGGAAGTATAAATTCCCATAATCCATGAGATTTGACTAATTCTTCATCTTGTGATACTTCTTTGGATGATATTTTTTAATCTTGATCTTCATCTTGATCTGATTCAATATTCAATATTACATTTAGAGGTTGGGAAGCTTGAGTTTTCTTAAAAAATCTGGAATTTTTCTTCGAAGAAGATTCAACTACTTGTTTATTTATTTCGACCATGTCATTCGGCATATTTTTGAGAACCTTTTGGAATCCCTCAAGATCATAAGGATCCTTGGATGTTTTATTTTTGGATTCATCCTTAAATAAAACCTTTTTAGTTTTTCTTTCCTCCTGTGCAATTTTCTTTTCTAAGGAAAGAATTCTTTTTTCAACAGAAAGAGCCTCTTTCATATTTTCTATCAATGTAGCCTTATTGGCTCTATCTACAAAAATAGCAATATTAGAAGGAAGAGAGGATATGTACCATTCTATTTTTTATCTACCCCAGGCTTAGATGTGGTTGGGATTTTATTGAGTAGCTTATTAAATCTATAGTTCAAATCTTTGATCTTTTCCCCTGTATTTTCTTTGAGATTGGAAAGATCATTGATAAGAGTAGCAGTAGTACGATCATCACAAAATCCACTAGGGAATTTTTCTTCAAAAATATCCCAGCTAGTAATAGTGCCTGATGGTAGTGAGAAATACCATGATTGAGTTGATCCTTGAAAATTATAGGGAAATAACCTAACTACGCAATCTTCTTCAATGACATCATTAATATTCATGGGAAGCATAAAATTATGGAGATGTTCTTCTATAGGTAGACCATAATCGGGGTTATACTTAGGAAACCATCTTTCTATATGTTTAGGTAAAGGATGAATAGGACCTGGTAATTGAACGAATCTAAGATTCATCTAAGGTCTTGCTTCCATTGTGTGAATTGGAGGATTAGTTTTCCCTGAAGAAGGATTTGGAGCAGAATAATTAGTTCCAGTAATGGATGTAGGTGTGGAAGAAACAAATATGGAATTAATACTGCTTGAGGAAGCACTAGTATCTTGGGATGAAGAGGAAATATGGATTGATGAAGAACTTGTTTGAGAAGATGTAAAAGAAGGAGGAATAAATGATGGATTTTGAGGGGTATAAGAGGATTAAATCTCACTAGTAGATGATTGAGTCTCGGATATCAAATATTTCATATGCTGAGAATGGAGAGGAATCTTCAAAGACATTATTCCACACTTTTCACTCTTAGGACGGGTTAATACACCAGGGCCTTCAAATATTGAAGTAACACTTCCTTCTGAGACTTTAGAAAGTACATGCTTCTCTGCCAAAATAGAAATTTCTTCCAATTTCATTATTAAGGTTTGTACTTTAGGTGATTCTGGAGTATAATCCAAAGACATTTCTTTAGGAATAGAACTAGGAGACTTGGGGGAGATTGAACAAATTCTGATCTATGATTAGGAGATCTTGAAATAAGACTAAAAGTTGTAGGAGACTTGGAGGGAAAACGACTTTTTTGATGGTGTTTGATTTTTGGATTGAGCTTTAAAGCCATTCATAGTATGATGGCCCTCCTTCTAGCGAAAAAAATGTTGAGGCCTCGAAAACTGGTGCAAAAACATCGGGGAAAACCACCCGATCGGGGACTTGAAAATTGTCCCTTATCCATTTTGTATGGTGGCTCCGACTGGATTTATGGGACCAGTTTCCCAGTGAAATATAATTTGGTGAATGGATGGTATTATAACTGACTGTAACTTGGTAGATGGGAGTGATAAAAAGCTTGAAGTAAATAAATACACCTATCTATATTTTATCCGAGGATGAATTATTATCTATGTGTGATTTATTAAGATGATATTTCAACGAATGAAAATAAATATTATACAAACACTTAGAGATATGAAAAAAAATTGAAATAATTGATTTAATTAAATCAATTGGATAAGACTATATCACATATGTTTACTGCAGGTACTAAATATGTACCAAAAGTTACCAATCTAACATGTTCAAAAGTGAGTTAGTGCCTGATTGTATTTCAAAAAGATACATAAAACAAAACACCATAAGAAAAAATAACCATTTCTCATTTGGAACAAAAAATTAACATATAGGATAAAATTACCATGTATACGCTAACTCTACTCATTTGAAAAATAGTATTTGGTCCACCCCTTTCTATTAAGAAAAATTTAAGAGTACGAAAGTGTGACTTCTATAAAGTCTTCCTTTCAAAATTTCAGGACCCCTTCTTAAAAGACATGAAGCGGTTTGTATAACCAAATAGAAACTCTTAAAAATTGTAATTACAATAAAAGTCAAGAAGGTTTAAAAAAACTCTCCTTAAAATAGGTGAAAATAAAATAGAAATAGAATTTTAAGGGGTGAATTGTTGGAAGGTTGTCGTACTGTCTCATCAGCCATTCGTTCCTTCAGTTGAAGGATGTTAAGCATAGGCTTAACCTCGGGAGGTTGGCCTGTCCTGATGTGTAGCTGTCTAGTGAAAACTGCATCTGAAAGTGGAGGAAACATATAAGAAGAAGTATCTGTAAGACAATGCAACATGAGCCATTGGCTATGTGCGTTTACCAAGTATCTCCAATACTTTTCACAATCTACTTTTTCCAGTTTTCTAATGTTTTCCTCTTTGACCTTGGAAACTTCTTGCTATTTCCTTATAAAATATTTAACAAAGGAAGATAACCAGGAGGGAATTTATCGATAAGATTAGCAACAATGAGTTTCTAACTAATTGTTTCGAAAATATTATTAGCCACATCTCTAGCTTTGGATATGGCCCTTTCAGAATGTCTCAATTGTATGTTCCAGTCAGTAAATAATATTTCCTTTTTAGATTCCTCAATCCTGTGAAGATTGGCCTTTCGGCCATCAGTAGTATCCTGCCAGGTGACATACTATGAAACTTTATCATCAAATCTCATTGAAACTAATTCTATGTTATACTATTCGATTCATTAGTGAATCTATTTTCCAACATAATTCAATGATATTCGACAACTTTTGAGAAAAAATAACTTTTTTTGTGCCAGTAGGGTATTCAATTCTAGTGCTTCTTTTCTAAATTCATATATCTTTGCATTAGAGAAATTTTGAGGTATAAAATGGGCCTCCTAAGAAAAATTTACAACTAGTATAAAATTGATAAGAACCAATAGGATTAAATATGATAAAGTCAACCATGGGGGATGATTCACCATTTTTGGGGTAAAAAAGTAAAAATATTAAAAAATAATAAAATAATAAAACTACTTTTTCAACTTGTATTTTCAACTTATCTCCCTAAGGTTTTACTCAAATTTCGAGCCGGAGTACTCGTTGGATGCAAGATTTTATTCCTCGTCTAGGGAATACCCATGTTTAATACTTTTTATGGACCCTACTACACGAAAAATGAGAAATACATGAAAAACATGTTTGCAATCACGTTTTTCATGTATTTATCATTTTTCATGTAGCAAGGTCCATCAAAAGTGTGCAACATGGGTACTCCTTGGATGATGAATCAAATTATGTATCAAACAAGTGTTCCCACTCAAAATTTGAGTAAACCAATAGGGAGAGAAGTTGGAAATACGAGTTGAAAAAGAAGTTTTTTCTTTTTTCCCTCTAAAATTTGATGATGTAATCTAATATTTTTTTATTATTTCCACTATTATTTTATAATATCCTTAGGAGGCCCATTTTAGACCTTAAAATTCCCCTAATGGATTATATTTCGATTTCTCAATAGTAAACTACAATTGATGAACTTGACTGACCTTTGAACTGATTTCAGTTTGGTGTTGTAATTTCAATTGATCAATGTTCTCTTGGAGTTGTGATACATGTACATGTAGTTGTTGGTTGACGTTCTTCTTTTTTACCTGTAGTTCATGTTCTAATTGGATGATTATTTCATCCTTTTCTTTAAATAATTGTTAAGCCTCAGAAGCCTTATCTATAGTAGCAGATGCATAGGCTCCTGTGAACAGTGTCAGGCGAGTTAGATCCTGAGAAGGATCTGTTTGTGAATCTTTCCAGACTACTTCCATTGAAACATCTCCTAGAATAAGGACTTGATATTGCTATGTTATCATTCCTTTTCTTTGCCTTCTCATAACATATTTATGTTTAGGACTATATAATATATCCAGAGGAGGGATTTTCTCAATTTTCAGTACAATTTATGTAGTAGGGAAGGTCGAGAATAATTCCACGTGCATTGTGCAAACTAATTTTTTAGATGGCCCAGAAGTAAACAGGTCCTGAATTTTGCTTTGAGGCATTTGCACTATCTGGTGATGGCCAATAATCATCACTTCCCGGTCTCCTTAGAATTTCTAGTTAAACTCATTCCAAACATCATTCAACTTACTTGGGAAATCTAAATCCATGGTTTGAATTTTGGCATATTTACCTTCTTCAGTTTTACAAGGACTTCGGTATCCTTAGGTGTCTGTTATTTTTATTTTTCCTTCTTTGTTATTGATTGGCATACTTCTATCATTTTCAAAGAAATCCTTGCCAATATTTTGTTCCTGTATTGTTTAAACTTTGACAATTTCTTTGGATGGAGGCATATCATTGGTAACTTCTGAACTGGAGAGTAAGTACTGACTGGCTCAAAAAATTCATTGACCTCATCATATTCATGTAATAAAAGGTATAATTTTAACTTTAGTGGTGAAATCATTGGCAACTTTATTCGAGTCGTAATGTCTGTTTGAAATTCTAAACATTTTCAAACATTCAATTTGGCTGACCTCTAATCTTGTGTTTTTACATTTTTCCAAGGCATATACACCACAGTGAATTGGAAAGGAGGGCCATGATGCTTTCTTATCTTCCTTCAGAAACTTAGTTAATCTGTTTCCAACAGTTTTATAATCTACTTCTCTCACGAGAAGGTTATCCAGAACATATAATGGTAAAACATGTGGCTGAGCCAGGCTCCCAAAAACTCTTACATCAGTAAACAGTTATTCTCCAAACCATTTTCCAATGGAGTATAAGTCAGCTTGAGCTTCTTTAGAAAACCTATGGGCCTTCTCATTGAACACGGCTTGAAACCAAGGGAGAATAACTCCATGGAATATTTTATAAAAATAGTTTTCATATTTTTACTCCCATAACATTCTATGCTAGACATGAATGCGGAGAGGGTCATGGGTAGCCCATTTCTAGCCCATGGCTGGAAAATATGAAATGAAACATACAACATCCACGATATAAGCACTCATATAAAATGGGGGAAATTTTTTGGAGGAAACATAATGCTTTTTTCTATATTCCAAAGTTTTATTAGAAATATTGTTGGAAAAATGGCCCCCCAATCCATAATATAAGAACCTGCAACTGCTTCCATTAGGAGAACCCATTCAACTTAAAATTTGGTAGTATCAGGCTCATCAAAGAGTCTAGACATCATTACAGCATCATAAAAGTAGGGACTAGCAAGGGAGTCAATACAATACATACCCTTATCATAATTTTTATGTCTATTGAGGTTGTTTCTCCATTTCTTGATCAGATTTGACTTCAGCTCATTCACAATGGCGAATTGCGCCAAAAATTCCCTGTCGTAGACCTTTTCTGGGTCTAGAATGTGATACATTGACTTCAATTCTTCTGCTTCAAAAGAACCTAGCATGCTTCCTTTGCTGGGTCTAGAATGTGATACATTGACTTCAATTCTTCTGCTTCAAAAGAACCTAGCATGCTTCCTTTGCTGGTTAACAAATTTCTGTCCCCAATGTTGAGGTTTTCGATTATCCATCTTACCATATCAGTATATGGTAGAATTTTAGGGCATGCGGAAACTCGATGCATAAAATAATTGGCCACTTCTTCTATAGTAGCTTCTAAAGAATCAGAAGCATCAAGAGTAACTTTCTGTTGAACCCTATGGGTTTTCTCATCCTCAAATAACTTATACATAGCTTCACAGGAGGAAGAACCACTTTTTGGCCCCCATTTTGTGTCTATAAATAGAGGAAGAATTTTTGTTCTTTCACTTATAGTAGGTTCAGGATTTGTAGGTTGCATAGGTTTCTTAGATTTCTTCACAAATTTTGACATCTCTGAAGAGCTGTGTTTATCTGGACTCGCCTGTGAACAATGAATAATGATAAGTAGAAAGGGGAATTTTTTATTTACAAATGAAAAAGTACCGTAATAATGGAAACAATCAAGTGAATGAAACTTGGAATGCGTTTAATACGTATATTCAATGATTCTTGCAGTAAAATCATTTTTGGAGGCATGAGCTATAAAAACGTTTGAGTTATGGAATTAATCATAAGTATCAGTTGATGTGCCTATGTAATCATTCCAGCAATTAAACCAGATCCGTCGCATTGTGGTGTTATTCATGTGCGAATCCTTATAAAGTGTCGATCAACTATCTTTTTCCGATTGCAATATTTCAATCGCAATATCAGCGAAAATGAATGAAGGGAAAGAGTGGTGATGAAGTTAAAGTGCGATGAGATAGATTTTATCACATTGGGGAAATGTGGAGGATGAATTTAATATCATTGGGATAAAACTGCGAAATTTTATTTGCGATTTTCCTACGTGGCGGAAGTGGGCCCTGCAATCTCTTTCCTATAGAATTTGTTCAAAAAATGCCTATTTCCTTTATTAAAGTTATTTGATGTATTTTGCATCACAATTTCTGTTAACTGGATTTTAGGAGCCATATTTGTTTCATTGTGATATTACAATTGCAATATTGTGATTTTCTTAACATTCTCCGCTCAAGTGTCTTTAACGCTAAAATTCAAACTTTTTTACCCCCTTTGATTCCTATTTCTATTTAAATTAATCACTTGTTCGAGCAGGTTCCCCTAAGTCCGACCATTTTTGCTATATTTTGCAATAGATTAGTCGTGAGGAGGGACTTTGGGGCTGGTCAAAGCCCCTAATGAATTGTAATGGATCAAATTGTAATATTCCTAAATTAGCTTGTAGCTAATTGGAATATTAAAGTTTTGTTTTGTCACTTAGATAGGTGAATAAATGGGTAGGGAGACCCATAAATCTCTTTATGAAGAATAAAACCACTTCTCATGTGAAAGTGGATCATCTTTCTAGCTCAATAAATCACCCTAAGGTGTGAACGGGAGCTAAAACATGTGGACTGGGTCAACTTTGATGAAATCAAGAGCGTTGTCATGGAGGAGTGGACATTAATGGAGGGACAACGTAGTTTTATATGGAGACACATTGCATGGAAGTAGTGTCATTAATGAATGGGTCTTAGGGTTGGGAAGTTGATATCTTATAAAAGGAAGAGGATGGCAGCCATATTATTCATCTTGGTATATTTGATATTTTGATATATGGTTTGTTTAGACATATAGCTTTCTTCAGCTGTTTAGCTAAGATTGCATGTGTTGTTTAGCACAGGGTGTTACTGATCGGGAATCCCACCTCTTCCATTGAGAAGCTCTTGGAGGATTTTTCGCTATACTTCTGAAATCAGGAATTTGGTGAAACTTCAGTCTCATGTACAACATAGTTCTGTTTAGAGTTGGGTTGTGTTGCATGGGTGTAGTAGTGGAGGAGAGAAATCTCCATTTTCTGAGCTTATTTTCCAGTGAGGGGACCAACCCTTCACCTATTGAGTTGATTGGGTGTTGTTGTAGCTGATAGATCATTCCTTCAGCCCCATATCAGCAATCATTCCCAGGGAGTGCGTAAATCAGGCAACATAAATGTAATCGGCAACCCAAAATAGGCCAAAAATCCAAAATTAAAATCTGGCCAAACTATTTCTGGGTTTTTCTCGATTTTTTTAGTAGAATCCATGGGTAAAAGCATGGATCATTTAAAGCACCCTAAAATCCTTCTGCACATGGTTCTTCTCCTCAGTAGTAGCAGTAGAAGTAGCAGCACAACATTTCCAGTGCTTGGTTTCTTTAGTGTATTTCAGCCATCTTGTGGCTTGAGTGCATTCCTTTTGGAGAACTATGTAATTTAATTTGTTGTTATATATAATGATATGGCTCTGTTATTTTATTCTCATAGATTATGATGTCTTAATGTAATTTCCAGTTGCATCATATTTCTGACATTTTCCATATTTTAGTGCTATGTTCCTGTTTTGATTTATTTGGAATGTTGCATATGTTCTATATTCCTGTCTTTTCCATTTTCGAATATTACAGTGGTACCAGAGCATAATCTTGGATCAGCCTATGTACTTCAGCCATTATGTCATCTAATGAAGCTTCTCATAGAAAGGAGAATATCTGCGAAAGAGATGAAGGAAAAACTTCATTATCAGGAGGGAAGGAGTTCTCAAAAATTCTTCTTCAAACTATGTAGTGGATTAGCAGAGACATCAAAGAGATGAGAATGGAGAGATGTAGAGATTTTCAAATAGGGCTTGTACATCAAGAAAGCTCCAAATTTTCTTATTATGTGTGTGTGCATTCAGCTACACCATCATACCTACAATGCTCTACCTTGCCTATTCTCATAGCAAGAGAGATGGAGGAAGGAGATGTGTCAAAGGAGGACACTCTTGGTGACTATCTTCAAGAGTATGAATCTCAAACTCAGATGTTTAGAGATCATCAACACTTCCAAGGGTTTTGCAAGATGAAAGAGAAAATAATACCTAGCAACCACAATGGAGGCGAGAGGTGCAAGCATCATGATGTGGGTAGATTATTTCTATCTACCTTTGATGGGTCACCTAAATGTTCAGCTAGGGCTTGCGTGAAGGAGCTAGACACCTATTCGCAGCAACACCAAGTTTTAGAAGATGAAGCCATAAGAGTAGCAGTGCTGCACCTCGAAGGTAAGGCTTATTCCTGGTGGTTTTATGAATCTTCTTCAATAAAAGATGAAAATATATCTACTTATGAAAGGTTCACTAAGAGGTTAGTAAAAATATTTTATGAAAAACATTCTGAAACTTCCTTGGTTGAGCTAGCCAAGAATAAACAAACAAAACCTTTGCATGAGTTGGAAGGATCTATAAATTCAACTCCATTTCAGAAAACTATTGAGGGGATTAAAAAATTGCACAATACCTTGCTAGAGGCAAGATCCCCACTTCAGAAAGAGTTATCTTCACAAAAGGGAAGTCATGAAGGTCTTGTTTTCAAAAGAGGATGAAACCAAAGAGCCTCATGATAATGATGAGGTGCCCTCCATACATGATGAAGAGAAGATAAGAGGTAACATCGCTATAACAGTAGTATCAGATCTAGTATCTCATGTAGAGTAATATGGAGCATATGCTCCAAAGATAAAGCCTCTTGCACTCTTGCAAGGAGTTCCAAAGAGTCTCACATATGGAGATCAGGGCAAAATCCATGTGCAACATGTGCCATCATTGACAAATTATGAAATCTTGAAGATAGAAGAAGATAAAGGGGAGGACAAGCATCATATGATGAGAAGTACACACCCCTCTCTATTTCAGAAGATTAATGCACAGAAGAGGCGAGATAATTTGTGCAGTGAGGACAGGGAAAAATTAGTCCACTCACATATACAGCCTACTCTAAGCCTTGATGTTTCATTACATGGAGGCATTCCACCAGGCAGACCCCATAATTGGAAGATAAATAAAGAGTTCTCTCAACATGGTGCAGCAATGATATATTTGGCTAAGGAAGGAGCCTTGGGAGGAGCTAGCATAGTGCAGAGAACCTTTGGTGGGTCCAAAGGAGAGGTGAGAAATTTCCTGATATGGACATTGCAATCTCCCCCTTAACTATTTGTGCTGAAAGATGATGATTCAGAAATAAATGATGACATAAGCATGGTGTCAAAGGGCTACTCCATAACCTTGGAGCAGCAAATGATACTTCCACATATGAGGAATATTTCTGAATATGACAAGAGGTTATTGACACTCTTGTATGCATTGGCCAAAATATGGAAGTTTTGGAGGAGAGATACCTTTCAAGAGGAGGTTGACATATATGTACTCTAATCTTGTCTTGGGCAAGATCAACTACAAGAGAGGCATCAAAAGTGGGGTAACAATACTCCGACATGTGGCTTTGGCATTGAGCATGTCAAAAAGGAGAGTGATGATGTGACAGGTGCTTCATTTCATATTTCTATAGCACTATCATTGTTGGGAAGCATAGATCCATATTGGGAGTCCCAACTATTGGCGGAATAGTCCAAGAACCTCTTCACATGTAAGGTTCTTGATGGGAAAGTGATATATGGGAGGTATAGAGTGGTTGATGTAGTCATTTATTTCCATGATAAACCTACTTGACTAGAGACTCCAAGCTCAAGGAGGGGATTCTACATGCATCATATGAGGCACTCTCTTCAGGACATGTATACTTCATTGAGTCTTATCACACCATCATGGAGGGATTCTATTGGGAGGATATCAAAGAATATGTGCACCAACATATCAGGAGATATGTAGCTTGTTTGATGTATGAGAAGGAAAGCAACAACCTTGCAAGGTTGTTTCAATCACTTTCCCTTTTGATGACGAGATGGGAAGGCACATCTATGGACCTCTTCACCAACTTGTATACATTAGATGGTAAAGATTGTGTTTTGATGCTTATTTATCAACTAACAATGTATATGCACTCCTTTACCATGCATTTGTAGCACATTGCTATACAAGAGAGAAAACTTCTTTGTGGATTTCATGGTCCTTTTAGGGATACATTGAGTGATGGGGATGACCACTTTATGGAGGACTTTGGGAAAGATATGTTTTTTTTGGATCATATTCAGCCAACACCTAATGTCCTCTATTATGTTCAAGTTTTTGAGAAGCTTATGGCAGCAAGAAAGTGGATGTATGGCCACTTATCATATTATATTTTGAGACAACAAAAGTAAGAATAGTGTTGGTCTCACTCGAGGGACTATTATCACCATCTAACATGTTATATAACACATAGTCCATTTTTATTTTGGATCCCATATGGTGATGAAACTCTATTCACTATATGTAGGAGGGATTGGGCAAGAGTGATTCTTGGACCCAAAGAGTGGGATAATTAGAACCCAAGTGCATTTTGGCTTCTTAATGACCAAATTATTATAACCCAAGATTAGAAGTTCCATATATATCTTAAATGGAGAGAGAGATAGCATGATTTGAACAAATTTATCTCTCACTTTCAGCCATGCAAGCCCTACACTTTACATAAGAAGGGGATTGGTGAGTTTTTGTATGAGCTACCAAGGATGGATCACTTTGTTTGGATGATAGCATGGAGATTGGATTTTCTCATTGGGGTTGAGGCGCCCAAAATTTATCATCTCTCATGCCTTAAGGAGGCCAATGGACAACATATAACTATTTCCATATATCTCCCACTTCTTCATGATGAGAGCTATTTTGGTTTATCCACCAAAGGAAAACTTGTATTCTTGGGAGAAGACATATCCATTGGAGATTTTGCAGTATCCCTGTAGGTTCTTGAGGAAAAGAAACATTTTAGAGGGGAGGACTGTAATATTCCTAAATTAGATTTCAGCTAATTGGAATATTAAAGTTTTTTTTTGTCACTTAGATAGGTGAATAAATGGGTAGGGAGACCCATAAATCTCTTTATGAAGAATAAAAACACCTTAAGGTGTGAAAGGGAGCTAAAACATGTGGAATGGGTCAACTTTGACCAAATCAACAGCGATGTCATGGAGAAGTGGACATTAATGGAGAGACAACACAGTTTTAGATGGAGACACATTGCATGAAGGTAGTGTAATTAATGAATGGGGCTTAGGGTTTGGAAGTTGATACCTTATAAAAGGAAGAGGATGGCAGCCATATTATTCATCTTGGTATATTTGATATTTTGATATATGGTCTGTTTAGACATATAGATTTCTTCGGTTGTTTAGCTAAGATTACATGTGTTGTTTAGCACAGGGTGTTCCTGATCGGGAATCCCACCTCTTCCATTGAGAAGATCTTGGAGGATTTTGCACTATATTTCATTTGGAAAAACTTTATTCTCATGTACAATGCAGTTATTTTTAGAGTTGGATTGTGTTGTAGGGGTGTAGAAGTGGAGGAGAGAAATCTCCATTTTCTGAGTTGATTTTCTAGTGAGGGGACCACCCCTTCACATATTGAGTTGATTGGGTGTTGTTGCAGTTGATATATCATACCTTCAGCCCCATATCAATAGTCATTCCCAAGGAGTGTGTAAGTCAGGTAGCAGAAATGCAGTGGGAAACTAAAAAAAGGCCAAAAATTCAAAATTAAAATCTGGTAAAACCATTTTTGGGTTTTTCTGGGTTTTGTGAGTAGAATCTGTGGGAAAAGGCATGGGTCATTTGGAGCACTATAACAACATTCCGTAGATGGTTCATCTCCTCGATAGTAGTAGTTTCCAATATCAGTAACAGTAGCAGCACAACATTTCCAGTGCTTGGTTTCTTTAGTGTAATTCATCCATCTTGTGGCTTGAGTGCATTCCTTTTGGAGCACTGTGTAATTTCATTTGCTGTTATATATAATGATATGGCTCCATTTTTTTCTGCTCATAGATTATGATGTCTTAATGTAATTTATAGTTGCAGCATATTTCTAGCATTTTCCAAATTTTAGTGGTATGTTCCTGTTTTGATTTATTTGGAATGTTGCATATGTTCTATATTCATGTCTTTTCTATTTTGGAATATCACAAAAAGGGTAGATCAATGGGCCGCAAAAAATGGATTGTGAACCCTAGAGTAGCGCAGGCTAATAGTATAAATAGATGGCTATATCGAGTCTAAGAAGGCGGTTTAAGGATAAGTCTAAATGTGAGTATTAGATCTGGGAACCTGGTAATATTTTTTGTGGATTGTCTCGGAAAAAAAGCTCCTGCTCACTATGTGTGTGGAGACCTTAGTCCTACTATGTGCGAACCCCGCTGGCTACGTGTGTGGGTTGTTGAAGTGTTTTGTATGAACGATCTGAACTGATAGTAATAGAAGAATATTGTTGTGGATATCTGAGTTCTATATGCATCTGTTGTTTATGTTATGAATGTTTCTACATCTTATTTTCGATTTCTATACTGTCTACAAATAGATATCTTCCGCAACTGTGTTTGGGTTTACATGAATGCTTATTGGAAGGATCTGATGATATAAGGTTATGATATTATGTGTTCAGGGTTACTACTTTGACACTGGTTGTTGTGTCAACTTGTGCAAGGTATTCTGCATATTTGACCTAAATATTTCTGTAAGGGTTTACAGGTTAGGGATATTGTTGCGGAGGTCTGTTTATGGCCATTTGGGATATTAAGGCACCAACATCATTCAAACCTCTCTCAGGGTGTGGAAACCTTGTGCAAGCACCCCGCATATTGTTTCAAGTGAGACTTTGACTTGCGCAAATAGGTCACTGGTGAAAGGGCCAGTACTAAGAGGGTTTTGTTGGTTAACCTCAATTTTGAACCTGGGCCAGGACCCCTCAAGCCAAAAAATGATTCTATTTCCAGGACTAGGAGCATTTTGAGAGAGGTTGGGTGATGTCGCGAGGTCATTGGTAGCCATTAAGCCTTAACATGAGGACTTGTTTGAAAAACAGATTCAAGAATTTTCCCTAAAAGAAAACAGAAGTAAGAAGCTATCTATTGAAGAGTGGAAGAATAAGTATATTTTACTAAGGTGCAAGAGATCTTCCTCGTAAAATTTACACACAAACTACAAGAGTGGTTGGCCAAGTTAGCATAATTCCAAACCTATTGGAAGGACAATGAGGTCACGCTATCGACCCCTAAATTGATCCAATTGTTGGAGAAGACTGATAATTCCATTACCTGAATTGTAGATCACTGGGTTGATAGTGTCTTGCATGGGTTTCTAACAGAGTTTGCAGTCGATCAGTTTGTGTCCTAATCTAAGGCTAAAAGGAAAATTTTCAAGGGATTGAGGGGTAAGTTCTTACAAAATTTCCTCTACTGATTAAGATGTTATTGTGTGAAAAGGGTATTTTGTGCAGCCACACCGAGTGAATGACCCCTAAGCAGACCAAAATCACTATGCGCAGTAGTAAATACTATCAGCTCAATCAAGGACAGGACATATATGTTTACAGTCCTCTAAGAAAGTTCCCTGACATAAATTAAAGCGAGGTTGCGCACATTGAATCTAGTCCTCTTGCTACGCCACCATCAAATTCACGCAGGGGTAAGAATCCTCCTACCCCACCACCACCCCGACCTATGGATGATATGGCCGCACATATGAAGTTACCCACCTATAAGGGTGTGGGGGATGAGGATATGGACCAATTTTGGTTTGTGGGAAATGCGGTGTGGACTAGGTAGAATGTCAATATGGATGTTGTCAAGAGAGTGCAACTGGCTAGGGACTTTGAAGTTATTTCTTCAGATTGTTTCATGCGATACATTACTCAACATGTAGATCCCACGATTCAGCAGATCAAGGATGCCCTGAAGCAGCAGTTTCGAAAGCATAAATCTTATTCTGAATGCGTAGTAGAGCTGAAAGATATTAATCAAGGGCCTATGGAATCAGTCTAGGAAGCTAACCATCGACAAAAGAAAGTCACCAGCGATGGAGGATTTTATTACGATGAAAAGAAAAATAAGGAATGGTTCATCACCATGCTATTGCCACATCTGCGTGGGCCCATGGGTCAACAAAAGATCGATTTGCAGGAAGAAGCCCTGCAAATTGCTATGAAATTGGAAGTTGCGCTCAGGGGCGATGCTCAATTTGGAGCACTGCAAATTAAAAGAAAATTAGAATTTATGCACATAGAAATTCATAATTTATGAACATATCGAGGTAAAGAAGTTAGCGCAGATGTCTGGTGCATATGCTACAGGGGATCTAGCCATACCAAATATCAGTGCCCTCTTCTTTCGGATTATATTCAAGCTGGGGTACCGAGCCCACTACCCCCGAGTGATGTTGTTGGGCCTAGTACCCCCACATTGTGGTGCGTCGACTATCAGGTCGATGGGTGACATGATATAGACCACTATCCGCGGTTAGGAGGCTATGTACCTAAACTAAAGCAACAATGGTGCATATTCTACTCTTCTATGGGTCACAATGAGCACAACTACCGAATATAGACCTAATGATATATAGAGAGAACCTTTACACAGTGTAGGCCGACCCTTCGTCACCAGTATATCCCTCCAGAAGAGGAGGATCCCCAGCAAGAGGATGGGGAGGGGTAGAGGCGGAGGTACATATAGAGGGGGAGGGAAACTAATTTGTTAAAACTGTGGAGACGTTGGACACTACGCATGAGACTTCTTGAACCCTGCATGAAAATTCTACAGGTACTGTAGGAAATTTGATCATGTAATTAAAGATTGTCCTATGTTACTCGCTAAAATGCAGGAAAAGAAGCACACGCCAATGAAAAAAATATAGTTGGTTAAGGCTAAACTGTGCGACAATGGTCCAAGTGTAAATTTAATTACACGCAATGGTATTTCCACTAGAGGAAATGATGAAAATGCTATCACAGAACCATTGATCAGAAAGGCGTTTGACAAGAAGGAAAGCCTCAACATGTAGAAAGGAAAAGAGATTTTCAATGAAGCCAGAAAGGATTTTGTTGGTGCAGGAGCATCCACCTCAAGAACTCCCATGGAACCAAAAGATGATGATTAAGTTAAAACATTCTTACAAGGATGCATTAAGCTAATGTGCAATCAGAAGGAAATAGACAATCTCCAAGTCCTGATAGACAGTTGCACAGAAAAAGAGGTGTCTCGAACGGAAATTGTTAGGGTCCTATAAGTATAGGATTCATAATTTGGAACTGACTTATGATATTCTTGTAAAAATATGTACATACTTTTCTTCCTGCAAGTTGTTTTCCCATATTTTGTAAAAAATAAAATTAAAAAATAGAAAATGAAAAAAGAGGGTAAAAGTCCTAAAAGAAAGATCAAAGGACTTAGAAAAAATAATATACCCCAAAGAAAAAAGGAAATAAAACATGAAAGTGAGCAAGTCCAAATGCCACTACTTTTTACTGATGATTATGGCAGAGTGTCAATAAATTCCATAATCCATGATGAGTTGAACTGCTTAATCTTGACTTGTCATGTTTCAATTTTATTTGTTATAGAATAGTGAATAAAGATAAGTTAGACAGTTTAATCTTGGCTAATTAGTAGATAGGTAGAGAATAAAGAGGAGCTCATCAGTTGAATCTGAGCCCTTGAATGAAATAAGGTAGAGTTAGATAGTTTTTATAGCTTTAAAAAGAATAAAATGTTCAAGGTTGCTAGCTCAAATGCACCTTCAAAATGGAATAAAAAATGTTAGACTAAAAGTTGGGTAGGTAGAAAGAAGTGGGAAGAATCATGTAAATACTTTTCACCAGGAAAAATCACTAATTTCCCCTCCCCTATAGTTATTCTACATTCTAAACTTTCAGTCAAAGAGGCTCAGAGCGTTTCTTTGACCTCTGTTGGGACCGGACCCAAGGCTTAATGACTGTTAAGTTAAAAGTGTTGAATTCCTATATTAATCCCTAATTATAATCATTTACCCTACATTCATCCATTTGCACTTCAAGTTCATAAGTAAAGACCTTTTTACTTAATGAAAAATAAAATCCCCTCTTGATTAATTTCCTTCATTCATAAAAACATAAAAACCCTCCAAAAATATTATATTATAGGTCAAAGTGGTCAAATTATAAATGATAAAGCTTAGCTTTTTACATTATCACTTTACTTAGTCATATAAATATATTTTGGTGTTTTCATTATCCTTGGTCATATTAACTTCTAATTTATTTATTAAATCCCCATAAACAAACCTTATCCTATTATATAACCCCTTTTACTTAATTATCCCCAAAACCCACTATTATAAGATTTTTTTGCCAAAGTTAATTATCCACATGTTTAAATAAAAAACCCCAATTACACTCCTTTGGCATAAAACTAACATTATATAAATACCCTGCCCCTATGGTCTTTAAACCATTTAAAAAAAAGTTTTAATTACTGTATAAATAAACTAAATACCGCATCCAATTAATATGTTTTCAATAAAACATATTAATCCCCGCATAATTCTATAACCCAAGGTTTTGTTGAAATAAACTAAGGTTTATTTTAATAAAATTAAAACCTCCGCTCCGCATTCATTAAAAACATTATATATAAGTTTTAAAACCTTATATATAAACATTTTACCCATTATTGTGCATATATAAACGCCACCTATATATGATTAAACCTTTACCCATTGATATGTTATAAAAGGTTTAAAACATATATTAATGCCGACGCGCATATAAAATCCCTGGTCCCACCCTACATTCAACCACAGCTTCCCATTTAATCTGGACCCTTTGCTCACATACTCCAAATCCGACGGTGGACGATCCGTTTTGCGCCCACAAACTAAATGATTGAAAAACACCCAAATGAGCGCGAAATGGGTAGTTTTCCCATTACCACCCCCAAGGACGTGTTCAAATTTCCCAATACCATTTACAGACCAAACCCAACGTGAAAATAGCTTCCGGTTTTTCGCGTTCACAAATAGAAAACCGCTCTCGCCACAGATTTGACCCGCATTTATTACATTTTTTTAAAAGATTTATATCAAAGGATAAAACCTTTGTTATGATGTTTATTAAACGTTATTGTGCATTCCCAACTGTGAAAAGCTACCCGACTCTGCAAAAAATCCTTTTGCTCAAATTTGTGACCTTTACCCAGAGAAAAAACCCAAATTAAACCAATGATCACTTGTTTGAATACCAGTTAAAGCTATTCTCTACATCAGTGATTCAAACCAATCCGCAAGAACCACCAAAGCTTCAGAAACCCTTTTCAAAGCATCAAAATGCCTGTAAACCAAGTATTTTCCCAGATTTGGCCTACAATTTCACAATTTGAACCACCAATTTAAACCAATTAAGCTATAAAGAGTCGAATTGTCCATCCCATTTTGTCCAAAACCTTGAAAAAAGAGGGAAAACCCTCGCAATTTTTTCCCAGAAATTGTTGTTTACAGATAACTTCATTTTAAAACCAATTTCTCAGTCCAATACCCTTGAAAGACAAATTCCATGGTTCAAAAGGTATTTTAACCCACAAAATACCTAAAAGAAACTCTTTTGCAGCCCTAGTCGTTCAGAAAACCTATGTTTTCTCTCTCAAACTTGTTGCCTGTGTCCCAAAATTCCTAATTAAGCACTGAATTGCCCACTGTCATCATCCTTGCCTATAAAATTGCTCAATTATCCTCTGTTGAAGAAAAATCAACTAAAGAAAACTGTATAATCTTGCTTTGGTTATCCCAAAATGACAAAAAAGAAAATGACACCTAAAGCCAGAGGATTCAAGCCTATTAAACCTGGAGCATCCAAACCTCCCATGACTGAAGCAACAAAAGCCCGAAAATCTACTCCTGCTATCACTGCAAATACCACTGTGACTGTTAATCCTCTTCAACCTCCAATGCCTAATGAAGAAGTTATCCCTTTAATTGATTTGGATTACAAAATTGTAGACCCTCTAGTAGAACTCAATCTATTAGAAGTTAACAACTTGTGTTATGAGAAGTTTCTAGACAACAAATAAATGCCTCTCTGGGATACAAATTTACCCAAATATGTAGTCCCATTAAGACATCCTGGTCAAGACAAAGTAAGAATGTGCTAGAAGTATTATGTCCCAGACCAAAGATCAATTGTAAATACTGACAGGGAAATCCTTTTTTCTATCTCTGCAGAGTCAATCAATGAAATGTTACAGTTACAGGTTGACCCTAGGGAAGTCCCCTTATCCATTGAAGCCTTCACTCAATTATATTTAGGGTTATATTTCCCTAAAATATTCATGTTTTTTCAGAATTTCATGCCTAGTCATGTGGATATTCCAAAGTTGAATCCTCCCTATTCCACTTCCAAGTTTCCAGAAGGTTCTAGGCATGTAATTTCTATATTATACTTCATATTGGACTATTTCACTGATGAGTTTATTGATGAGTCAATCCTTGGGTTTTTATCCACTTTGTCTCCTAGTGAGCCTCCTGTTGTGATCTTTGATTTTTCCAGGTTTATATCTGATTCCATACATCATCAATTGACAAAGTTACCCACTGAAGGGGTATTTAGGTATTCTTCCTATTTATTTAATTTTTTCTTATTCTCACAATCAGATCACTTTCCAATAGCATTGCAGAAAAATAATTTAGAGGGCCAGCCTCTATCAGTTGTCTTTTGGACATCACTATTGAGAAAAGAAGGAAGTGAATACAGTTATATAGATTTCACAGATTTTTTTATCAGACCAGCTATGAATTTACTACATAAATCAGAACAGCCTAGGATAAATGAAGAAATGAAAAGGATATTACAGTTGTCAGAGCAATGTAAAATGGGATATTGGTACTTGTATGCGAAGCACACTGAATTAAGAATCTTTGGAACTGATCTGATTCCATATAAGTTACCTAAGTTTTTGACTATCAGAGTCTTTGATCTAGAATATTTGATACAGTTTTTGAATGTTGATGCCATTAATTTCATGGCATCCAAAAAGAAGACCCAATCCAAAATAAAAAATCAGATTGGTCCATTCATAGTAAATAACAGGGATGCTGAGAAAGAGATAGAAAAGATATTGTCAGAGATGAAATTCCAAGTGATTTTCCCTTGGAATTATGACCCCCAAGGTCTTTTAAGCAGTATAAGACTTAAGTGTAAATTACCTCCTTTTATACATGAGTGAAAGCCTGATATTAAAAAGTTTGCTAATCAGACAGAATGGGAAGAAAATACATTGGTTGATTTAACTGCAAATACACAGCCAATAGGAAAAGTGGATACCACACTTACTATGGTAACTTCTAAACAGCCAGAGTCTTCAAACAAAAGAAGCAGAGATGAGGGAGCTTACACAACAGAAACTACTTTAGATACTAATTTCAAGCTCATATACAATAAAAGGCTAAGATTTTGTTCCATAGGAAAATAAAAACTTATTGAAGTTGAAGATGAACCAAAGGTCAGTAATGATGAGGCCACTACCATAATAAAGGAGACTTTGACATAAATTGAAAAAGAACAAGCAACAGGTAAGGGATCAGACACTCAAATGATTGAAAAGTAGGTTAATATAGAATATTATTCCTCTCAAACAACAGATGAAAAATATTTGGACATCAAAGAAATATATAAGAAAATCAAACAAAGGAATGAGGAAATCAAAAGTGAGAATTATTCTCAATTTCTCAAACAGAAGCTAGGAAATCAGGAGAGGCTTCTTACAACATTTGATTACTCCTCAAATAAGATGGTCATGTCCTATTTACAACCAACTACTTCAACCCCAAAAACAGTGGCTGACTACAAAAGGATAGAATTTGAAGTAGATACTGAAAAAGTGCATGAATTGGATCAGATAGAATTCCACAGACATAGCTCTAAGATGCTATATTCCACTATGGTAACAAAGGCCATGAGCGTAACCAATTTTCATAATACCATTATCAACCTACAAGACCAAATGAAACTTGAAAAAGGCTCTTTTTATGCAAAATATCTAAGGATCAAGGCCTTAGAAGATTTGATTTTACAGATAGGGGTTGAGCCATCAAATGTACAAGCTGCTGAAGTATTACTAAAGAAGAAAAATGATGATATTGCTGCTTTGAGGAAACAGCTAAAACTTCCTCAAAGTGAGCACCCACAGAGTAAGGAAATACTTCAAGAACATAAAGAGAAAGAAGATATGATGCAGTTGATCATAAAGCTTACTGCCCAAATCAAGGATATGGAAAGCCAATTAGATATATTGATGAAAGAAAAATAAACTGTGAAAGAAATTGATACTTCCACCATTCCTACAGTTATACCTATTATTACAGCTGCTATTCCTTCTACACTGGGAGAAAATTTAGTACCCAAAGAGCCATTGGCAACTGCAGTGTCAGTGCAATCAGCTACTACCTCCAATACAGAATCCTCAACATCACAGGCGCAGCAGACAAATGATGCAGGGAAAATTGTCAAATAAATGGAAGAAATGACATTGAAAACCAATGAAATTAACAATTTGAAGAAAAATATTCAAAATTTGGAGGTATCTAACAAAGCAGCATTGATTAATGCCAATAATTATGAACAAAAAGCCAAAAGACTTGAAGAGAAAGTCAAAAGCCTTCAAAAGGATTCGAGTTTCACTACACATATTTCTTATATAAGAAATTACCTATGGACCAATATAATTGAGGCTATACATCTTCAGTGGCCATCAATCCAGATAATATATGACCAAAGAGACCTCCTTCTAGCAGCTCAAGTTGAAATACAGAAGACAACAGAAGAATTAGCAGATAAACTAGCACAGCCAATGAAGCTAATCACTTTCTTAAATAGTAAGAACAAGACAGAGCTAGAAGAATTGAAGATATAGGACAGGATAAAGACTATATTTCAAATAAAGAAATTTTTGACAAAGAAAACTCTAATGAACAACTTGAAAGAAAAATGTGATGCCATGAATTTTTCCATTACCAAGTTTTTAACAAAGTACACTATTCTAAGACAAGCTGGTATTCCAGACATCCATGTCTTCAATGATAAGTTGATGGAACAGAAAGAATATGACAAAAATATAAGGGATCATGCCAAAGAACAAGTCAACAAGCCACTACCATAGGGCTCTCCAACAGGGAAAGTTGTTCTCCAGAGTATTGAAGACTTGTTATTCCTTCAACATGAAATCAAGCATCTCTTTGTTATCAAACCAAATTTTTCCAAATATACTAATGCAGATGATAACTTCAGAAAGCTCAAAAGTGCAAAAGTACCAAATGCTGAACAATGGAAAACTTTTACAGATTTATTGTAGCAGCAAAGAAGCAGTCAGTTTGAGAAGAAAAAAAATAAAAAAATTATTTGATTTTAATTTTTTACTGCTGAAAAGTCTCTTTTTATAGCAGTTAAAGGATAAAATGTTAGTTTAAAGAGTATCAAGGTGAAAGAGCAGAGTCAAATATTATCATAAATAAAAGCAACAGTCAGTTGATTTTGACTTCTGTAATTTTCCTTTTTACAGCAGTAACATGATAAATAAACATCGTGAAAGAGTATCGGGGATGAAGTACAATGTCAAAGAGTATAAGTGGAAAGAGTATCAATGAAGTCATCTTCCAAAATATATTTTCAAAATGCCAGCAAGCATGGACAGCTATTCAACAAATATTTTTTGTTAGATAAGACAGTTCTATATTTTCTAGATAAGAGGACAACTTGCGAAAGTTGCTAAGCAACTGTCCCTCTTAATGTGTAAAGATATTTTATATTTCCTAGAAGTATTCTTACATCTCTCTAGGATATTTGTAATAAAAATTTGTATAAATACTTCAGTTTATGAAGTGTTTAGTGTGGAATAAAATTGCTAAGAACATTATAGACATTTTGCTGGTACGTTGGAGGCTCACATGTGTTGATTTCAAAGTAGCAGTCTAGACAATACCCAATTGGACATCATAATTTAGGATTCATGCAATAAATTGAAGAGTAAAGTGCATCTATATTTTCATTTTTTCCATTCTAAGTTACATACAATTTCATATATGTGGTTCAATCTTAATGATTAATTAGGAGAATTACTTCAAGACTACTGTAATAACTACCTGGCTTAACTACTTAATCATTTAAATGTTTTTTGATGATTTTTGGATTTAGGAATTCTTAATTTATCCTGGTCCCGTCTGACCCCTACCTCCTTCCTCTTTTTCCGGATCAAAGGATTCTTCATTTCCCTTTATCACGAAGCAAGCCATCTCATCAAAACAATCTATCTAAATCTTTGAGGGTTATCTACCTTGCCCTGAATACATTAGCATCCTTTTGGCCTTTCCTTCTAGTTCTGCTTGCTAGATTTTGACTCCATAGCCCAATGGACTAGTAGATCCCTTTTTAATTTTTCTTTAAGTATTCTTATTTTCCACAAAACATTTAAAAACCAAAACCAATTGTTCTATTATAACTAGCCTAAAACATTAAACAAAAAAAGGTTAAATCATAAAGAGAGAGCCCTTTCTGAAATTTAGGAAGGCTAGATCGTAAATTTTCAAAGTAGGTTTGTGGTTACCCCTAGTTTTCTTTAAATAAAAACTAAAATCCCAAAATCTTGAGAAATTACTAGGGTGATAATAGAAACCAAGGCTGTGAACAAGGTTTATAAACAAAAGAAGAGAACTGGTAGGGAGATGCGCATGATTGTGTAGATTGGAGACTATGAAATGGATCAAGTCATCTTAGATATGGTGTCTGATGCAAATGTATTACCTAAGAGAACCTGGCAGAAGATGGGAGAGTCAAATTTGGAATGGTCCACTATTCAGCTACACATGGCTAATCAGCAGAATATCATTCCTCTTGGCAGGCTTCCGAAAGTTGTGGTAGACATCGTTGGAGTAATTTATGCGTTGATTTTGAGGTTATCCAAATTTTTCATGAAGCAGACCCCTACCCTGCACTGCTAGGATTGGATTGGGCCATTGATATGGGAGGCATCATCAATTTGAAGTGAAAAATTATGAGTTTTGAGAATAATGGTACCCGGGTGATAGTCCCACTAGATCCATCCAAAGGAGAATGATACACAAAACCAGTGCATGAAGGGGATGATGTTGAACATATCTATAATATGATCGCGTGGGGCAGAGAATGGATCAACCCTACAACTAATGGCATGTTCAACTGGGAGAAGGATAGCTCCTATTTTTCTTATTTTTATGGCGAAATGGAGAACTAGCAGAAGTGGTTGCCCAATGTCTCTATGTTGTGCTGCCTCAAGATCACAAATAAATTTTGGTGCATCTCCTCCGATGTAAGATAACTACCCTGCTTTGATGGTTCTGGTAGTGTCAAATAATTTTTGGAAGCATTGGAAAAATTTGTCGCAAAGGAATGAAGGTTGTGGGCGCTTGATTTTGCTATGCACGCAACTCCAACGTGTTGGTGGGAGATGCACAAGGGAACTTTATAGGACTGGGAGAAATGTAGAAAAATGATGATGTTTTTCTTTGAACCTCCATCCACCCCACCCATTGAGTTGTTTTATGGTCGAAGGGATCCACGAAGTAACCTGTCCATGTGGATGGAGGTATTCAATGAAAATACATGGAATGAATGGGTTCATAGGTTTGTCCACTCATTGGGACCGATACTTAATACTTGGTATCTAGAAGTTGAGCTACACCGATGTACTCGAGACTGGTTTATAATGAATTAATATTTCCTCACAAAATTTGGCTCTGTGGGTGGCTTGGGCAAATTTGATGAATCTCTCCAAGAAATAGATGCTTTGTTCTTTGACGAATCCTAGCCCCAAAAAGAGTGTGTTGCACTAGCCTAGGATGCGCAGATGAAAGACATCGTCAAATGTAGAAATATATTGATCGAGGATAATGAGGATGACCCAAGTAATGTTAAAAACCTAGAATCAGAAAGAGAGCACATAGTTGCAGGGCCCACGCTAGGGACGGTGGATGTTACTAAACCTCTTAAATTGAAGGAAGTCAACATTTGGACAGAAGATCACCCCAAGTTGGCCAATATTAGGGACTACTGGGATGATGATACATTAGGAACAATTGCAGAGGTATTGACAGAGTATATGGACTTGTTTCCTACAAATTTCTCTGAGTTGAAGATAATTGTAGGGGACTTGGGTGTTATGAAGATTATTCTAAAATGAGATGCGTGTCATGTTAAGAAATGCCCATATCGCTTGAGCCCAAAATATAAGAAGAAAGTGAAGGAAGAGTTATAAAATGTGGTGAAAGCATGTCTCATTGAACCGGTCGAACAATCTGATTGGGTAAGCCCAATGATGGTTTAGGAGAAAAATACCAAAGGAGAAATAAGGATTTGTGTAGATCTACGCAAGTTGCATGATGCATGTGTGAATGAGCCCTTCCCTACTCCGTTCTATGATGAAATCCTGGATAATGTTGGAGAACAAGAAGCTTATTTGTTTACTAATGGATTCTCGGAATATCATTAAATTAGAATCACACCTAAATATCATAGCAAGACTACGTTTGCCACAAAATGGGGGTCTTTTCAGTACAATGTCATGCCATTCGGATTGAAGAATGCGCCAGCCATCTTCTCATGCGTGGTAGTGGCTGTGTGCAAATAATTCATGGAAAAATTCTTGGAGGTATATTTTGATGACTGGAGGTGTTCGGATTGGTAAAAAACCATGTGTCAAACCCGCACATGACGTTTGACACCTGTAGAAAGCACTAGATCTATTAATCTTAAGAAGTGTACATTTTGCGTGACTTTTGGAATTCTTTTAGGGAATATAGTATCTCAACAAGGATTGATGGTAGACCCAGCCAAGATCGCGGTTATCATCAACTTATAAATTCCTACCAATGAGAAACAACTACGCTCTCTCTAGGACACACTGGTTATTACAGGAAGTTTATAAAAGGGTATGATCTGATCACTGCTCCAATGGAGAAGTTGCTAAAGAAGGATGTCGCATTTTTCTAGGATGACCAATGTTAGAAGATCTTTGAGATACTAAAGGAGAAAATGGTTGCTGCACCTATCTTAATATTCCCAGACTGGTCGAAGGTTTTTCATGAGCATGTGGATGCATCTAGTATAGCACTTGGGGTTGTTTTAACACATCGAGGAGAAGGAGACATTGATAACCCAGTGAATTTTGCTAGTATGAAGCTCTCCAGTGCAAATCACAACTACTCAACTACAGAAAGGGAAGGATTCACCATGGTATACGTGCTGCAAAAGTACCGACACTATCTGCAAGGAGGGAATTTCAAAATATTCACTGATAATTCTACTTTGAAATACCTGGTCAATAAGCCTATGTTGGGAGGGGATATTTGTAGATGGCTATTTCTTTTTCAGGAGTATGACTTTGAGATTATTGTGAAGCCTAGAACACTGGATGCTGGGCTTGATCATCTGTCATGAATTGAGAATGGGGAAGAACCAAGCAGTCTGGAGGAGGGGTTAACAGAAGCGTAGATCTTCACTATCAAGGTTGTTTATGACAACTTTTTTGATATTATTCATGTTTTGACCATGAAAACAACACCTACAGAATATTCAATCCAGCAAAAGAACGATTTGGTTGCACGCACAACTGTTTTCACCTTGATTGCAGGTTAGTTGTATAAATTAGGAGCAGATGAAGTACTAAGGAGATATGTATTGGAACATGAGCGATAGGGTATATTGGTTGAGGCTCATGGAGGAGTGGTAGGAGGCCACTATGCTGGGAAATTCACTGCATAGAAGGTGTTTCATGCTGGGTTATGGTGGCCCATGCTACACTGTGATGCACGGGCATACCCTCGGGCCTATGATTCATGTCATTGAACATGGAAGCCTTTGCACAGAGATGAAATGTCCCTACAACCTCAAATGGCCTTGCAGGTATTTGAAAAATGGGCTATAGATTTTTTTGAACCAATCAAAGCTCCTGGAAAGAAGACTGGAACACGTTATATCATTACTGAAACTAGTTATGTAACTAGATAGGCATATGCGAAGGAAGTTATGAACTGTAATGCAGATGTTGTTGAACACTTCATCTTTGAGAAAATTTTGACCAGGTTTGGATGCCCAAGGATTTTGATGAGTGATAGAGGTACACACTTTGTTAATGAAACAATTGAAGATTTGACAGAGGATTTCCAAATCCATCACAAGAAGAGTACCCCCTATCACTCAAAAGAAAATGGCACATTAGAATCTTTCAACAAGATTTTGGAGCACCCGCTCACAAATATCTGTAATTTCGACCAATATGATTGGAATGTGTGCATCCCTTCTATGTTATGGGCTTACAAGAAAACATGAAAAGAGTTGACGGGAAAAACACCGTTCAAGCTAGTCTATGGGAAGGAAGCCATCATTCCAATGGATTATATTGTCCCAAAGCTGTGCATTAAATATTTTACTAATATGGCCAAGCCTGACATTATGGAGGAGTGATTGGCGCAACTCATTTCCTTAGAAGAAGATTGGTTTATTGCTAACTTCCATCAACAAGTTTAGAAGGCGTGAGAAAAATCCTAACATGGCAAGCACATCATGCAGAAGGTGTTCAAGGAGGAAGACTTGGTATTGCTATATGATATTAAGTTTGCACGCCACCCAGGGAAGTTCAGAAAGCATTGGTTGGGGCCATATGTTGTGTTAGGTCCCTGTAATTTGGCAGATTGGCAGTGACCAAATAGACAAGGGTAATATCAAACCAAATTTGGAGTCCTAGGACCTAGCCTTCCTATACTTAGAGAGGGCTCTCTCTATATTTGTATAAAATATATGACTTGTTTGTTTTAGGATGTTGATTTTAGGATAGTTAAAATGATAGAGTTTGATTTTTTGTTTTTTTTGGTTGGGTAGGTTGTCAAGAAGAATGGATAGAGTAAGATAAATTCAAACCATTGGGCTATGGGGTCTATGAAAGGCTTAAAAATGACAACAATGAATCAAGGGTGTTTCATAGGGAAAGTTAACAAAGCCAAATGGATTTTAGTAGCTTATGTGAGTTAAATGAACATTAAATTTGTGAACATAGTAGGTTTAAAGGGAAATTAAGAATATATTAACAAATATTATAAAAATAAGGGCTTTCAATATCACTATGCTTAATAAATAACCAAAGGAGAGGGCACACCATAAACTTCTTTGGTCAAACTTCACCAAGTAAACTTTAAAATCAACAATCCAATAAACCCTAGAGAGTAGGGAAATCCTAAATTCTCTAGTTATTCACCTTCAGAGAAAGAAAACATGTAATATAACACATTAGTAATGATTAAAGAGTAGGGACCTCCTAAATTCCTTAATCCAACTATAAACTACCTTCAAATTAACTATTCAAGATGGACTAAAGGATAGTGCAAACCATAAACTTCTTTAGCCAAACCCTAATTAGTAAACTTCAAAGAAAAGGCCTTAAAAAAATGTTTTAAGCTACACCAAAGGACAATGCATACCATAAAATTCTTTGGCTTGACTCCATTGAACCATTCTTAAGAAAACAAGATAAGTGGAACTAGAGGGAAAACAAGAATTCTCCAATCAGACCTAGGAGAGGAAAACATATAAACAACAGAAGGTAAATAGAATTAAGGTGCCTCTCAACAACATATCTTAATCTAAAATTTATACTCTGTCATAAGGGAAAGATGCACAATATGGAAAACATAATAATACAAGTACTAGATTAGAACAACATCACCATTATCAAGATTCATGAATCCTATGAATGTGCATGCTCCACTGCCATTCAAATCAAAACATTCATGAAACTCCAAAGCTAATTTATTCACAACTCCAAGTCTATGATATTGAGCTCAACAATCAACCAACAAAATTATGAAGTCTTACATGTATTATTTAACGTCCAAATGATGAATTAAACCCTATCTAGGCTTTTAGAAGTCATTAATTACATAATAAATTCATTTGACCATTGAGACCATGCAAGGCCCAAGGCACAAATATCCCAAACTCATTAAATGAAAAAATAACTTCTAACATAACTTCTAAGATAACTTTGGAGTTATTTATCTTCAAGCCCTTCAAAATACATTTTTCAATAACCTATGATGTTTTTTGTTGACTTTCAGGAAAGGGTGTAGTGCAAAGGTACAAGGGCGCAACAGGAGGCCAACGGTGCAACACCAAAACCAGAAAAATTTCCCTTCTTGCATCTGAGTTGTGGAGGCCTTCCCGGTGTCCAAATGAGCTCCATGATAGCTGACTAGAAAGCATGTCCTGTCACATTTCCAGATCTGCATTTAGGTTCAAGATTGGTGCCCATTTTCCTATTCAAAAATCCATTCTCCCAAGACTGCTAAGGGTGCAACGCCAGTGCTGAAAAGAGGGCAAAAAGGTTTTTTTTAGGTGGTTTTTTGCCCTTTTCAGGGACCAATTTTGCTCCAAATGACATGAAATTTTCTATGGATGATGTAATTTCCATGAGGATCATGAATATTTAATCCATTTTTCATTCGAGTGCCCCAAAAAAGAGCACAGCGCCAGTGGCGCTGTGTGTTTGGCCCTTTTATCTGCTAGCCAAACAGTCAAAAATCAAAACTTGCACCAAAGTGCCAAAATTTGGAATTTACCTTGCTGATCATGATTTGGATGCTTGGAGGGATACATCAGCAATGATATCCAGTTTCTCCTTCTCCTTTGCCTCATTTTTTGCTTGAATATTTGCAAGGGCTCTTTTGAGCTTGGCCCTTGCAATTATGTTCCTCATGGCATAATGTCTTGCCATCTTCTTTTGCAGGTCAATGTCTCTTTTTCCATTCTCAAGTTGACCTTCTAGGTGCACATTGACTCTTTCTATCCAATATTCTCTATCATAGCTGATTTCCATGGCAAGCATCTCACTTGGAGTGAGCTTCTCTCCCAACTCTGTCTCTTTCTCTCTTTCCCGAGCTAAGGCCTTCTTCAACCCAATTGTCCTTGGCCTCTTCCTAGGAATTTGTTCTTACTCATCTTCATTGTCATCAAGAGTTCCTAAGGTCTCATATAGCATAGCCTTTTCTTTTCCAGCCTCTTTCCGAGCTCTGATAGCTTTGACCTCACTGATGGATTTCTCTATTTCTAACTGTTGGTTTTCTACCTCAAGAAAGTTGATCACATTATTTTCCTTGCCAATATTGGTTTGTAGCTCCCTGGCCATCCTTGATCTTGATCAACATGTTTGTAATCCTCTCCTCATCATCACTCTCAAGGTCAATAAGTTGAAACCCTTGCTTAGTTTCATGTTCACCCTCTTTTTCAACAATGACCTGCTCTGCAACCTTTTCCTTGCCCTTATCAAGTTGTTTTGTTGATGATGAAGGTAGGGCCCCTTCCACAATCTGTGGAGCAAACACCTTCCTATGACCTCTTTGATATGTCAAAGCAAAAGGATCTATTCCAACCATCTTAGTGTCATCTGTCTTACTATCCTCATCACGGTTTGATGTTGTGGTGTCATGAGATGAGGGTGAAGGGATGTGGGAAGGTGATGAAGGAGGATCATCAAGAGGTGAAGGAATGTGAGTGGATGGTGATGCATGAGTAACAGGAAGTGATTTAGAAGTAGGAATGGGAGGATGAGATGATGAAGGTATATCTTGCTAATGTTGGCCTTGTGGAGTAGTGAACACCTCATTGGCAATGAAGGTCTCCCATGGAATGCCTTTCTGTTGTAGTTGGTGCATAACCACCATCTTGATAAGTGAGTGATGAAAAAATCTTTGCATTTGCTAAGGATAATCTCTCTTTTGCACTATTTAGGCCATTTTTTCAATGCTTATGTAAAGGTAATATGGTATATGCAACATCCTCACTCTAGTAAAATGCATAAGAAGCCTGATGTGGTATGAGTAGAGGCGGGAGAACATTCCCTCACATGTGAAATACTTCATGTTTATTCTCATAATAGGTGCATATCTATCAAGAAGATGAGAAAATGGGAAGATGGACTTGTGGTAATATTTATACCTAGGTTTTAGGTAGGGTTCAAAGTAACTCATGTCTAGGCTTGCTTTCTTGAACCACTTTTCCCCCACACATGGTATTCTTGTAGCATTTTCAATGGCATCTATAGACAGATCAAATGTCACCCCAGCATTATTAACTTGCTTTTCATGAAAAGTAATAATGAAAAGTCTTGTTAGCTCAGGGTGGTTTTGTACTTGCTGCACCTTCTCACAAAAATCAAAGCAGCCTACATGTTTGAAACATGAAACAGTAAGGGGAGATGCCATGAGTTCCCTTGTATTGAGGGGTTCAAATTTGTTTATATTGCCTCCTTTATGATCATGCCTCCTTGGAATTTGGGCATAAACACCATTGCCACTGTCCTCTCCCTTAGACATGTTGTAAACTCTGCTTTTCAAAACCCTAGGGCCGATGTCAAAGGAGATGAAGGGAAGGTAATGAAAAGGGAAGCTTTGCAAGTAAATGGAATGAGTGAATGAAGGGAATGTGTGTATGGGAAAGCTTAGATGAGTGAGAACCCTTGAGCATTGTAATAACCCTTTTTTATGACTGTTTTTCTTCAAGGAGGATGAAACAATGGATGAAACAGTAATTTCAAACTTAAAACCTAGGGTTTGATTAGGGTTTAATTTACATTGACTTAGAAGTGATCAAAATAACTTGAAGATAGGGTTCAAGTGATGTAATTACCCTTTCAGAGAGCTTGGATGACCTTAGCAAATATTTGGAGGAAGTTTGAAGTGATTTGGATGGCCTCAACCCTCAAAAACCCCTTTTTTTCAAGCGCGCACCGCCAGTGCTGAGGGCGCAACACCAAGACTAAGGGTGCAGCGCAGGTTCTGAGCCCACAACGCCAAGGCAATTTTTTTTGGGTCATGTCGGGCAAGAGCTTAGCGCTATGTTAAGGGTGCAGTTCCCACTTCCAAGCACAGAATTCCTTCACAATATCAATGGAGGAAAAATGAATGGGCGTAGCACCTTCTCCTAGGCGCGCAACGCCAGTCTGAGCATTCAACGCCAAGACACTTTGCCAAACTTCACTAAAAAAACTCACAAATGTTTCTCTTCTGAATGATCTCGATCTCTTGAAAGGAAAAAGTGACTCCTTTGAAGTGTAAGATGTGCTTTATAGGAAAATGGAATTTGATTTAATTTGGTAAAACCCACTTTCTAATGTTTTAAACCCCTTTTTCCTTTTTCATTAACATTCTTTGACACTTTTTTTTGTAGGTTAGCTGAATTCATGAAATTGACTCTTCTTCACTCATTGAGGCTTGACATGTGTATTTTTACAACTTTGGGATTCAAACATACAATATCATCTTCAAAACCTTATCTTGTTTCCACCATGGAGCTCAACTTATGATTTTCACCTTCTCTGAACACTTTCTTCAAAACCCTATGTGTCTATAGCTATTTTGTAGCAATCATTAGTGTTGTCTTCTAAGTTCTCTATAGACCTTTCAAGTTAATTCATTTATATCTAGTTCACCTCACCTTTTTCCATATTCCATCAATATTTTCTGACAAACTTTCTTCATGTTTGGCCTTGTGTGCCTCCTCCATGTCATTTCTACAAGTGATCACTATTTTGGCACTCAACTGGACCATCAAGTTCAAAAACCTAGTTCTCTACAAGACCAATGTGTTCCCCTTTCCTTGGCTTAAATTTTTTTTCATTCAGGAGTAGAGAATCTACCTTATTAGTACCTTCTGCTGACACAACTTTCAACACTCCTGAAGAAGTGCCAAAATTTTTCCATTTTTCTCATTTGCAGACTTTGAACTGATGAGGTGATCTTCTTTGGAAATATTTTAGGTCCTTCTTGAATAACCATGTCTTGAAATTCTATTCCATTTGAGCCAGATTATAGCAAAGGAAAAGAAGTGCCTAAAACATCCAATGATGACCGTAAAACATGTAAAATCCCTAATGACCTAATGGGAGGGTCCTTTGACCTGATTTTGACTAAAATTTTACCTGGAGATCTTCAAGTGAAAACATAGTATGGTCAAAAGTGCTGCATTGAAGATCCAAAATACAATATACTTGATTTATCTAAAGAGCCAACATAGATAGTTTTGAGACCATTAATGCTTGAGGGACTTGGGGAGCATGGGATAAAGGTTTTATGAAGGTAAGAAGGATGAGAATGAGAGGAATAAGCCTATAATGAGTCTTCTAAGAGTAACAGGGTGGCTTTGGGAATACCAAATGAGGAATAGCGAAAAAGATTTTATAAGGATAATGAAGGCAGTGAGATTTCTGAAACTCAAGATATTCAACGAATATTGTTTTTAGAAATCTATAAACATCCTATAGTCATCTAAATATAGTGAAAAAAAATGATGACTAATAGTGGCTCCACTTGGGTAGGGAAACTCATTTCAAGAGGTGTCAAGAACCTTAGATCTCAGATCTTTGATTTTGCAGATGAGGTGCCTTACATGCTCACTGATTTTTCTGCCTTTTGCAATGATGATCTTGTTGATGTTCTTGGAAGCTATGATATTAATCTGAAAAACATGATTGCTTCAATATCAACTCTACCTACCCATCATACTTTTCCTAACATTTTCTCTTCATTTGGGTGCACTTGGATTTGCAAACCCTTGACATCATTTATTTTAAAGCATAAAAACTATATATGTCTACCCTTATTACTTCCAAGAGCTCAGATTAGGCTTATGAGCTCTTTTATTCTCTACCTAATCTAGCTATCTCTCAAGGTTAAACAATTTGACAGATATTCATTCTCTAATCTACTAACATGAAGTTCAAAACATGACCAAATCAAGGTTAAGAAATTTGATTGGCCAAGAGCTGTGGAATTTTGGATAGGTTGCACACAGATTTTATTTTTGCACAAGTAAAACAAGAAATTTGAGGGCTATAATCTTGAATTTTTTATTCATCCCTCTCTTCTTTGGTTCAGATTTGAGCTTTGGGAACCAGCATCTTTTCCTAACCTAGTCTAATGATAAGCGAAGTTTGAATGGTTTGGGAAATCTTCATTTTCTAATTTATCAGCAAAAATATAAAACATGTTCAATCATGGTTAGGCGGTATGACTAAACAAGACTTTTCTTCCTAAAAAGTAGTGGTGTTTGGACTTGCACACTTTCAGACATATTCTTTTTTGGTATGGGGCTTTACCTCTTCTTTTGATCTACCCTATTTTTCTTCCTTTCAATGTTTTTTTGTTTTCATTTTTCTGATATCCTACTCAAGCAATGTTATGTACAATGAAAAAAGCTTTAAACTAATAACTTCAACAAAAATAGTGCTTGAGCATCCTGCCATTAACAGGACCTCCAAAAAACTCTGTTCCATCCATTTCTTGTAGAAAGAATGCATTGTTACCTCTTACTGAATGGATGATGTACGGGCCTTTCCGTAAATTTTCAAATTTTCCACACTTCCATTTGTCCTCTCTTCTTGAATCCCACTTCAGCACTTTGTCTCCAATCTAGAAATTATTTTCCTTGGTCCTCTTATCAAAAAGTTTCTTGATGCTCTCTTGCACTGCTTGTGTTTTGTTGTATACTTCTTCCCCTGATTGCTGCAAATGAATGGTTTGGTTCAGCCTCCTTTGTATATCATTCTCCTCTGATTGTACCTCTTGAAGGAGCTTCATCACTCGGACTCCCAAGGATGTTGGAAAAACTACATCCATGCCATACACTAGCTGATAGGGAGATATGTTAATTGATTTCTTGTTTTTTAATTTGTTTGCCCATAGTGCATGCACTAATTTGCTGTACCATGACTTTTTGTTATCTTCCAACAACTTCTTGATGATGTTTACCAAACTTTTGTTAGAGGAATCAGCCAGCCCATTACCTTGAGGGTAATAAGTTGTATAATTCCCTAATGTGATGTGATACTTGTGGCGAAAGTCCACCATTCTCTTGGACTTGAATGCAAAAAAATTATCAGTGATGATCTTTCTTGGATAGCGAAATCTGGACAATATGTGATTTTCAAGGAATTTGATGATTACCAAGTCAATGGATATCCTTGAAGGGGTGGCTTCTATTCATTTGGTGAAATAGTAAGTTGTAGTGAGGATCCATTTGTGTTGGGCAGAGGAGGAAGGGTGGATTTCTCCAATGAAATATAAACCCCACCATTGAAAAGGAGTTTCAATGCTGATAGGGTCTAAAGGAAAAGGCAGTAGTTTTCTCTTTCCCTCAAAAATTTGGAATTTATGGCAAGTCACTACAAGATTTTGGATATCAGAGAACAGAGTGGGCCAATGGAAACCAGCTCTAAGGATTTTGTTGGCAGTAGTTTTCCAATAGAGATGACCTCCACACTCTCCTTCATGAAACTCATGCATGATTCTATCTACATCATCTTCAAGTAAACATTTAAGGAAGATACCAACATAATTTTTCCAATATAAAGCTTTATCTAGGATGCAAAAATTTGCAGCCTTTTGTTTCAAGAATATGGCCTTTGTTTTGGAAAAACTAGGAAGAGCATTTAGACTAAAAATCACATGTAATATGTCAGCATACAAGAGTGAGTTTAGAAATTCTTCTTCAATAGGTGGAGTCGCCAGATCCTCTTGTTCATCCAAGGAATGTATCATGTTTATGTCCAATGCCTGAAAGTTTTCTTCAGCATCAGTTTGGCCAATCCTTGCCCTTTTATTAGCTTGGTGCGCTTGATTTCCAAATCATACTCTAAGATGATAGAAATCCACTTACCTCTTTTACCATCAGGATCCTGAGTTAGTATGTCCTTAACAATTGCATGGGGAACAAAAGCAATGATATATGAATGAAAAATGTAAACTCTGGAATCTTTTAAGGCTTTGATTAAGGAAAAATCTTGTTTCTATATGATTTTATAGTTCAAAGGTGCATCTCTTAGTGCCTTGATGAAGAAAGATATGGGATGTTCTTGTGTAGCAATACTGCAACAATTGTGTGTTCTGATGCAAATTAGAAGATGAAAAAATCCTTGGTAAAGTCAGGACTGATTAGAACTAGTGTTTAGGTAAGTGCTTGTTTTACCAGTTCAAAGGATTTCTTTGATTCTATGGTCCATTTGACTCCTATTTCTCTTCTGAGCATGTTTGTAATGTTTCTTAGGAGTTCTGAAAGGTTTGGTATGAACCTTCTTAAGAAGTTGATCTTTCCAATGAAGGATTGCGGTTCTTTGATGTTTCTAGGGTGACTGAACTACAGTATACCTTCAATCCTTTTGGGGTAAATCTTGATCCCTTCTTCAGATATGACGTGGCCTAAAATTTTTCCTTCTTGAAGAACAAACTGAGTTTTCTTGGGGTTCAAAGATAAACCACACTTTATACATTTTTCAAAGACTTTTCTTAAGTGAGCTAGGTGTTCTTCATCAGTTTTTGAGTAAACAGTGATGTCATCAAGATATATGAGAATGAAGTAGCCTATTTCTTCGGAAAAATCAATGTCCATGGCTCTTTGAAAAGTGGCCCCGACATTCATTAACCCAAAATAAATTTTAACATACATGAAGGTGCCCCAAGGTGTAGTGAAGGTGGTTTTGTGCTGATCACTTGGAAGTACTAGCACCTGATTATACCCTGAGAAACCATCAAGAAATAATATTATTTTGGAGGCTACCACCCTTTTCAGTATATGATCCATCTTAGGTAAAGGGTAGTTGTCTTTCATGGAGACTTTGTTCAAATTTATAAAGTCTATGCACAACCTAATTTCCCCTGTTTTCTTCCTCACTGATACAGGGTTTGAGACTGATTCCGAGTACCTGAGTAGGAATATTATTCCAGCATTATACATCTTTTTTATTTCTTTCTCAACTAGAAGCATTAGGACAGGGTTTATCCTAGGCAACTTCTTCTTGAATGGTTTCTACTTTTCCTTGAGAGGAATCTTGTGCCGAATGATGTTTGTGTCATAGGACTTCAAGTCCTCATAGCCCCATGCAAACACATCTATAAATTCTTTGAAAAGCTCAATCTATTTTTGTTTTATAAGAGCTAGTAGTGTTTTGGACAGTTTTATCATCTTAGTTTCCACTTCACTGCCTATGTTGAATTCTTCTACATCTGTTTCAGTGGATTCCATATTAGGCTTCCTCGCAACATCATTGAAATCAAACAATTCTTCTAAGGGGGAAAGTGCTCTTGGCAATAAGTTACCTTTGAATTGTAATACCTCAAGGTCTCTTTTGTCTAAGTCTTCAAACAATTCTGCCTCAAGAGGGTGTTCTAGCAGATTTACAACAACATCATAGGGTGGCTCAGTTTTGTGTGTCTGCTCTTCAGCAAAGCAGTCCTCTTCATGCGCTAAGTCTAATTTTGGCATCTCAAATTCATTTTTGGATTGAAGGAAGTCTTCAATGTTTTTTTCACCTTCAAACACTTGCCAATAATCTATGTTATCAAGGACTGTAGGTTTGTTTTTGACCTTTACCATGTATGGTTCATTGGCATGAGGTAGTTGGCAAGTGTTGGCAACAAAGGCTAGTTCATTTTCAAGGCTGTTTTGAGTTCTTGGGACAGAGGTAAGTTCATATTTTTCAAATTTTTTGAGCAGGTCTAAGGCAACATTCCTATACTCTCTTAGCCTAGGGTTTTTGGCTGAATATTCTCCTTTGATTTTCCTAATGATTAACTTAGAATATCCTTGAATAGAAATCTTCTTAGCTCCGATAGTTTTCAGCATTTGTAACCCTAAGAGAAGAGCTTCATACTCTGAAATATTGTTTGTATATTGAAAATCTAGCTTTTAAGAGTGACCTTCATTGGTGTTGTGTATCCAAACACCTACTCCTCAATCAGATTTTCCACAAGAGCCATCAAAGCTCATGTTCCAAAGGGTTTCAAGTTCAGATTCGCCATTATGTTGTTCTTCATGGCAGCTATGGTTTTGGATGTTATGTTCTTCATCTTGTGTTTGGTTTGATTGTTCTGATAGGTCTAGCTCTTCCTCCTTTTCATTTATTTGTTCATTAATGTCATCTTCATTATACAATATAAATGTGTCAAGGTCTGAATGGATAGAATATAGAGGGGATTTGTTGGGCCTATTTTGGCTTCTTACCATGTATTTCATGTGATATTCTCTGTATAGTCTTCTTGTTTGGTTAAAGACTGGAATGGTAGCATATGTCATGTCCATTTGGATTTTTCCTTGGAGTTTGGCTCCCCATGATCTAGATAAAAGCATGCCATACTTTGGGGGAATGTCGACCACTACAATATCCATGACTAGGCTCTTAGCTGGTATTTGTGCCATATTGACACATAGATCTTTGATCAGACCCAGGAATTTAACTCTGCTTGAATAAAAAGAGTACAATTCTTTGTATGGTTTGGTTATTTCAAGGCCTAATCTCGCCATCAATACCTTTGGCATGAGGTTGTGTGAAGCACCAGAGTCTAGCATGACATTGTGTAGGATTTTGTCATGAATGTTCAAATTGACATAGAATGGAGACACAAATCCCTCTTGGAACTTTCCTTCTACCTTTGATCCAAACAACAACTATGGCTTGTCATCAGTTAGATTTAGAGTATCAGTGTCATTTCCTATGTTTAAAGCCTTCAAAACTTGACATCTATATACATCTAGAGAGACTAGTTTAGTAAGGGGTATGGCTATTTTGATCTTGGCAATTTCTCCCTCAATACTGAATGGTGTTTGTGTTCTTGGTATATCTACATCAATTTTACCATACATGGTGTTTTCAACAACTCTAGCTTGCTGATTTTTGTTTGGGATCTCAGTTAAAGCAGTTTTTTCAGGGCCATTAGTTGATGTACTAGGGCAGCTTTGGTCACCATCATGTTGGTTGTTCTTGTTTTTGCTTTGATCAGGATTCTTAGCCATTATGTTGGAATTTTCTGTTGTCTTTTTAGGAATGTTTTTAGGGGTCTTCCTAGCAAAAATTTATGGTTTATTCCTCTTGGGGATGTCTTTTTTTTTCCTACTTCTAAGGTCATACTTCCTATGAACCTCCATGATAGCTTTTCAAACCCTAGTTTGTACTCTTCAGAATCCTCATATGTACTTCTAGTTTGGTTTGAGGAAAATAGACCTTGCTCTTCTTCTGTGAGAAAAACAACATCCTCACTATCAAAGCCTATTAGATTCACATGGTTTTCTTCCGACTCTTCAGTCTCTCTTTCCTCTTCATCTACATAGTTTTCTTGGAAAGGAGGTCTAATTTTTTGGTCATTTTCTCTTTGTCTGATTTGAGGAGGGTCCCTTCTGAAGTTTTGGTTTCTGTTTATGTTTTGAGGGTTTTCTTGGTTTTCCATAGGGGGTTCTCTTTCATTCAAGTTGATTCTCTCCATCATCCTTGCTATAGGGTAAACTGCTTGGGTTGTTGGTTTTAAAATATCCCTCTCAGGGCTTTCCGGTGCCCGAGGAAGACAGTAAGAATAGCTATGTTGTTCAAAAAGATGGCATGAGCATGTTCATATCAACTTGAAATAACTTGAAGGAATACAATAGAGAATTACCTCTTTGACAGTCTTGGAGTCCCTTGGAGAGCGCTGCGCAGTGAAGCAAGAGTCCTTCTTCACCGGCTCCAAATCTTAGTCCTGCAATCAGTCAAAGAACCCGTGTAATTTCTAACATAACATGTATCCTATCAATTAAATCAATACACAATAAACATCTAGATTATACGCATCTGAGCCATTCATATCATACTATGTAAATGTTCAAATAATAATGACAATATTAAGCATTGAATGGACAAAACGAACACAGTTCTATTGATTTTGAAAGAAGGAGGATTACAACCGTCGGTTGTACCAAGCCCTCCTCAGTCTCCCAATCTCTCTTATCTCTCAAGTGAAGAAGTCCAAGTCAAAAAGCTCTCTAGGAACCTCTTTGACTCTTGGCCTTCACAATGTAACACTATTCTCTATTCCACAAGTATACAAGAACCTTGAGCAATCCTTCGACCTTCAATTAAGAGCCTTCAACTCCTTTTTATAGGAGAGGGAGAAGGCCATTGTTGCCCTTATCTTTCCACTAGTTTGGAATGGAAAAAACTTAGATGTTTCTTTGATCTCTATGCTTTTTCCTCCTTTGGAGTTCAGTCTTCTATGGCAATGACCAATAATGAACTGGTGCTTCTGCAGTTTCCTTTGTGAACTGACTCCTTTGTGAGGGAAATTCGGAGATTCAAATCATTCTCCGCGCTCTTTTCCTGATTCAAACTTAAAACACGGGTAACTCTTCCCTCCAGTGTAAACAGAGCGTTGCCCTAGTCACTAACGCGGCCAATACACTGATTGCCTACGTTATAACGCTCTTGTTCTGTTCTATATAGGCGTTACCCTGGTAGAAATAGGTTTAATTCAGGTCTTTGTACTTCTTCCATATTTTTCTTCCCCTTTGAGTTGATGAGGAGGTATTTTGACCTGTAACAGATGCCCCCTAAAGTGTGAGGTCAGAGACGAAGACGATGGCCGAAATACTTTATAACTTGTAGAGATAGAGAGATTGAAAGACTGAGGAAAACCTGAAACAACAAAATATGTCAGAAAATATAGTATTTGCCTTGAGTCGGGCATTTCCCATGCTCAGTAGCTTAAACAACATGATTTCTCTAGAATAGAGATATGAAGAATCTTTCCACCAATAGGCACAATGTGGAAGTGTCTGTCATAACAGGATCAAGCTAAAGAAGCTGTCTCCATAAACAATATCACAACTTGGGGAAGGAAACACAACTTTAATGATGCAGCCTTTGCCCCAAGGTCTTGATCGCCGATTCACTTAAACTGCATATTTATCAACATGTGAATGAAGGAGTTGTCGTCGAACATGCGAGAAATCGTCTGATTACCAGTCAATAATGAAAACTGTTAACAGACGCGAAGGTGGCCACCCATAATGATGATGTCCTAAGATGCCCAGTACAATCTAGCGAGTGTGAATAAAAGGTGTTGAAGTCGAACACTCATAGAATCATTCGACCAGGAGCCAATGATGAAGACCCCTGATCAAACACAAGAGTACCTGCCACTGATGTATGCAAGTATCCGGGTACTGATGTGTTTCTGGATCAACTGCCTAGATAAGGTGTTGAAGTCGATAGGAAGTGATCTGTTGAAAGGTAGGCACTGAGGCGTCCTACATCAGTCAACATGAAATGGAAACCAACTGATTTCGTTTATGATTTGAGATGATGAAGAGTAAATGGGGACGTCAAACGACAAATGATTTCTGGCATAATGAGCGGTTTGGTTGATAACAGGAGCAGTAGATAACGAGATCTTCTTGAACAATAGAAGGCACTCTAGCAGGGTACTAGGCAGTTGAGGCTTAATGAACACCAAAGAGTGTGTTATAATTTTACCGGTGCAGGGACACTGGGAAATGAAGGCTAATACTCATAGATGGTAGGGTTCTGCTGGCTGCGAAAGAATTTTATGGGAAGTGCCATGTTCAAGAATTTTACTGCCAAATCGACCTTTTTTGAAATGTAACAAAGGTAGTATCCGTTTTGTCCAAATTTTTCCCCATCTGATTAAGTTTAACGAGTCCAGACGAGTAAACTCGGTGAATTTTTCATGTTTAAAGAGTCTGAAAAATGTTAGGAAAGACAACTCTATGTCCCATCTGATTAGGTTTAACGAGTCCAGATGAGCAAACTCGGTGAATTTTTCATGTTTAAAGAGTCTAAAAAATGTGAGGAAAGACAACTCTGTCCGCATCTGATTAAGTTTAACGAGTCTAAATGAGAAAACTCGGTGAATTTTTCATGTTTAGAGAGTCTGAAAAATATCGTAAAAGTCGACTCCATTGGGGTACCTTTGTCATGTCTTGATAACCGGGCACGGCAAAGGGATAATAGTAAGCCCGAAACAGTTCATTTTCCGTAAGTTAGTCCATCGAATCCGGAAAGATGAGAAAGCTATGTTCGATAGACGTCTACCTCATTTTGTTATGAGTACGAGGAGATGGAGTAAACTCAGAACTTTTTGTGAAATTTTAACGAGTCCAACAAAGAAAACTCGGTACCTCCGGGAAATTTTAACGAGTCACGCAGAGAAAAATCGGTTACTTTTTCTGTTTAAAGAGCTTTGAAAAAGAGGAAAAGAATGGATCCTTGTTCTCTGTCTTGGTAGTTTAACGAGCCTGACAAAGGTGAATCGGGATTTTTTCGGTTTTATGAGCTAGAAAAATATTCCTAAAAAGAATGCTCAGTACTTCTCCATAGTTTTAACGAGTTTGAAGAAGAAAACTCTAGGTTTTTTGGATTAACGAGCAAGAAAAAGACCTACAAAAAGAATGCTCGGTATCAACTTCGTGTAATTTTAACGAGTCCGAAGAAGGGAACTCAAGGTTTTTCGGATTAACGAGCAAGAAAAATACCGTAAAAAGAATGCTTGGTAAAACATGAGTATGTCTGCTCATAAATCTTGATCCCTTATTAGAACATCAGTACCACATCTCGAGAGTTGCGACACATGCGCAGCAAGAAATCACAACTTTGCCGACTACCTTAAGAGAGTCATGCCCCAGAATTTGCTATAAGAAGGTCAGAAGACTTTCATTTTCACTGTTTTGAGTGCTGTGAAGAAGCTCTGGGGTGAAAAAGGGGTGAAAATTTCAGCTGACGATTACGGTCAATCCGGGCAACAGTTTTCTATTCCGCAAGATCCAGGTAAGAGCTAGAACCTCCTGCTATCATTTAATTGTCATTTTATTAGTTTTTGCTGGTTCAAAATTAGGAAATTTTGAGGCCCTAGAAAAATATTTGTGCCTAACGCGGGTCAGGAGTACAATAGGCGCGTTAAACGCACAACCCGTGAAGGGGTTCCGCGTTAGAACGCTCTGTTTTATACTAGAGCCAGCGTTAGGCGCACCGTGTTTTCTAACAACTCAATTTTTCCCATTTTGAAGTGGTCCAGGCAAGTTTTAATCGGTTGAAAATGTTGCATTTGCAGGTGTTCAGCTGTTAATCATGAGTATCTGGCGAGAGAGAGAACATGAGCGGGAAGAACGAGATATGGTGATGGATGCGGCGAGCTTAATGGCTCTCCAGAGGTGCGGATTGGTCAAGTATGCCCGTTTAGAACTGATGAGGGGTCAAGAGGACCTCCTGAGGTGGCTGATCCAGCAGTGGGACGAACGGCATCATGTATTTCGGATTGGGGGCAATGAGCTCGCAATATAAAATGATGATGTGTACTTTTTGACCGGCTTATCATGTCGTGGGGCGAGGCCCAATTTGACGGGGTCCTGAGCTGACCCTCGTTCCACTACTGATCTGATCCATGCGCAATGCATACGTGGCACCCAGGCTGTGAGTAACCGGATACCTATTGCATAGGTGACTTTGAGACCACTGCGGTCTATACTATGGATGATTTTTCGCTTGGAAGGTGCCAAGATTCAGCATGTGGCCACCAAGGCTCAGATGCTCCTAGCCTTGGATTGCATGCAGCCTCAGGTTTTCGACTGGTGTGACGGAGTTGTCCGTCGGGTCCGAGCGGAACTTACTGCATGTAAGACCCATACCCAGAGAGAGTTTGGATATGGCACACTGATTGTTTCATTTATACTTGAGCAGATACCACTGATGAGGCCCAGGATCACTACAGCGCCATTGGGTCCACGCGAGCCGAGGCAGGCTCGGTGGGCCACTTTGCTTCCGCGGACTGGAGAGGGTCCCGTCCGTCACTTTTTTGATGACGGGTTTTTTGATTGGCTAGACTCCCAGATAATCATGATTGAGGATTATCCCTATGCAAGGATGAACTTCACAGGCGATCCGGAGTTAGTCTTGCCCCCTGGCACCCAGTGGGGGCCCGATGGCAAGAAAAAATGATCAGTGTTTTTCAAAGAAGTTTTTTGTGTTTTTAGCTTTTGAATGTTTATGTAATTTTTTTTTTGTTGAAAAAGGGTGAAAATTAAGTTTTGACATGAAGCTTTTGCTTGCTTGACACAGATGTGGCACCTGTCCATCCAGTTGGGGCCCCTCGCTATGCGCGGCGAGGACTGTAGCTACCCGGGGCTGGCGCACGAGTAGAGGATACGGAAGCCGGCGACGATGATGATACCCAAGTTTTACATGAACTCTCCAGGAACCTGGAGGGTCTGAGTATGGGTATACCACCGCTTCCTATGTGGGAGGTTCCAGTTCGTCTGCAGCGGCATACTGTAGGTGTGCCGGAGAGATACCTAGTTCTTCTGAGGAGGATAGCTAGAGCAGTTGTATGCTATCATGAGCATCAGGCTTAGTTGGTGGAGTAGATGTATTAGTATCAGAGCGTGGCTTAGTGTAGCCAAATTTTGTAAAACACCCCAAGTTTTGGAAGATTTTTCTTTTGATGTTACTATGTACTGGACATGACATATATATGTATGTATATTTTTGGTGATTTTGTGTTTTTAAATTTTTATGTATTTTTGATGTGATAAAAATATATGTACTCATGAGTAAATCTTTTACAATAAGTGTGACAAATGCCAATCTAACACATAATTTGCCAAAGAATCGGCTAATGTATTAAATTCTCTAGGAACGTGCTCAAATGTGATTGTTTGAAATTGACGCTCTAAAAGTCGCACTCGTAAAAAATAACGTAAAAACACAGGGTGGCGGACACGGTAATGATTGTTTAACTTCATAATGATGAGTTGGGAATCTAACCTGACCACTAAATTGGAGATGTCACGAGATGCCGCTTCCATGAGGAGTTGGATCACTGACATGTACTCGGAAACATTATTGGTGGCGTTACCCAGGAAGATTCCCCGGGAACCAAGAAGGTCTGACTCAGGAGTATAGAGAACCCAAGCAGCTGAAGCAATGCGTCTAGTGTGACGACTAGCACCGTCCGCATATCCGACGTATGATAACGAATGTGATGAAATCTGTGTGAAAGAAAAAGATTACATGAGAAAAACACCTTAAACCAAAAATAATCCAGAAGCATAAAAAAAAATAGGCAAAACTTATATACATAAAATTACAAAGCATATGCCTAGTGCGAAACTAGGCAAAATACTTCTTCAGATAGAGCCCGTTGCGGGGCTCCTCGAGTGGAATTCCATTACAGTCCTGGAGTTCGTAAGCTCCTTTTCAGAGGGCTTTAGTAACGATGTAAGGACTGAGCCACAATGGTTGGAGTGTTCCTACCCCCAAGAGGTCATGTTTTTTATCATAAAGTAGAACAAGATTGTCCTCTTGGAAAGAACGAGGCTTGACAGATTTGTCGCATTGAGCTTTAACTCGGCGCTGGTGAGCTTCGAGTGCTAGTGTAGCATCTCGACGAGTTTTGTTCAAATGATCGAGTGAGAGCAAGCGCTCCTCAGTGGCGGTGGTGCCAGGCAGGAGTTCAACGGAAATTTTGAGTGATGGGATTTCGCACTCGATTGGAAGTACTGCCTCCAGGCCAAAAGCAAGTTTGAAAGGTGTGAAGCCTGTGGCAGTTTTAACTGACGTTCGGTATGCCCATAATGCGGAATACAACTTCCGATGCCATGTGGTTTTATGGTTTCCGACCAATCTACGAATCATGGTTTTGAGGACGCCATTTACGGCTTCTACTTGACCATTAGCTTGAGGATAATAAGATGAAGATTGATCTTGTCGGAAACATAGCATGGATGTTAATTTTGTCATCATATGATTCTGAAAGTGAGATCCATGATCTGTGACAATCGATAGGGGTACGCTGAACCAACAGATTACCTGATTAAACAGGAAGAGAGCGGCGGTTTCGCCATCGGCCTTAAAAGTGGGAAGGGATTCTGCCCATTTTGTAAAATAATCGACTGCAACCACGATGTAGTTGTGTCCATTTTCCGAAGTGGGATTGCAGGTGACGAATTCAATTCCCCATTTATCGAAAGGACCAACGGAGATAACCGGGTGAAGGGGGGTAGGATGTGCGCGCATTTTCTTTGTGAAAAATTGACATGGATGGCACTTCTGGACTGCTGCAATGCAGTATTTAAACAAAGTGGGCCACCAGTAACCGGCGCGCAAGATTTTTTGCAAAGTAGCTATGCCCGAAAGATGACCACCACATGCCCCTGCGTGGTAGTCATTCAAAACGCGTTCTGCCTCATCGATAGTGAGACAACGTCGGAGAATAGTATCAACACCACGACGATATAGTGTATTGTTTAGCATGAGGTAGTGCTTTGCTTGGTGGCGGATACGATGACGGTCGTCGGACGTGAGAGTTGGGTGGAAGCGTTGAGTTTGTAGGTAGACTAAGATGTCTCCATACCATGGGTCCGAAGAATCGACCAAGTAGACAGATTCATCAGGGAATGGATCGTGAGCTACCTCTGCCGGGTCAATTCTGGGAAGGTCCGATAATAATTCGGCGAAGACGAGGGATTTCTTTGCTTTGGCAGCCGTGAAAACCAAATCAAACTGTTGGAGGATGAAAATCCATTTTGAATATTTTCCTCCAATAATTTTTCTAGACAAGATATGTCGCATGGGATTCTCCAAAGCAATCACCGTAGTCTGTCGCAGCAATATATAATGTCGGAGTCGGGTGACGGCAAATACTACCGCCAGAGAGAGTTTCTCCACATGTGAATAACGTAATTCAGGTCCGATTAGACCTTTGGACAAATAGTATATCACATGTTCACTGTCATCACTGTGAACTTGAACCAAAACCATTCCAAGTGAGGAAGGTGAGGCTGCCAGGTAGAGGAGAAAGTCGCGTGAGTAATCGGGGGCACTAAGGAGTGGGGCTGAAATAAGTGCATGTTTTAAAGCATCAAATGACTGTTGAGCTTGGTCATCCCACAAGTATAGTGTTCCTTTCTTCAATAATCGCATAAAACCTTTCGTCATCTCGGCATAGTTGACGATGAATCGACGTAAAAATTTTGCCTTCCCCTGCAAACGTTGGAGTTGAAGGATGGATTGTGGTGCTGGAAATTCAACAATTGCCTTAACCTTATCGGGATCAACCCTAATCCCGTGCTTGGAAACAATGAAACCTAACAGACGTCCAGACTCGACCATAAATACGCATTTATGTGGATTCAAACGTATATTGTAGAATCTACACCTAGCAAAAATTTCTCTTAAATGAGCAAGGTGATCATGGCGTTTCTTGGAATGGGCCGGAAGGTCATCCAAGTAGGCCTGTACAATATGGCGAATGTCATGAAAAGCGTAGTCCATAGCCCACTGAAAAGTTGCTCCAGCATTCTTCAGACCGAATGGGAGTTTTTTATACGCAAAAGTGCCATAAGGACAGATGAAGGCAGTTTTATTCTGGTCGTCTTTTAATGGCAATCTGGTTATAACCCGAGAATCCATCCATGAAGGAGAAGGATTTGCATCAGGCACAATCGTCTAGAATTTGATCAATGAACGGCGTAGGATAATTGTCTTTGGGACAAGCGGTGTTCAGGTCGCGATAATCGACGCAAACACGAATAGTGCCTTTTTTTTTATCAACGGGAACCGGATTGGAAACCCATTCAGTTAAGGGAACGGGGTAGATGAAGCCAGCATTTAAAATTTTTTCTACCTCAATCTTAATGGCGGCTGCTTTACGCAGGTGAACAGGTCTGAGTCGTTGCCGAACTGGTTTATCATTGTCATAAATTTTGATTTCGTGCTCGACGATAGAAGGATCTATGCCGGGAATTTCATCATAAGACAAAGCAAAGACATCGCAGAATTCTTTAAAAAGAGATGTGAAGCACGCAATTTCCTCAGGATTGCAGTCGGCTCCAATCTGAATATTTTCCACGATACCTGTTTTGACCGAGATATCTATGAGCATTGTCTTGGAAAGATTACCCATGTTCCCTTCTGAATCGATAGTGTGAACAGTCGTATAAGAGGAGGGAACTATCTCAGGTTGGTCAAAAGAGGGGATTTCGGTTTTTATCGCCTCCGAATCAATCATCGAAGCGCGATGGTGAAACTCTCCCCAAGGTCGTTCTTCTAATGACATGCTCTCTCGAATAGCTTCCCTTGTAGGCCAGACTTCATTGAGGAGATCCTTAGAGAGAACTGTGATGGGAGGGAGGTTTGTACCTGCGGTCGAAACCGTATTAGTGGAGGGTTCAGATGCTATTTGGATGGCTTGATAAGCCAACTCGGCCGGCGAAAGCGGCATCTGATCTCCATAGGAATCGATTTCTGAAGGTGCCGGGATGATCCATGGGTTGATAGAGCCATCCGAAAAGGTGGATATCATTGCAACCGTGTTCGGGATCTGCGGCGGCGGTAGAGGAAAAAAACCCAGTAGGGAAGATGCCTTCAGAAGACCGGTACCGATACTGATGTAAGAGTCAGGGACACCTCCTATTAGGGGTACAGTGCTACTTGGTAAAGTGGCATAATCAGGGGTGCAGAAGGATAGCTGATCGACTGTGACTATTTTCCCATCCAATGGAAATAGGATGAGTCGGAAGACCGAAGACACGATGGCGGTCATAGCACAAGACCAACTGCGACCAAGCAATAGATTATAGTCGAGATGGCGCTCGACGACTTCAATGTCCACGTTTACCATTTTCCCACCCAGAGTGACGGGAAAGCTAGCAAGGTATCCTTTTGGGAGGAAAGTGTGGCCATCGAAAGCTTTGAGGGAATTCAATGGCAGGGTTAGAGTAGGAGAACCTAAATTGATCCAGCAAGCTTGTGAAATAACACAGGTCGAAGCACCTTCGTCTATGACAGTGCGATGGATTGCCCTCCCTTTCGACACCACTTGCACCTGGAATGCAAGTTGGTGAGAGAGGCAAGGTTTAGCCTTTTCCATATCAAAGATGGCTAGCATAGAATCCTGGGGGTCTATTCCACCAATGGCCGAAAGCAAGGCTTTCCTTTGTGCTGGACAGGTTTGTAAAAATTCGAGAGAAGACAGGGCTGACGGTGCTTGCGCCAAATCTTCTACAATATTGTAGTTTTGGGCTGCACGTGCAGAGGTGTTATGAGTCATGCGTCGAAGTGTCCCTTTGGGGGGACGAATTACGTGGTCAGCATTAGGCCGTTCGATATGAAAATCATTTGGCAGCGGTGGGTTCGAACTAGTACCAGGTTCTTGAGGCTCAAAGGTAGGATTTCCATAAAGCTTAGCTCGAGTTTGAAGGTCAACACTCTCAATGCCATAAATGGCAGATGGTCCTTCGCCAGAAGGATGCGAACCGCCATTGCCCCGTTGATGGGGTTGTGGCAGATTTTCAACCATGTGTTGATGTTGCTGCTGTTGATTAGGGAAAGGATTATGAAGAATGGCAGGTGTTCACCCAGAATCATTGTTTTCAATAAAATCGGTGCATTCCTGCAGCCGAGGACATTTGTAGGTCAAGTGGTCCTCCACACAGATCTTGCAAGGAAATTTCATGGGTTTATCCTTCCCATTGTCATTTCTGGCAGCATTTTTCTGATTAGGGTTATTCTGATTATCTGACTGCTCTTCCGAAGAAGACGTCTTTTTCTTGTTCTTCTTATTTTTCCCGCTAGGTTTTTGTGAGGTTTGCACCGAATTTACCTCAGCGGGAGGAAGAGGAGTCATTTGGTGGGGGGCGGTGGCAGCCGAGGATGGCTGGGAGGTTTTCCCCCGAGACTGTTTGGTGGCTACACTAGAGATCGCGCCAACGAGACCGTCGGCATGAGCTCCGGTTTTCTGAGTAGCTAGAGGATTTGGGTTACCAGGGGCATGGGGGAGCAGATCGTAAAGCGTGCCAGATTGTGAATAGATTAAATCCAGGTTTTGGGCATGATGAATACATTGATCTTCTGTCACCGCACCAGAAAGGCCAATGTCTTTAGAGATGTGAGGTAAAAGAGACTTGCAAAACCAATTGGCCAAGAGATGGTCCGGTATTGGCGCTTTGACGAGCCTCCTCCTACGTCTCCATTCATGAATATGATCGGAGATGTGGGTGGCGCTGTCTTGACGCAGCAAGGTTAACAATTCTATTCCAGTTTCCACTCTAATTGGTAGTTGGAAGTTCTTTAAGAACTCCGTCACTAAAGTGCCAAACGTATTGATGGCGGCGCGTGGAAATTCAATGTACCACTTGGCGGCATTGCCTGTAAGGGTGCGAGGAAACAGTCGAAGTCGGACACTATCATCTACCATGGAATTGGATATGGACCATAAATGAAAGGTAGTGATGTGTGCGGCCGGGTCGTCCCCATGTTTTCCATCGAACTTCGAGATGTCGGAAGGAATCTTATGCGGAACTGGAGGCCAAAGCGGGTTGTGGTTAATGGGGTCGTTCGTCAGTTTATGGATATCGGGTATGTCCAAAGCTGCCAAGAATGGCAATTGTGGATTTTCCCCCGAATCTAACCAAGGCAGTATGGGCTGACTACTTAGACCATAGGGTCCCCCCATCAACGTGTTACCAGGGGGGTAAGTGGGACTTTGATAAAAACCTCCCATAGGTGGAGGAGTAGGAACATATGGTTGTTGTCCATAGGGCATAGTGTATTGCGGGGCAAGTAGTTGGTTGCCCCCAGTATAAAAGTGCCCTCCCATTCCAGGTGGAGGTTGGGGTTGGTTAGTCCAAATGGATGCAATAGAGTTTCCCGGAGGCATACTAGTACTTGCATAATTTGGCAATGGTATAGATCCTACACCGATGTTTGAACCACTTAAGGGGATAGTATTTACAATGGGTTGTCCCATTTGTCCTGAGGATTGCAAGGAAAGTGAGATGTTCCCTGCTACCTGTGTGCTGATAACACTACCCCCTGGTATAGTGGCCAGGGGGTTTGAACTCAACATAGGGTTCCAGCCGAAAGGGTTGCTAAAGGGCACCGAAGTAGTCATGCTCGCGGAAGGAGCTACCGTGGGTCCCAACGTGGTCACGGTAGGAGTAGATGCCGAAGGGTTCGGTAAACTACTGACAATTGTGTTGACCATAGGGTTGGGGGTAGGTATATGTTGAATACTGGGGTTACCCAGTAATGGCATAGAACTGACCACTGGCGGGGAGGATGGTGGCGAACCAGGGATGGTTTCCATTGGTATCAACCCTGTGGATGCCGGTGGTGAAATAGATGTTGGTATGGCCGCAGACATATCTCGGCGTCGTGGAATCTGGACTATCACAGGCCCTAACGGATCAGTGAGCAGAGGATTGTAATTAGGTACAACCCCTTCAGTGAAAGGGTCCTTCGGAAATTCTGGCTGATAAGGGTCTATGTGATAATCAAGATTAGTCAGAGGAGACTGCTCTTCCGTAGAAGGCCCGGGTTCACCAAGTTTCAGTTCTTCCTCAAGAGTGAGAGGAGGTAGACCTTGCTATCATCGAGATAGATGGCATGGGTCAGGGGACGCCACGGTGACCGGTTTAATTTTAAAATTTTTTATTAAATTGTGATGAATTATAAAGTCTAAAATGACAGTAACCACACACCTAACAAAAAGAAAAAGGACTCTCTAAAATCAATCAGCAAGCAGCTAGAACAGGGTGCCCTGTCTGAGTACTACCATTCACTGGTGATGAAATCCAGTATCACAATAGTATACAGAGAGGGTTGGTCAAAAGTACAGTTACGGTCACTCTAGAGCTTCGCCCGAACCTTAGAAGATAGGTGTAAGCACTCTCGTGAAGATGAGTACCCTCCTAAAGACCGAAGACAGAGTGGGTCCGTCTGTTTCAGGTACCAGGACAGGCCATCCCAGTCACCTTGTGTAAGTCCCTAAAAGTATGGCCACTAAGGATACCTCAAATCATAGACATCATCAGGGGAGTCCACAGTCAAGGACACTGTGCTATATGGGCAGAATACCTAGATCCCCGATCTAGTTTCGACATCCCCGAAGGGAACCCCAATATATAACACACCCATAGGATGCAGTCAAATGAGGGCTACCTTCTAGTGCACCCACGTGTTGTCTCGCGCTGAGCTCCGGTAAAGGAACGGTCCCGATAATATGAGTGCAGCAGGATTTCACTCGTTAATGACTCTAGTTTTCAAGTTTTGAGATCTTGGGTAGTTTTCTCACTTTCCTAACCCAAGATCCTAGCTTGAACTACTTTTTGTGTGAGCTCAAAAAAGAGTAATTAGATTGATTTTAGTATCGCTTTATTTTTAGTGTACTTTATTATTAGTCTTGCAGAGGGGGAGTGGACGTATGAAGTATAGTGAGACTCTGACTCAAGAAACCATGCAAAACATGCTCTAAATATTAAATTCAATGAAGAGTGTTTCTACGGGGAGAGGTTTATTTTTCAATCATCCATGCACCAACATGTAAATAACACAACTCAACTTTTAAAGATTCAGATTTCTATCTACCTCTTTCAACAGTCTATGAACTAAAACTTTCAGAATAAACTCAGCTAGATGCAGAAAAATAAAAATAAAAATAAAAAATTTCTCTTAAAAAGTAAATTCTTTGAACACTAACTAAACAAGAGAAACAAATAAAAATTCCAGCTTAGCAGACAAGCACAGGGATTCAGTCAGTGAAAGGTACTGATGGCCAAAAAAATCTACAGCTAAAACACAGTCACAACAGTGAAAAACAAGGTTTTTGGCTGAGTAACGCTCTGTCTGTGAGAAAATACAGCGTTATAACGCACTGTATTTAAGCATAGACTGCGTTATAATGCACTGGATAACCTGCAGAGGTCGTGTTAACCAGGGAAAAGCTCTTCAGTTGGCCAAAGAAGAACAGGATTGAACTCTACGAGCGTTTGGTATGTCTACTGGGCATCAAAAATGGTCAGAAGGATCTGTGAACAGAGGAGAGAAGAAAGGAAGGAAGAAATAGTCTGGAAACTATGGGGAAATTCCCCAGTGGAGTTTCCAATTCTGCTATAGGGTAAACTGCTTGGGTTGTTGGTTTTCGAATATCCCTCTTAGGGCTTTCCGGTGCCCGAGGCAGACAGTAAGATTAGCTATGCTGTTCACAAAGATGGCATGAGCATGTTCATATCAACTTGAAATAACTTGAAGGAATACAATAGAGAATTACCTCTTTGATAGTCTTGGAGTCCCTTGGAGAGCGTTGCGCAGCGAAGCAAGAGTCCTTCTTCACCGGCTCCAAATATTAGTCCTGCAATTAGTCAAAGCACCCGTGTAATTTCTAACATAACATGTATCCTATCAATTAAATCAATACACAATAAACATCTAGATTATACACATCTAATCCATTCATATCATACTATGTAAATGTTCAAACAATAATGACAATATTAAGCATTGAATGGACAAAACGAACACAGTTCTATTGATTTTGAAAGAAGGAGGATTACAACCGTCGGTTGTACCAAGCCCTCCTCAGTCTCCCAATCTCTCTTATCTCTCAAGTGAAGAAGTCCAAGTCAACAAGCTCTCTATGAACCTCTTTGACTCTTGGCCTTGACAATGTAACACTATTCTCTATTCCACAAGTATACAAGAACCTTGAGCAATCTTTCGACCTTCAATTAAGAGACTTCAACTCCTTTTTATAGGAGAGGGAGAAGGCCATTGTTGCCCTACTCTTTCCACTAGTTTGGAATGGAAAAAAATTAGATGTTTCTTTGATCTCTATGCTTTTGCCTCCTTTGGAGTTCAGTATTCTATGGAAATGACCAATAATGAACGGGTGCTTCTGTAGTTTCCTTTGTGAACTGACTCCTTTGTGAGGGAAAGTCAGAGATTCAAATCATTCTCCGCGCTCTTTTCCCAATTCAAACTTAAAACACGGGTAACGCTTCCCTCCATTGTAAACAGAGTGTTTCCCTAGTCACTAACGCGGCCAATACACTGATTGCCTGTGTTATAACGCTCTTGTTCTGTTATATATAGGCGTTACCCTGGCAGAAATAGGTTTAATTCAGGTCTTTGTAATTCTTCCATATTTGTCTTCCCCTCTGAGTTGATGAGGAGGTATTTTGACCTGTAACAATCCTTTCCATTACCCTAACTAGATTGTCAATTTTAGCATCAAATGTGGAGGCCATAGTTTCCTCTTTATATGTAACCTTTTTCTCTGCTCTCAATCTAGCCCTTTTAGGAATTAGGTTCACGTCTACACTTACTGCTCCCCTTTGCATGTCTTCTAAGGTAAGGGGATCCCTTTCTCTTAATTGATAAGACATGTCTCGATCAAATCCATCCAGAAATTTTACTAAGGCTAGGCCTTATGGAGGTTTCATGTGGGGAGGGAGTATATTGTATACACTATTTAACCTAGTGCAGTAGTCTTGAACACTTTGCCCAACATTTATCTTAAGGTTATCATACTCTGACAGGATTTGAAGAGGATTTTTCTTAGTCTCCCACTTGATTATGAATGTTTGATAAAGGGAAGGGAGGTCATGAATGCTGTTAGGAGTTAAGTTCTTCAACCATTTCTTTACTTCTCCTCCTAAAATTTGGGAAAACACTCTCATTTTTATGGTCTCCTCTTCTATTTCTTGGTATTCAAATGCATCATTCATCTTTTCTACATGTTGTTGGCCAGTGGTAGAATCAACTCTGGTAAAGTGAGGGATTTTATATTCGTAGTCCTGTGGTATGGGCAGTAAAGGTTGTGGTAGTACTAGGGGGGCTTACCATGCTGCCATGATAGGAGGTAATGGAACCCAAGGAGGATTTACATGAGGAGGGTTTATGAGTGAAAGTGGAGGATTAAATGGAGTGGTTTGCACAGTGGATTTATGAGTGGGGATAGAAGATGTACCTGGACCAACTAGCTGAGATTGAGCAGATTTGGATCGAAAGGATTCAAAGTGTTGGAGAAGCTAAAAATCAGGAGGCGTGGAAGGAGAGGCTTCTCTACTAGGACTCTGCTATAAGTTTCTAGGCTCAAGGTCTGTCTGGTCTATCCAATTTTGAGACTTAGTTATGAATAGGTTTCTTCTATGGTGTAAGTCAAATTGGGTATCTCACAAGGATGTAAGGTTTTCAGGGACATAACTTTCTTTGTGAATTGGTCTAGCAATAGTTGAGTCTTAAGTCTTAGAATTTTTTCTTAGGATTCTTTCTAGGTCATCAACTATAGTAGGAGGGTTTGGGTCGGGGTGAGATCTGGTGCTGATTCTTTGTGAAGCCAGATTTCAGACCCACAATATAGAGAAGCTGAAAGTTTGCAAGGTTTTTGAAAATAAACCAATTTATAAGAGGACTAAATTCACACAGTATGTGACTGGGCTTTATAATATTAGGATTGATTAATGAATTCCCAGGGGAGTCTGTGAGAAACAGTGGAGTCACCAGGTCTATTAGAAACTACTGGAGTCACCAGGTGGATGATGCTAACTGTTTGAAGATTTTCTTATTGCCCACCATCAACAATTGAATACCAATCTAGAGATATTTTTGGGTTTTCTGAGTTCTTTGTGTAACAATAAGAGTTTTAATGAGTGTTCCCCAGTATGTTCACCATTGTGCTAGTATGGAAAATCAACCAAATATCTTGGCTAACACTTGATTTATCTAAGTTTGACAGGGGATTTTTGAGTTTTGAAGGAATATTTAAGCTGTTACTTACTCAGTCCCACCGTGATCGCCATTATGTTAGGTCCCTGTAATTTGGAAGATTGGCAGTGACCAAATAGACAAGGGTAGCATCAAACCAACTTTGGAGTCCTAGGACCTAGCCTTCCTGGACTCAGAGAGGACTCTCTCTATATTTGTATAAAAGATATGACTTGTTTGTTTTAGGATGATGATTTTAGGCTAGTTAAAATGATAGGGTTTGTTTGTTTTGTTTTCTTTGGTTGGGTAGGTTGTCAAGAAGAACAGATAGAGTAAGAGAAATTCAAACCATTTGGCTATGGGGTCTATGAAAGGCTTAAAAAGGACAACAATGAATCAAGGGTGTTTCATAAGGAAGGTTAACAAAGCCAAATGGATCTTAGTAGCTTATGTGAGTGAAATGAACATTAAATTTGTGAATATAGTAGGTTTAAATGGAAATTAAGAATCCTTTAACATATAATATGACAAGAAGGGCTTTCAAGATCACTATGCTTAAGAAATAACCAAAGGACAGGGTGCACCATAAACTTCTCTGGTCAAACTTCACCAAGTAAAATTTAAAAACAACAATCCATTAAACCCTAGAGAGTAGGGAAATCCTAAATTCTCTAGTTATTCACCTTCAGAGAAGTAAACCATGTAAGATAACACATTAGTAATGATTAAAGAGCAGGGAACTCCTAAATTCCTTAATAAAACTATAAAATACCTTAAAAATAACTATTGAAGATGGACTAAAGGACAGAGCAAACCATAAAATTCTTCAGCCAAACCCTAATTAGTAAACTTCAAATAAAAGGCCTTAAAAACAATGTTTTAAGCTACACCAAAGGACAGGGCATACCATAAACTTCTTTGGATTGACTCCATTGAACCATTCTTAAGAAAACAAGCTAAGTGGAACTAGAGAGCGATCAATAATTATCCAATCACACCTAGCAGAGGAAAACATATAAAAAACAGAAGGTAGACAGAATTAAGGTGCCTCTCAACAACATATCTTAATCTAAAATTGCTACTCTGTCACAAGGGAAAGACGCAAAATATGGAAAACATAAGAAGACAAGTAATAGATTAGAACAAAATCACCATTAACTAGGTTCATTAATCCTATGAATGTTCTTGCTCCACTTCAATTCAAATCAAAACATTCACAAAACTCCAAAGCCAATTTCTTCACAACTCCAAGTCTATGATATTGAGCTCAACGATCAACCAAAAAAATTATGAATCCTTACATGCAGTATTTAAGTGCCAAATAATGAATTAAACCCTAGATATGGTCTTATAATTCATTAATTACATAATAAATTCATTTGACCATTGAGACCATGCAAGGGCCAAGGCACAAGTATCCCAAACTCATTAAATGCAAAAATAAATTCTAACATAACTTCTAAGCCAACTTTGGAGTTATTTGTCTTCAAGACCTTAAAAATATATTTTTCAATAAATTTTGATGTGTTTTTTTGACTTTCAAGCAAGGTCGCAACACCAATGTAGAAGGGCACAACACGAGGCCAAGGGCGCAGTGCCAAAACTAGAAAAATTGCCTTTTTTTAAGCTGAGTTTGGGAGGCCTTCTCTATGTCCAAATGAGCTCCATGATAGCTCATTGGAAAGCCTGTCCTGTCTATTTTCCATATATACTTTTAGTTTCCATATTGGTACCCATTCACCTACTCAAAAATCCATTCTCCCAAGACTTCTAAGGGAGTAGCGCCAGTGCTGAAAAGAGTGCAGAAAGGTGTTTTTTAGGTTGTTTTTGGTCCTTTTCAGGGACCGGTTTTGCTCCAAATGACCTGAAATTTTCTGAGGACCATCATGTTCATGAATATGTAATCCAATTGTCATTTTGAGTGCCCAAAAAAATAGCGCAGCACTAGTGGCACTACGCATTTGGTCCATTTTTCTGGTAGCCAAACAGTCAAAAATCAAAACTTGCACCAAAGTGCCAAAATTTGGAATTTACCTTGCTGATCATGATTTGGATGCTTGGAGGGATACATCAGCAAGGATATCCAGTTTTTCCTTCTCCCTTGCCTAATTTTTTGCTTGAATCTTTGCAAGGTATCTTTTGATCTTGGCGCTTGCAATTTTGTTCCTCCTGGCATAATGTCTTGCCATCTTCTTCTACAGGTCAATGTCTATTTTTTATTTCTCAAGTTGACCTTCTAGGTGCATAATGGCTCTTTCTAACCAATATTATCTATCATAGCTGGTCTCCATGGAAATCAGCTCACTTGGAGTGAGCTCCTCTACCAACTCTGTCTCTTTCTCTCTTTCCTGGGCTAAGGCCTTCTTCAACCCAATTGAATTTTACCTCTTCCTAGGAACTTGTTCTTCCTCATCGTCATTGTCATAAAGAGTGCCCAAGGTCTCATCTATCATAGCCTTGTATTTTCCATCCTCTTTCCGGGATCTGATAGCTCTGACCTCACTGATGGCTTTCTATGTCTCTAACTGTTGGTTTTCTACCTCAAGGAAGTTGATCACATTGTTTCCATGCCAAGATTGTTTTGTAGCATCCTAATCCTGGCATCCTTACTCTTGATCAACATGCTTGTAATCCTCTCCTCATCCTCACTCTCAAGGTCAATAAGTTGAAACTCTTGTTCAGTTTCATTATCATCCTCTTTTTCAACAATGACCTGCTCTGCAACCTTTTCCTTACCCTTATCAAGCTATTTTGTTGATGATAAAGGTAGGGCCCCTTCCACAATCTGTGGAGAAAACACCTGCCTATGACGTCTTTTATAGGTCAAAGGAAAATTATCTATGTCAACCATATCAGTTTCATATATCTTACTGTCCTCATCATTGTTTGATGTTGTGGTGTCATGAGATGAGGGAGAAGGGATGTGGGAAGGTGAGGAAGGAGGATCATCATGGGGTGAAGGAATGTGAGTGGATGGTGATGCATGAGTAGCAAGAAGGGATGGAGAACTAGGAATGGGAGGATGAAATTAGGAATGGATATCTTGTTGATGATGGCCTTGTGGAGTATTGAACACCTCATTGGCAATGAAGGTCTCCCATGGAATGCCTTTCTGTTGTAGTTGGTGCATAACCACCATCTTGATAAGTGAGTGATGAAAAAAGCTTTTCATTTGCTGAGGATAATCTCTCTTTTGCACTATGTGGGCCATTTTGTCAATGCTTCGGTAAAGGTAATATGATATATCCAACATCCTCACTCTAGTAAAGTGCATAAGAAGCCTGATGTGCTATGTGTAGAGGCGGGAGAACCTTCCCTCGCATGTGAAATACTTCATGATTATTCTCATCATAGGTGCATATCTATCAATCAAATGAGAAAATGGGAAGATGGACTTGTGGTGATCTTTATACCTAGGCTTTAGGTAGTGTTCAAAGTAACTCATGTCTAGGTTTGCTTGCTTGAAACACTTTTCCCCCACACTTGGTATTCTTGTAGCATTTGCAATGGCATTTGTAGACAACTGAAATGTCACCCCAAAAATATTGACTTGTTTTTCATGCAAATTAATAATGAAAATTCTTGTTATCTCAGGTTGGTTTTGTACTTGCTACACCTTTTCACAAAAATCAAAGCAGTCTACATGTTTGAAACATGAAATAGTAAGGGGAGATGCCATGAGTTCCCTTGTATTGAGGGGTTCAAATCTATTTATCTTGTCTCATTTGGATTTGGGCCTCAACACCACTGCCACTGTCCTCTCCCTCAGACATGTTGAAAAATTTGTTTTTGAAAACCCTAGGGCTGATGTGAAAGGAGATGAAGGGAAGGTAATGAAAAGGGGAAATTTTCAAGTGAATGAAATGAGTGAATAAAGGGAACTTTGTTATAACTATTTTTCTTCAAGGAGGATGAAAAAATGGATGAAACAGTAATTTCAAACTTAAAGCATAGGGTTTGATTAGGTTTTCATTTACATTGCATTAGAAGTGATAAAAATAGCTTGAAGATAGGGTTCATGTGATGTGAATACCCTTTCAGAGCACTTGGATGACCTTAGAAAATATTTGGAGGAAGTTTGAAGTGATTTGGATGGCCTCAATCCTCAAAAACCCCTTCTTTTCAAGGGTGCAATGCCATTTCTGAGGGTGCAATGCCAAGGATGAGGAAGCAACACCGGTTCTGAGCACGTAGCGCCAAGGAAATATTTTTTGGGTCTTGTCAGGAAAGAGCACAATGATCTGTCAAGGGCACAACTCCCACTTCCAGATTCGTAATTCCTTCACAAAATCAATGAAGGAAAAATGCCAGGGGCGCAACACCTTCTCCTAGGTGCGTAGCACCAGTCTAAGCGCCCAATGCCAAGACACTTTTCCCAACTTCACTAAAAAAACTCACAAATTTTTCTCTTCTGAATGCTCTCGTTCTCTTGAAAGGAAAAAGTGACTGCTTTGAAGTGTAATATGTGCTTTATAGGCAAATGGAATTTGATTTAATTGGGTAAAACCCACTTTCTAATGTTTTAAACCCCTTTTTCTTTTTTCACTAACATTCTTTGACAATTTTTTATGTAGGTTAGCTGAAGTCATCAAATTGACTCATCTTGGCTCATTAAGGCTTGACATGTGTATTTTCACAACTGTGGGATTCAAAAATACAGTAGCATATTCAAAACCTTCTCTTATTTCCACTATGGAGCTCAACTTATGCTTTTCACCTTCTCTTACCACTTTCTTGAAAACACTAGGTGTTTGCAGCTCTTTTTTTAGCAATCATTAGTGTTGTCTTCTAAGTTATCTATAGCCCTTTCAATTTCATTCATTTATGTCTAGTTAACCTCACCTTTTTCCATATTCCATCAATTATTTTCCAGTAGAATTTCTTCATGCTTGGCCTATGTGTGCCTCCTCCATGTGACATCTTTTCTGCGATCATTGTTTTGGCACTCAATTGGACCATCAAGTTTATAAACCCTAATTATTTCAGAGACCAAGTTGTTTCCTTTCCTTTGTTGTAGGGTTGTTTTCATTCGGAGTAAACAGTACCTCACAGTACCTTTCCACAGTACCTCATCGGTACCTTTCATTCGAGGTACACGATGCCTCATTAGTACCTGTCGGTGTGATACTTTCAACACTCTACTGAAGTGTAAACTACTTTTACATTTTCATCACTTGGAGTTCAAGGCTCGATAAGACAAACTTCTTTGGAAATTTTATGTCTTCTTGAATACCGTACATCTTTGACGTTCTGTTCGCACAAGCTAGATTATAGCAAAGGAAAAGCGGTTCCTAAAACATCCCGAGGATGACCCTAAAGATGTAAAAAACCTAATGACTAGTGGAGGGTTCTTTTTATACTGATCTTGACTGAAAGGTGGCTTGGAGTTGCCAAAGTGAAAAGAGAGCATTGCCAAAAGTGTTGTTTAGAAGATCCAAAATCCAATGTACTTGGTTATATAAGGGAGACTACACAAAGATGGAGTTTTGATACACATACAATAGCTTGAGGAACCTAGGGAACATGGGAATGAGTTAGCTATAGGAAACTAGAGGGAGGATGGGTCTATTGATGAGAAAAATAGTGCACTGAGGCTAAGTAAAAGCATGAAGGAGAAGGGTATACAAAATGATGGGTAAAATCCTATAAGGGAGTGATGACAACAGAGGGTGACTTTGAGGATAAACTTGATAAATAGTGAAAAAGTTTCTTTAAGGATAATGAAGCGTGGAATTTTTGAAACTCAAAAATATTTCAGAATATTGTTTTTCATAAATATAAACATCTTATAGTCATCTATGATAGTAAAAAAAAATATTGATGACTAACGGTGCAGCTCCACTTGGGGATGACAACTCACTTCCAAGGGTGTCAATAACCTCATATCTTAGATCTATGATTTTGTGAGGGTAGGATACCTTACATATTCTGTGATTTCTTTCATTTTGCAATGCTAATATTGTTGTTGCTTGAAGCTATGATCTTAAAATATGGAAAAGCATGGTTGCTTTCATATATGACTCCTACTGCCATCATATCTTTCCTAAAAAATTTCTTCATTTGGGTGCATTTGGATTGGCAAACCATGAACATAATTTTCTGAAAGCCTCAGCTTCATCTGTATACTCTATACCTGTCCGAGAGCTTAGATTAGGCTAATGAGCTCTTTATTCTCCATAATCTACTTATCTATCAAGGTTAAACATTTTGATGAGTATTTCTCTAATTCTATCAACACAAAATTTAAAACATGCGTAAATCAAGGTTTGAGCGGGCTTTGGTTTTAATTGCAAACTGTAGCATCTTGATGGCACAGGATTTTCTATACTAGTAAAACTAGAAAAAACTTGAGGGCTCATAATTTGAGTGCTGTCACTCATCCCTCTCTTTCTCTTTGGTTCAGATTTGAGCTTTTTGAACCGCATCTCTTCCTAACCTATTCTACGTGTGAGTAAAGTTTAAATGGGTTGGAAAAATATTTCTTTTCTAACTTATCAGTATTGTAGGCTACATGTTCGATCATGGTTGAGCATAAGCTGAACAAAGATTTTTTCTTTCTCAAAAGTAGTGGCATTTGGACTTGCACACTTTCGTACTTATGGTAGTTGTTGAACAGGGTCTCACTAAAGCTGCACTGAAGTCATTTTGAATATTTTTATTAGATTTAGATATAGTGGGGGTTTTTAGCAGTCAAAGCCTCGAATGCAGTATAATGGGTAAAAGAGGCACAACAGAGGTCTAAAAACTACGGTTGCCGGACCATAAGAAAATTATAGGCTAGGGTGTTATAAATAGAGAAGCATTTTGTATTGAAAAGGACAAGAAATGATGAGTTATTGATGTGATTTGTGGTTTAACTATTTTTTTGTAGGGTTTTGGGGGAAGGACTCTCGTTTGGATGTAAAGAGAGATCCAGAGTCTGAAATGTAATGGACCTCATGTTAATCGCATGAGTTGGGGAAGGAATAGGGAAGAATTGATGAATGAATGAATACTGGGAAGATTGTTGAAAGCTGCATTTTGTGAGTACTTTTATGTAGAATTATTTGATAATTGTAGTATTGTGGAATACTGTCTTTAAACAGCGAAGATCTTTGTAATTGTGTTCTTGGATCTAGATATATTTTGTTTTGTTTATGTAATGCTATGTTGATGTTATAAAAAGCATATGCTCTAGATCAGTGCCCGTGGATGCGGCACGAGGCTTGTAGCTCGTGCTGCGTAAACGAGGCAATCCGGGGAATTGCTGGGATCTGAAGACAGCCGCGCTCGCCTTGCCTCATGCTTTCTCAGGGTGCGGGAAACACGAGACAGGCACCCACCCAGTTACCACTTTGGGTGATGGCACTTTGACTCGCACAAGAAAGTCACGTCGAAAGGGCCTGGGTAGTATAGTTTTTTGGCAAACCTTGCACATCGAACACCGGGTCGGACTCCAAGCCAATAACAAATGGTTTTGTTTCTGTGGAAGCTGAGTAAGTCGCGAGGGAAGGGATCGGTGGCATGACAAGAGAATAGTGGAGTTCTAAAGCGGGAGGTGAATGAGGACTACTTTGGGGTGAAGAGTACAACACGAGTGGTAGGTACTGTCGAGGCAATCGAAGTGAAAGGATCACTGCGCTTGTGAGATCGCCGAAAAGAGCACCTATTGCGAATGCCAGGTCCGCGCTAGTCGCGAAAGTTGGACCATCCGGAAAGCAAACGAGAGGAAAAGCATGTGGCGCATGCACCTGCAAGTACCTACCTTTAAAGGCGCAATGGGTGAGGACATGGAGCGGTTTTGGTTCGTTGCTGTTGAGACTATGGAGGTGATAGGACTACGATAAAAGGGTGTAACGTTATCCCTGGCCTTAGAGGAAAATGCTTTGGCTGCATGTGCCGTATATATGATCGCAAGCGGGCGCATCAGCAAAGATGTTAATGATGCCCTAAAACAACAATTGTGACCTAAATATTGCTCTCGCTATGGCGAGAAGTAAACATACGCTCAAGCAAAGGTGCGTGTCCCGAAATCAATATGGAGGCCGATCGAGCGATTAAAGAAAGCACCGGTGGAAGGACGTTCTGGCACGATGAAAAGACATTTGACACCAGATGGTTCATCGCTATGTCACGCCTCTTACGCATGCAATGAGCCACCGTACCTTCAAAGTCCGGGTAAAAAGCCTCCTGGGCTACAGCTGAAACTCGGCTCGCCCTACTGACAGCAACACATTGGAGTGCAGCAAATTCACGAACGAATCGGAGCCATGCACATGGAAACAGCGCTACTGGACAGAGCGGGGAGAAAGGGAGGCCGGCGCAGGACCTCGGTTGCGCGAAGATGTCCGGTGTGCGGTCATCGCGGACAGAGGTGTCCTCTGTCGATGGATTACCTAGTGCGAGAGAGACCCAACCCGTACGCACGGGCCTGGGCCGGATGCGCACTCATGGTGCGAAGCACTGGTCGGGTAGTGGGCGCGAATCAGTATGGACATGCGCACACGCGCCTCGTATACATGTCGATTGAAGGCAGGCGGCAAAATGGATGCAGGCTTTGTCGATTGGTGGGGCATGATGAGCATAATTGTCTCACATAAGTGACTTGTTGGTAGATGAAACCTATATGAGGTGCAAACTCGACCCCCGCACGTTCACCAGGCTCTCGCGACCTTTGGTGCTCCCCCGCGACGCGCCGGGAGGAAGCGCAGACGAGAGGGGGCCACATCTGCTATTTCTCGTTTGTGAGAGGTGAGCTCTCACTGTGGACTACCTCGAATCCCACTAGGAAATCGTAAATATTTGCCGGCAGGCATAGACCCCGAGATCAAAAGATTTTCCCGAATCTTGGTAACGAAAATGTAGGAAACGCAAATCTCGCTCACTCAAAAATGTGGAAAGAATCAAATATCAGGTGGAGAATGTGAATCCGGTGTGAAAATTCACGCGACGACGGCGTGATGGTCACCCGAGGGAGCAAGGAAGAGCTTGCTTCTGGAAGGGAACAAAGTGCGGAAACAAGAGCACAGCTGGAAGCGTGTACCACCATTGACACTTCTCGAAAAAGAGGGAGAGGTTGGGCCACTTTCTGAGGGCCTGCTCAAAACTAATGTATGTCGACCGTGACTATAAGAAAATCTTCAAGAATTAGCTTACATGATCTCACAAGACATTGACTCACGAACACAGCACGTTGAGATTAAGGAAGTGCACAATTACGCAACTATAAGAGGGATTAATCGGGATGGAAATACGGTTGATCGCTGCATATTGGCAGCAGATGAGATGGGTCGTCATCTCCGATCTTGGATCGGGATGCAAGCGTCTTACCAAAGAAACACGACAACGAATGGAGAACCTAAGCTATACCGGTCCACCATCCAGCTACATATGGAAAATCACAGAAGATCATCCCTCTCGGGAAGGTTTCCAAAAGTCATGGTAGATATTGCAAGAGTAAAGGTCTTAGCTAACTTTGAAGCAAATCATAAAGTACATGAATATGCGGATCCCTACCTCGTACCCCGGACTAGATCAGGGCTATAGATGTAGGGGGTGTCATCAATCTAAAAAAATGCAAACATGGTATTTGAAAAAGAAAGGTGCGCGCGTAATAGTACCGCTAGATCCCATCGAGGGTGTGCGTATGTGCGGAACTCGATATGAAGAGGAGGAACTAGATCACATCTATAGGGTGACGGTGTAGGGAGCGAGAGAGCTAGGGTAACCCTACAACAAGTAGAGTACTGCGTTGGGAGAAGGACAGGGGAGTAATTTTCTGATCCGGATGAAGAACTAGAGAGTTCGCCGCATCGCTACATGATGTCTCAAAGACTACGATGCCCTTAGGCTCGCAAGGACCCTCTCACTGCATTACTTTCGTAGGTAAGAGACCTTCCTCACTTTGATGGGTCTAGTAATATCCAGGAATTCCTAAGAACATTGGAGGCTAGGGGTGCCAAAATAACTGCTGGCTCTAGCCCTCAATATGGCTCTACATGGAACACCTACACGATGGTGGGATACCCACAAGAAACCATTTCCAAACTAGGAAACGTGTGAGGATAGGATGGTTTTGCTGAGTTCGCACCTCCTCCCGACATGCGCACCAAGATATTCCCCGGGACACCGGGGATCCCCACGTGCATCTACGTACTTGGATGACCAAATGGTCCGACCGAACCCCGTAAGAATGGATCCATCTATTTGTGCATGCCTTAGGCTCTATCCCTGCTCGCTGGGTGCTTAGATGTAGAGTTACATCAACGTACCCACCACCGGGAAATATTAAAAAAGAAGACTTTATCGGAACATTCGGACTAATTGGGGGAAACGGAGACACTCGACGAAGCTCGTTAACATCGATGCATTTATCTTTAAAAGCCTCACCCTAGCACCGCACCAGCCGTCCCGACATGGGAAGCCCGGATGCAAGACATAGTCAACTGCCTGAGCTTGGTGATTAACGAAGAAGATGATAATGCAGCAAATATCTTTGTTCTGAAATCCAAGGAGAATGTACCATTATCAAACCAACACTACGAGATATTGATGTAACGCAACCTCTAGGGCTACGTGAAGTTAATGTTGGAGGGACAAGAACACCTAAGATGGCTAAAAATTGACTATTGGGATGAAGGCACCATAGGCAAAATTGCGGATCTCCTTACGGAGTATTAGGACTTATTTCCGACAAAGTTTTTATGAGCTCAAAGGAATCATTTGGGGACCTGAGGCATTATGCAATCACTCTAAAACCCGAGGCGCACCTCGTCAAGCAACGACGTTTCACAGAGCTAAACCCTAAATATAAGCAAAAGGTCAAAGAAGAGTTGGACAAAATTCTATCACAGTATCATTGAACCCGGCTTTGAACGACATTGGGTAAGTCTAATGGTCAGTCTATGAGAAAAAAGACAAAAGGGGGAAATACGCATATGCATGGATCTATGAAAGCTAAAACGACACTGCGTCGTATGACCCCTTCCTCGCGCCCTTCTCTCGATGAAATCCTTGATAGCGTGGGTGGCCGGAGGCCTGTTCCCTTCACCGATGGGTTCTCGGGATACTATCGTATCAGAATTGCACCTCGAAGATCGCAGCAAGACTACCTTTGCGACCGAATGGGGGTTCCTTCCAAGATACGGCCATGCCCTTTGGTCTCAAGAACGCACTGCTATCTTTTTCAAGGGTCATGGTGGTTGTGTTCAAGGAGTTTATTCATAAGTTCCTCGGAGGTTTACTTCGATGATTGGACGGTACTTTGGCCTCGGTAAAAGAGCATGTCTCGAACTCGCGACTAATGTTGGATGCATTTCGAGCACCGTATCTCCTTGAATATCAAAAAGAGCATATTCTCATGTATCATTCGGACCTTGCTTTGGACACATAGTCTTATCAAGCAAGGATTGATGGTTGATCCCGCTAAGATAGCCATAATTATCGGCCTTGCATCCCCCACAATAGAAAAACAAAGCTACATTCTATTCTTGATCACACTAGCTATTATAGGAAATTCATTCAAGGGTATGCTCGATCACAACACCCATGGAAAAACTACTAGAAAAGGATGTCTCTGGAATGACGAATGTCGAAGAGATTCTAATCACATCAAGTAGAAGATGATCTCCGAACCCATACCGATATTTCCTAACCCGGTCAAAGGAATTTCATGTACATGTGGATGCGTGCATTGCCTCAGGTGCTGTTCTTACTCAACTCTGAAGAAGGAGATATTGATCACTCTGGTTGCCTTTGCAAGTTGAAAACTCTTAGCAGCGAGAAGGAATTACTCTACCACTAAGCACAAAGGATCGCTATGGTGTACCATTACAAAAATATCGGCACTATCTCAGGGTCGGGTGGACACTTCAAGATGTTCACTGATCATTCGGCTTTGAAATACCCGGGTCAACAAGCCTCGTGTTTGAAAGATTTTTCGTTGGTCGTTGCTATTTGCAGAATATGATTTTGAGATCATTGTTAAGCTCGAAAGGTTGAATGCAAAGCGAGATCATCCGTCTCGCATCGAAACGAGGGAAGAGCCTACTAACTTGGACGAGGGCTTACCCGATGCACATACTGCTCACCATTAAGGTGGTTGATGCTCACTTTGCCGATATCATTGAGTTCCTTACTACGCGTGGCCCTACGACAAAAGATATTTGGTGCAAAGCAGAAGAAGGAGTTGGTTACTCGAGCTATGGACTTTACTATCATTGTTGTATAGTTATACAAGCTAGGCGCATATGAAATACTATGTGTATGTATTGGAACATGAACGACCCACCGTTTTAGTAGAAGCACACGATGGAGTCACAGAGGCCACTATGCGTGAAGAGCTACGGCACAAAATATTTTCAGTGGTTGGATTATGGTGGCCTACCTTGCATCAGATTCGTACACCTATCGCAGATCGTGTGATACATGCTAGCGAACTAGCCGACCCCGCAACGAGATGACATGTCATTGCAACCTCAGGGGTGGCCCTCACAGGGGTTTTGACAAATGGGCCATTGACTTCTTTATAGGACCCATCAATCGCGCGAGCAATTAAACAAATGCGCGCTACATTATCACCGCCACTAACTACGTCACTCGATGGGCTAAGGCAGCAAGTGGTAAAAGGATTGTGATCGTGCAAATACTAGTGGGCACTTCATCTTTCAACGGATTTCACCGTGTTTGGTCTGCCCAAAGATCCTAATGAGCGATAGAGGTACACACTTTGTTAACCAAACGATTCTAAGCTTTGAATGAGGAATTTCAGATCCACCATGCGAAGAGTAAACCATATCATCCCTGGGAAAATGGGGCGTTTGAAGCTTTTAACAAAATTTTGGAATAGGCATTAACTAAGGTTTGCAATACTAATCATGAGGACTGGGATGTGTGCATCCCCTCGGTTCGTGGGCCTATCAAATGACCTACAAGAAGCTACCAGGCAGGACCCCCTTCCAAATGGTCTATGCCAAGGAGGGCCGTATTCCCGTAGGAATACATTGTTCCCTAGCCTACGCATCGTTGCATTCACAAATATGGCGAACTCGTATATCATAGAGGAACGTTCGCGCTAACTGGTGGATTTGGAGGAAGATCGGTTGTATCGCTAATTTTCACTAACAAGTCTCAAGGCTCGTGATAAAGCCCGGCATGATCCACATATTCACAAAAATACATTTGTCGAAGGTGATCTTGTCTCGTTATATGATATAAAATTTACGAAAACATCCAAGGAAATTTCGGCAACACGAGCTTGGTCCCTACACGCTAAGGAGATTATGAATGGTGGAGCAAAGTCTAGCTAGCTACCATGCATGGTGACCTCGCTCTCTGGCTTCGTCAATGGTAGTCGACTCAAGCCATGCAAATCCAAGGACTATGTGGCCGCACCACCATAGTGACTCGAACAGTCACGAGATTATGTTGGGGGGACTCGTTGGAACGAGGGTCTCCCTAACAAGCTATGAAACTAGGCGTCACATTTTGAATATTTTTTATTAGATTTAGTATAGCAGGGGTTTTGGGGTGGGTCAAAGCTTGAATGCATTATAATGGGTAAAAGGGTAAACCATGGGTCATAAAACCACAGCTATGAACCATAGGAAATTTAGGTAGATTGTTATAAATAGAGAAGCATTTTGTATTGTAAAGGACAAGAAATGATGAGCTATTGATGCAATTTGTGGTTTAAGCTATATGTTTGGGTTTTAGGGAAAGGACTCATGTCAGGCTGATGTAACGAATCCAAAGATCCCGATATGTCACACTCTATCACTGCAGTGCACAAAGTTGGGAAGGGAATTGTAAGGAATAATTGATGAATGAATGAATACAAAAGATTGTTAGAGAAACTAATACAAGAGTACTTTTTGTGTGAATTGTCAGATAATTGTTGTATTGTGCATTTTTTGTCTTTAAGTTTGCTAAGATTCATAGTAATTATGCTCGTGGATCTAGATCTATTATGTTATGTTTATGTAATGCTATGTTGATGTTATAAAAAGCATATAACTATAGATCTAGTACACATGGATGCGAATCGAGACTTAATTAACTCTATGCAGAACAATGTAACTGGGAATTACAGGATCTAGCGCATCTCTGCTGCCTTACCCATCTTTTCTCATGGTGCAAAAACTTGGTTCCAAGACTCACCCATACTACTTCAGGTGTGACTTTGACATGTGCAAGGTGTCATTTGCCAAGGGGCCAATAGTATAGGGGTTTGTTGGAAAACCTTGCACACGGAACTCGGTCGGGACCCCTCAAGCTAACAAGGGCTTTACCTCTTCTTTTCATCTTCCTCTTTTTCTTCTTTCCTTTGCTTTTGTGTTTTTATTTTCTAATCTTTTACTCAAGCAATGTTATGTACAATGAACAAAGCCTTAAACTAAGAATTTCAACAAAAATAGTGCTTTGAGCATCTTGCCATAGATAGGACTCTCCAAACAACTCTATTCCATCCATTCCTTTGTAGAAAGAATGCATTGTTACCTCTTACCTGAATGGATGATGTACAGATCCTTTCCACAAATTTTCAAATTTTCTCCATGCTTGCCTTTGTCCTCTCTTCTTGAATCCCACTTCAAAGACTTTGTCTCCAATATGGAAATCATTTGCCTTGGTCCTCTTATCAAAAAAGCTTCTTGATGCTCTCTTGCACCGATTGTGTTCTATTGTATACTTCTTCCCTTGATTGCCGCAATTGAATGGTTTGGTTGGGACTCCTTTTACATATCATTCTCTTCTCGATTGTACCTCTTGAGGAGCTTCATCACTAGGATTCTCGAAGGATGTTGGAAAAAGCTCGCATCCATGTCATACACTAGCCGATAAGGAGACATGTTAATTGATTTCTTTCTTGTTAATATGTCTTCCCATAGTGCATGCACCCAGCTTTGCTATTCCATGAATTTTTGTTCTCTTCCAACAACTTCTTGATGATGTTTGCCAAAATTTTGTTAGAGGACTCTACCAACCCATTACTTGAGGGTAATCAATTGTAGAATTCCCTAATGTAATGTGATACTTGTGGCAAAATTCTACCATTCTCTTTGGGATTTAAATGCAACAACATTATCGGTGATGATTTTTCTTGAAACCAAATGTTGACAAGATGTGATTTTCAAGGAATTTGATGATTACCAAGTCAAGGAAGTCCTTTAAGGGATGGCTTCTATCCATTTGGTGAAATAGTCAGCTATAAAGTGAGGATCCATTTTTGTTGGGCAGAGAGGAAAGGGTGGATTTCTCCAATGAAATCTAACCCCATCCGTTGAAAATGAGTTTCAACACCGATAGGATGTAAAGGCAAAGGCAATAATTTTCTCTTTCCCTCAAATATTTGGAATTTTTGGCAAGTTACTACTAGTTTGTGGATATCGTGGGAAAGAGTGGGCCAATAGAAACTACGCTCTAAGGATTTTGTTGGCGATGGTTTTCCAATAGATATGACCTCCACACTCTCCTTCATGAAACTCATGCATGATTCTATCTCGCATCATCTTCAAGTAAACTTAAGCAAGATACCATAAAAAATTTTTTCCGATACAAAGCTTTATCCAGGATGCAAAAAATTTACAATGTTTTCTTTCAAGAACTGCGGCTTTTGTTTTAGACAAACTAGAGAAGCATTTAGATTGAAAAACACATACAATATGTCAAGATACTAGAGTGAGTTCGTAAATGCTTCTTCAATAGGTGGAGTCGCCAACTCTCGTTGTTCATCCAAGGAATGTATCATGTTTATGTCCAATGCTTGAAAGTTTGCTTTCACCATCGGCTTGGCTGAAATATTTGCCCTTTGATTAGCCTAGTGGGCTTGATTTCCAAATCACACTCTAATATGACAAAGAATCTACTTACCTCTTTTTACCATCGGGATTCCGAGTTAGTATGTCCTTAACCACTCGCATGAGGAACAAAAGCAATGACATTTGAATGCAAGATGTAAACTCGAAATATTTTAAGGCTTTGATTAAGGAAAAAATCTTGTTTCTCCATGATGTTATATTTCGTAGGTGCATCCCTTAGAGCCTTCCCGAACAAATATATGGGTTTTTCTTGTCCCATTATGTTCTTTTGTAGCACATCTTCAGCAATTGTGTGTTCGATGCAAATGAGAAGATGAAAAAAGTCCTTGGTAAAGTCGGGGCTGGTTAGAACCGGTGTTTGGGTAAGTGCTTGTTTTACCGGCTCAAAGGATTTCTTTTGCTTCTATGTTCCATTTGACTCATGTTTCTCTTTTCAAGATGTTTGTAATTTTTCTTAGGAGTTATGCAAGGTTTGGTATGAATGTTCTTAAGAAGTTGATCTTTCCAATGAAGGATTGCGCTTCTTTGATGTTTCTAGGGTGACCTGATCCGCAATATCCCCTCAATAATTTTTAGGTCAATCTTGATCCCCTATTCGGATATGATGTGGCCCGAAAGTTTTCCTTCTTGAAGGCCAAACAGATTTTTCTTGGGATTCAAAGATAACCCATACTTTATACACTTTTCGAATACTTTTCTTAAGTGAGATAGGTGTTCTTCATCGACTTTTTTAGTAAATGAGTGATGTCATCATGGTATATCATAATTAAGTAGCCTATTTCTTCATAAAAAATCAATGTCCATGGCTCTTTGAAAAGTGGCCCTCGACATTCATTAACCCAAAAGGCATTTTAACATACATGAAGGTGCTCGCAAGGTGTATTGAAGGTGGTTTTGTGCTTGATCACTTGGAAGTACTAGCACTGATTATACCTCGAAAAACCATCAAGCAATGATATTATTTTGGAGCCTACCACCCTTTGTAGTATATGATCCATCTTAGGTAAAGGGTAGTTGTATTTCAGGGAGGCTTTGTTCAAATTTCTAAAGTTTATGCACTGACTAATTTCACCCTGTCTTCTTCCTCACCGACACAACGTTTGAGACCCATTCTAAGTACCCTGAGTGGGACTATTAATCCATCATCATACATCTCTTTTATTTCTTTCTCAACTAGAGGCATCAAGACAGTGGTTTATCCTACGTAATTTCTACTTGAATGGTTTCTCGTTTTTCCTTGAGGGGAATCTTGTGTTGAATGATGTTTGTGTCATAGGACTAGCCCCATGCAAACACATCCCCGAACTCTTTGAAAAGATCAATGTATTTCGTTTAATAAGAGCCGGCAATGTTTTGGACAAATTTATCATTTTAGGTTCTTCTTCACCGCCTATGTTATATTCTTCTACATATGTTTCTGGGTTGATTCCATCTTAGGGCTTCCTAGCAACATCATTGAAATCAAACAACTCTTCTAAGGGGGCAAGACCTCTTGGCAATAAGTGATCTTTGCATTGAAATATCTCAAGGTATTTTTTTATCCTGGGTCTTCAAACAATTTTTCCTCAAGAGGGTGTTCTAGCATATTTACATCGACATCATAAGGTGGCTCAATTTTGTGTGTTTGTTCTTCAAAGAAAGTAGTCCTCTTCATGATCTCGAATCCGATTTTTGGCATCTCAAATTCATTTTTTTGGATTGCGGGAAGTCTTCAATGTGTTTGTAACCTTCAAACACTTTACAATAATATATGTTATCAGGGACTACAGGTCTATTTTTTACCTTTACCATGTATTTTTCATTGGCATGAGGTAGTTGGCAAGTGCTAGCAACAAAGGCTAGTTGATTTGCAAGGTTGTCATGAGTTCTTGGGACATAGGTAAGTTCATATTTTTCAAATGTTTTGAGGAGGTCTAAGGAAGCATTCCTATATTCTCTTAGCCTAAGGTTTTTGGATGAATATTCTCCTTTGATTTGCCTAATGATTAGCTCGGAATCTCCTTGAACAAAATTCCTCTTGGGTCCTATGTTTTTCAACCATTGTAACCCTAGGAGAAGAGATTCATACTCTGCAATATTGTTTGTACATTGAAAATATAGCTTGTAAGAGTGACCTTCATTGGTGTTGTGTATCCAAACACTTGATCCCGAACGAGCTTTGCCACAAGAGCCATCAAAGCTCATGTTCCAAAGTGTTTCAAGTTCAGATTCGCCATTATGTTGTTATTCATGGCTGCTAGGGTTTTTGGCTTTCATGTTCTTCATTTTGTGTTTGGTTTGACTGCTTTTGATAGGTCTAGCTCTTTCTCTTTTTCATTTACTTGTTCATTAATTTCATCTTCATTGTACAAGATAAATGAGTCAAGGTCTCGAATGGATAGAATAGAGAGGGGTGTTGTTTGGCCTATCTTGGTTGCTTACCATGTATTTCATGTGAGATTATATGTACAATATTCTTGTTTGATTAAAGACCTGCAATGGTAGCATATGTCATGTCCATTTGGAGGCTTCCTTGGAGTTTGGCTCCCCATGATCTAGATAAAAGCATTCCATACTTCGACTGAATTTCAGCCACTACAATATCCATGACTAGGCTCTTAGGCGGTATTTGTGCCGATTGACACATAGATCCTTGATCGAGCCTATACATTTAACTCTACTTTAATCAAATATTACAAGTCTTTGTATGGTTTGGTTATTTCAAGGCCTAATCTCTCCATCACTACATTTGGCATGAGGTTGTGTGAAGCACCAAACTGTAGGATAGCATTGTGTAGGATTTTTGTCATGAATGTTCAAACTAACATAGAATAGAGGCACAACTCCCTCTTGAAATTTCCTTCTACCTCCGGTCCAAAAAACAACTCGGCTTGTCATCGCTAGATTTAGATTATCGTTGTCATTTCCTATGTTTAAAGCCTTCAAAACTTGAGATCTATATACATCTTGAGTCACTAGTTCGGGCAAGGGGTACAACCATTTTGATTTTGGAAATTTATCCCTCAATATTGAATGGTGTTTGTGTTCTTGGCATATTTACATCGGTTTTATCATACACGGTCTTTTTTAGCAACTTTAGCTTTTTTTATTTTTTGTTTGGGATCTCATTTAAAGCAGCTTTTTTTCAGGGGCCACTAGTTGATGTACTAGGGCATCATTGGTCACTATCATGTTGGATGTTTTTTATTTTTGTTTTGATCGGGATTCTTAGCCATTATGTTGGTATTTTCTATCGTCCTTTTAGGAATGTTTTTAGGGGTCTTCCTAGCAGAAATTTTTGGTTTGTTCCTCTTGAGGATGTCTTGTGTTTTCCTACTTTTGAGGTCATACCGCCTATGAACCTCCATGATAGCATTTTCAAACCCTAGTTTGTATTCTTCATAATCCTCATATGTTCTTTTTAGTTTTGTTTGAGGAAAACAGACCTTGTTCTTCTTCTATGAGAAAAACATCAAACTCATTATTGGAGTCTATTAGATTGACATGATTTTCTTCCGTTCCTCGAGTCACTCTTTCCTCTTCATCTCGCATAGTTTTCTTGGAAAGGAGGTCTGATTTGCTGGTCATTTTCTCTTTGTCTTATTTGAGGAGGGTCCCTTCGATGTTTTGGTTTCTATTTTTATTTCGAGGGTTTGTTTGGTTTTTCTCTTGGAGGTTCTCTTTCATTCAAGTTAATTCTCTCCATCATACTTTCCATTGTCCTAACTAGACTGTCAATTTTAGCATCGGATGTGGAGGCCATAGTTTCCTCTTTGTATGTAACCTTCTTCTCTTCTATTAATCTAGCCCTTTTACAATTTAGGTTTGCTTCTACACTTACTACTCCCCCTTTGCATGTCTTCTAAGGTGAGGAGATCTCTTTCTCTTAATTGATAAGACATGTATGGATTAAATCCATCTGAAATTTTACTAAGGCTAGGCCTTGTGGGGGGTTTCATGTGGGAGGGAGTGAATTGTATACACTATTGAACCTAGTGCGGTAGTCTTGGACACTCCCTCCAAAATTTATTTTAATGTTATTATACTCGATAAGATTTGAAGAGGATTTTTCTTAGTCTCCCACTTGTTTATGAATGTTTGATGAAGGGAAGGGAGATCATGAATGTTATTAGGAGTTAAGTTTTTTGAACCATTTCTTTGCTTCTCCTCCTAAAATTTGGGAAAAACATTATCATTTTTATGGTCTCCTCTTATATTTCTTGGTGGTCAAAAGCATCATTCATCTTGTCTACACGTTGTTGGGAAGTGGTAGAATCGACTCCAGTAAAGTGAGGGATTTTAGATTGGTAGTCTTGAGGCATAGGCAGTAAAAGGTTGTGGTAGTACCAGGGGGGCATACCATGTTGCCATGATAGGAGGTAATGGAATCCAAGGAGGATTTACAAGAGGAGGGTTTATGAGTGGAGCTCGGAGGATGAAATGGAGTGGTTTTCACAATGGATGTATGAGTGGGGGTAGCAAAGGTACTTGGACTAGCTCAGTTTCGAGATCGAGAAGATTTGGATCGAAATGAGTCGAAGTGTTGGAGAAGTTGAAAATCGGGAGGAGTGGAAGGAGAGGCTTCTCTACTAGGACTCTGTTGTAAGCTTGTAGGCTCAAGATCTTTCCGGTTTATCCAACTTTGAGACTTAGTTCGAATAGGTTTCTTCTATGATGTAAGTCAAATTGCATCTTGCAAGGATGTAAGGTTTTTCGAGGACAAAACTTGCTTTGTGAATCGGTCTAACAATAGTTGAGTCTTCGAGTCTTGGAAGTTTTTTCTTAATATTATTTCTAGGGCAATCAACTATAGTAGGAGGTTTGGGTCGGGGGTGAGATCTCGGTGTTGATTCTTTGTGAAGCTGCATTTCGGGACCCTCAACACGGAGAGGCTGAAATTTTGCAAGGGTTTTAAAAACAAACCAATCTCGCATGAAGACCGAATTCACACAATATTTGACTGGGATTTATACTATTAGGATTGATTAATGCATTCCCGTGGGAGTCTCGTGAGAAAAATGGAGTCACCAGGGTCCACCGAAAGCCGATGGAGTCACCAGTGTGGATGATGCTAATTGTTTGGAAGATTTGTTTGTTGTCCACCATCAAAAATTGGATACTAATCTAGAGATATTTTTGGGTTTTTCTGAAAGTTCTTTATGTAACACTAAGATTTTTTTTAATGATTTTTCCCTAGTATGTTCACTCATTATATTAGTATGGAAAATCAACCAGATATCTTTGTTGCATAACACTTGATTTATCTAAGTTTGATAGGGGGTTTTTTGAGTTTTGAAGGAATATTTAAGCTATTATTTACTCGAGTCCCGCCGTGATCGCCATTATGTTAGGTCTCTATAATTTGTCGATTGGCAAGACCAAATAGATAAGGGTAACATAAAACCAATATTTGGAGTCCTAGGACCTAGCCTTCCCGGACTCAAAGAGGGCTCTCTCTATATTTGTATAAAAGGTATGACTTGTGTGTTTTTTAAGATGCTAATTTTAGGCTAGTTATAGTAATAGGGTTTGTTTGTTTTGTTTTTGTTTGGTTGGGTAGGTTGTCAAGAAGAACATATAGAGTAAGAGAAATTCAAACCATTAGGCTATGGGGTCCGTGGAAAGGCTTAAACATAACAACGATGAATCAAGGGTGTTTCATAAGGAAATTTAACAAAGCCAAATGGATCTTAGTAGCCTATGTGGATGTAAAATGAAAATTAAATTGTGAACATGGTAGGTTTAAAGGGAAATTAAGAATCCTTTAACATATACTATAACAAGAATGGATTTCAAGATCACTATAGCTTAAGAAATAACCAAAGGACGAGGGCACACCATAAACTTCTTTGGTCAAACTTCACCAAGTAAACTTTAAAACAACAATCCAGACATACCCTAGAGAGCGGGGGAACTCCTAAATTCTCTAGTTATTCACCTTCGAGAGAAAGAAAGCATGTAAGATAACATATTAGTAATGATTAAAGATCATGGAACTCCTAAATTCCTTCATCAAACTATAAAATACCTTCAAAGTGACTATTCAAGATGAACTAAAGGACATGGAAAACCATAAACTTCTTCACCAAACCATAATTATTAAACTTCAAATAAAGGCCTTAAAAAACAATGTTTTAAGCTACACCAAAGGACATGGCATAGAATAAACTTCTTTGGCTTGACTCCATTGAACCATTCTTAAGACAACAAGCTAAGTGGAACTCAAGAACAATCAAGAATTCTCAAATTAGGCCTAGCAGAGGAAAATATCTAAGCAATAGAAGTCAAATAGTCTTAAGGTGCCTCTAACAACATATCTTAACCTAAATTTTCTGCTCTATTGCATGAGAAAAGATGAAAAAAATATGAAAACAGTAAGGAAAAAAATTACTAAATTAGAACAACATCACCATTAATCATGTTCATGAATCCTATGAATATGCTTGCTCCATTGATGCTCAATCGAAGACAAACACAAAGCTCCAAAACCAATTTCTCACAACTCCAAGTCTAGAAATATTTAGCTCAACAATCAACCAACAACCAAAAATGAGGCTTACATGTAGTATTTAACTACCAAATGATGAAGTAAACCCCTAGCTATGGTTTTAGAAGTCATTAACTACATAATAAATGCATTTGACCATTGAGACCATGCAAGGCCCAAGGCACAAATATCCCAAACTCATTAAATGCAAAAAATAACTTCTAACATAACTTCTAAGCTAAATTTGGATTTATTTGTGTTCAAGGCCTTCAAAAATATTTTTTTTCAATAACTTCGATGTGTTTTGTTGACTTTCGTGCAAGAGCGCAATGCTTAAACTAGAAAAAAATCCTTTTTTGCAAATTTCGTGTTTTGGAGGCCTTTCCCAATGTCCAAATGAGCTCCATGATAGCTCATTGGAAATTCGCTCCGTCTAGTTTCCAGATCTGCCTTTAGTTTCCATATTGGTGTCCATTTTTCCTAGTCAAAAATCCGTTCTCTCAATACCGCTAAGTGCGCAATGCCGATCATTTGAAAAAGAGGGTAGAAATGTGTTTTTTTTATGGTTTTTTGCCCTTTTGAACGACCAGCTTTTACTCCAAATGATCTGAAATTTTCTATGGATGATGTAATTGCCATGAGAATCATGAATATGTAAGTAATTCATCATTTGGGTGCCCCAAAAAGAGCACGAAAGTGCCACTAGAATTGCACATTTGGCCTTTTTGTCGCTAACTAAACTATCAAAAATCAAAACTTGAACCAAAGTGCCAAAAATTTGAAATTTACCTTTCTAATCATGATTTGGATGCTTAGAGGGATACATCAACAAGGATATCCAGTTTATCCTTCTCCTTTTCCTCATTTTTTTGCTTGAATATTTGCAAGGGCTCTTTTGAGCTTGGTCCTTGCAATTTTGATCCTCATGGCATAATGTCTTGCCATCTTCTTCTACAAGTCAATGTCTATTTTTTTCCTTCTCAAGTTGACCTTATAGGTGCACATTGGCTCTTTATATCCAATATTATCTATAATATCTTATCTCCATGGCAAGCAACTCACTTGGAGTGAGCTATTCTACCAACTCTATGTCTTTCTCTCTTTCCCAGGCTAAGGCCTTCTTCAACCCAATTTTCCTTGGCCTCTTCCTAGGAAGTTGTTCTTCCTCATCCTCAATGTCATCAAGGGTGCCCAAGGTTTCATCTAGCATATCCTTGGCTTTTCTAGCTTCTTTCCAAGCTCGATAGCTCCGACCTCTACCGATGGCTTTCTCTATCTCTAACTGTTGGTTTTCTACTTCAAGGAAGTTGATCACATTATTTTCCATGCCAATATTGGTTTGTAGCTCCCTAATATGGGCATATTTTCTCCCGATCAACATGTTTTTAATCCTCTCCTCATCCTCACTCTCAAGGTCAATAAGTTGAAACTCTTGTTCAATTTCATGCTCATCCTCTTTTTCAACAATGACATGCTCTACAACCTTTCCCTTACTCCTTATCAAGTTGTTTTGTTGATGAAGAAGGCAGGGGTCCCTCCCATGATCTCGTGGAGAAAAAACTTGCCTATGACCTCTTTGATAGGTCAAAGGAAAAGGCTCTATTTCAACCATCACGGTGTCATCTCGTCTCATTTCTCTCTTCACCGTTTGATTCTTTGTCATCATGATATGAGGTTGAAGGGTCTGTGAGAAGGTGATGTGGAATGGTCATCATGGGGGTGAAGGAATGTGAGTGAGTGGAGATGTGTGAATAGTAAGAAGTGATGGAGGAATGGATTCTAGAGGATGGGATGAGGAAGGGATATCTTGTTGATGATGGCCATGTGGAGTCGTGAAAACTTCATGGGTAATGAAGGTATCCCATGGAATATTTTTCTGCTGGAGTTGGTGCATAACCACCATCTTGATAAGTGAGTGATGAAACAAGCTTTTCATTTTCCGAGGATATTCTCTCTTTTTCACTATGTAGGCCATTTTATCAATTCTTCAAGTAGAGATAATATGGTATATACAACATCCTCACTCTAGTAAATTGCATAAGAAGCCGGATGTAATATGAGTAAAGACGGAGAACCTTCCCTCACATGTGAAATAATTCATTATGATCCTCATCATAGGTGCATATCTATCAAGCGGATGAGAAAATGGGAAGATGGACTTGTGGTGATCTTTATACCTAGGCTTTAGGTATGGCTCAAAGTAACTCATGTCTAGGTTTGTTTTCTTGAACCACTTTTCCCCCTCACTTGCTATTCCTCGTAGCATTGGAAATGGCATCCGTAGACAACTCAAAGGTGACACAGAAATATTAAATTATTTGTCATGCAAATTAATAATAAAAAAGTCATGTTAGCTCGAGGCTTGTTTTGTACTTTCGCACCTTTTCACAAAAATCAAAACAGACCTCACATGTTTGAATCATGAAACAAGATAGGGGAGATGCCATGAGTTCCCTAGTATTGAGGGGTTAAAATATATTCATATTTCCTCCTTTGTGATCATGCCACCTTGGCATTTGGGCCTCACCACCATCTGTCCTCACCCTCTCCCTCGGACATGTAGAAAACTCTGTTTTGAAAACCCTAGGTCCGATGTGAAAGGAGATGAAGAGAAGGTAATGAAAGGGCATCTTTGCAAGTGAATGAAATGAGTGAATGAAGGGAATGGGTGTAGGGGAAATCATAGATGAGTGACAAGCATTGATCACTATAATAACGCTTTGTTATGATCGTTTTTCTTCAAGGAGGATGAAACAATGGATGAAACAAGTAATTTCAATCTTAAGAGTTAGGGTTCCTTCTTAGGGTTTCACTTTAATTTAATTAAATGATGACCAAAATAGCTTTAATATGGGTTATTTCATGTACTTACCCTTATGAGTGCCTGGAGAACCTATGGAAAATATTTGAAGGAGTTTTTTGAGTGATTTGAGTGGTTAGAAGAGGGATAAACCCTCTCTATCCAAGGGCGCATCGCCGGTGCCGAGGGCGCAATGCCACGTCGAGCACGCAAGTGCGTTCTGAGCGCGTAGTGCCAAGGTAATCTGTGCTAGGGTCCTATCGGGGAAAGAGTGCAATGATCTATCAAGGGCGCGAGCGCTCACTTCTAGGTGCGGAGCACCTTCAGAAAAATCAATAGAGGAAAAATTCCGTGGGGCACAACACCTTTCTCCCGGGCGTGCGAGTGTCAAGACACTTTGCCCAACTTCACTCAAAAAACACTCACAAATTTTTTCTCTTCTAAATGCTCTTGTTACTCCTTTGAAGTGTAAGATGTGCTTTATAGGCAAATGGAATTTGATTTGATTTGGTAAAACCAACTTTCTAATGTTTAAAAACCCCCTTTTCCTTTTTCACTAACATTCTTTGACACTTTTTGTCCGTAGGTTAGTTGAAGTCATGAAATTGACTCTTCTTGGCTCATTGAGGCTTGAAATGTGTATTTTTAAAACTTTGGGATTCAAACATACATTAGCATCTTCAAAACCTTCTCTTGTTTCCACCATGGAGCTCAACTTATGCTTTTCACCTTCTCTCGACAACTTTCTTCAAAACCGTAGGTGTCTCCATCTCTTTTGTAGCAATCATTAGTGTTGTATTCTATGTTCTCTATAGCCCTTTCAAGTTCATTCATTTCTATCCAGTTTCACCTCACCTTTTTCCATATTCCTTCAATATTTTCTAACGGACTTTCTTCATGTTTGGCCTTGTGTGCCTCCTCCATTTCATTTCTCGCAAGGGATCACTCGTTTTTGGCACTCAAGTGGACCATCAAGTGTATAAACCCTAATTATTTATAGGACCAAGTTTTTTCCCTTCCCTTTGCTATAATTTGTTTTCATTCAGGAGTAGACAATCCACCTTATCAGCACCTTCTCGCACAAAGCCTTCTACACTCCTGCAGATGTGATAAACTCTTTGCATTTTCCTCACTTGCAGGGTTCTGAATTGATAAGACAAATTTCTTCGGAAATTTTAGGTCCTTCTTGAATAACCATGTCTTTCACATTATATTACATCTCGAGCTTTGATTCTAGCAAAGGAAAAAGCAAGTGCCTAAAAAGTCCAAGGATAACCCTAAAACATGTAAAAACCCTAATGACCTAGTGGGAGGGTTCTTTGACCTAATCTTCACCGAAATTTGGCTTGGAGATTTTCAAGTGAAAACAGAGCATTTCCAAAAGTGCTATATTCAAGATCCAAAATCAAATGTGCTTGATTTATCTAAAGAGCCTACAGAGATAGTTTTGAGACCATTAATGCTTGAGGAACCTGGGGAACATGGGAATGAGTTAGCTATAGGAAACCCTAGAGGGAGGATGGAGTCTATTGATAGGGGTAAAATGAGGCAATGAGGCTATAGACAGGAAAGGATTTTGAAAATGATAGGTAAAACCCCATAAGGAGTTTTTTAGGAGCAACAGTGGCGACTTTGAGATGGAAAACTTGATAAATAGTGAAAATTTTTTCTTTATGGATAATGAAGGCAGTGAGATTTCTGAAACTCAACAATATTCAAGCAATATTTTTTTTCAAAAATCTATAAACATCCTATAGTCATCTATAGATCATAAAAAAAAATACTGATGACTAACAGGTTTATCCAATATCGACTCACAATCGACAAACACCATCGACTAAAACATAAGTCGATCAACATAATCGACAACCATAGTTGGCAAAAATCATGTGACACCAACAACACAAAGTTGACATGAAATGTGCAACACAATCAACATAAATCGATATGAAATGTGTGCAACACAATCGACACCAATAGATAAACATATGTACAACACAATCGACATAAATCAATATGAAATGTGTACGACACAATCGAAACAAGTTGATAAACATATGTATAGTACAATCCACACATGTCGACTTTCCAAGATACATATTGAAAACACTCATGCATGTATCTATTTGCAATGAACTTATCACAATTCCTCTATTTACACATACAAAACCTCATGCATATGTACACCCTTCAACTCTCTCTTTCAAGTACAAATAAGTACATAAACAAAAAAAATATGAGTGATCATAAGAGCTGAATTGAATGATAAATTGCTGCAACATAAATGAGTGACATACCCATATTTTACACCATCTTGGCGAGATTTTTGTGAACAAAAAGAAATGCCTTCAACTGAATAGCATTCACATGCATTCTTGCATCATACAAGTTGTAATAATATGTTGTAACTTGTCATACTTCAACAGAAATTCATGCATACATAAGGCTGAAATTTGCATCTATGTATAATGGAAATGCATGCCTTACTTTGTCAAGAAATCGAGCCATTTCTTACCAAACCACTTCAATGGCGATTTTTCCTGTTGAAAATCCTCTTCTTTTGAATAATCTTGACTCACATCGATGATGGAATATCCTATTCCATTCTTGCCAATCTTTTTATCCACTTGCTTCAAATGTTTGGGATGAGTTGTTGGCTGCAGTGTCCAACATTGGTCAATGAGATGTCCCTTCTTCTGACAATAAGTGAAAATATTTTGCATCTTCTGTTCAAGTCGCCTTTGCTTGAACTGTTTCCTGTATGCTGTCATTCTCTTCCAGCATCTTGAAACTTTATGGTTATACAAACCACAATATGAAAAATAATTTTTTCTCCTATTCATGCATGCAGATTTGTCATGCTTAACATAATCATAAACAACATGATTATAGGAAGAATTATACCTTGTATGTTTCTTTGAATGTCCATCTTTTCCACCTTCTCCAAAATATGAACTTGAAGAGGTTCCAACTCTCCTTTGAAGACCAGAAACAATGTTCATGTCCTTAGATCTATCAGAACTCTCTTGTTCGCCATAAGCTACATGTCTAAAAAAATCTTGCTGCAACATGGGTTTCAAACAATTGCATGCATCTTGATTACAAACTTTGCATTTTTGATGGTTTGAACCTGCAACAAAAGTCCTTCTTGGAACTGTTTCAAGTGCCTTCATGTTTGTAGAGCTTTCTCCATAAATTTTTCCATAGGCAAGACTCAAATACTTATGTCTTTTCTCAACCATAATTTGCTCAACTATGCCTTGTGCATGTTTTCCTAATAATTTACCTTCATATCCCATTTTGATCATCAATTTTGACCCTATTCCTCTAGTGTGTTTTTCAAATGAACCTACACATTTATCTTGAGAGGAAATTGAAGATAAATTTTAATTATTTACCTCTTCTTCAAGCACATGCTTGGCTAAGGCTTCTTTGGCATCATGGAGCTGAATCTCCATCTCATGAATCTTTTGAATAATTTCTTGCTTCTCTTTCTTCATGGAAAACAACTGCTCTTGAAGTTTAGTGTTCTCCCACATATCTTCATACATTTTTTGCGCCATATCTTTCATGATGTATATGTCCTGCCTCATCTCCTTATCAAAGAGTCTTGCAAAGGAGGATGGTTTAGAATCACCACTTAATGAAATTTCCATCACAATGTAATGAATTAAATAGCTTAAAAACAATTTACAAAGCTTCATGCCCTAACATTTTGGCTGTAGATTCAAGCTCAATCTCTGCATATTCTATCTCTTCAATCACTTCAGCCTCTTATGCAAATAATTCCTCTTGTGCTTCAAGTGTTGCCTTGAGTGGTCCTTTGGGTAAGGATGATCCATTCAGCGCTCTTCCTTCTTGTCCTAACTTCTAGACTAGCTATCAGTAGCTTCCCTTCTCCTCTCTGCAATCTCAATCTTGTAAGCAACAGTGAATTTGCACTGTTAAAAACCCTTCAAGTAAAACAAGCAAGCAATCTTGTGCTCTGATACCAACTTGATTTGAAAATGAATGCTACTGATTGTTGTGCTAGTTTAATTTTAGATATAAACTTTTCTTTTCGTGGTTTTACTTATCCTTCATGGGTTTGTTTATGAGCATGTGATTGTCAAATCATTGAACTTAGTGAAATTATGAATTTTTCGTAATCTTAAAATGCATAATTTTAAATGAAAGAACAAAAGAAAAATTAAACATAGAAAACACACATAATAGAGCTTAACACAGAGAATTTTGATAAAGGAGTTCAACCCTCATGGGCTACATCTCCTTGGTCCAGCTTCATAGTGTGACCTTTGTATTAGCTTCAATTATTCTCAAATTGTTGTTACAAGATTAAAAACCTCTTGGAACCTATTCCAATGAGCTTAAAACATCATAATATCCCAAAAAATTCTATTTTTTTGCTGAATTTGGACTCTGGATGCTTCGGGCAATGACCCCAACTCTTGGTGGCCCTAGCATTAAAAAAATATTCAAATGCAAAAAAAACACTTGTCGATGACCTTTTATGCCTCTGCAACCTGCTTCATTGAGTTCCTAGCATGCCAATTAGCCCATAATGACTTTTATTGAGCTCAATTTGGTTTAAAATTGAGTGAGTTATGACCAAAACCAACTTTTCCCCAATTTCTCCTCCAAAACTAGAGAAACTGCCAGTTAATTTTCTAAATTTGGCATTCCCGCCAAAATTGGCACTCCCTCCGAAATTTCCGCTAACTTGATCATCGAGATTAACTAGTACTATTTGCGCTTACGAGTAGATAAACATGGGTTTATGGTTAGGCACGTATTAAGCACTAATGTTGGATTAACGTAACTAATCCACATTTAAAATTACTTAAATGTGATTAGCATCCCACTGGTTTATTTGGCATAGCACCTGGTGTTGATTCTGATAGAGGTGATTTTTTATTGACAACTCTAGTGCTTCCTCATTTAATTATCAACCCAGGTAAGTCTTTTTATTCGAAGAGTGTCAGCACAATATATGCGAGTCAGTTTGTCTACAGATGCTCCTTGTCAATTGTGAGGAAGAATTTACTAACTTCCTAAAATTGCTTATCCTCTGAAGGGTGACTTGGATGGATTTTTAACCTAAGATTGAGCAACAGGAATTTGTGTTTCTCTAATGGAATGAAACAACAACTTAACAGAACCGAACAAAAATCTAGATAAACCAAGAAGACATTGAACTGAACTATAATGGAATTAAATGGAACAGTATTCTAACTAAGCTAATCATTAATGGAATCGAATTGAATCAACAGTCTAGCTAACTAAGCAATAATGAAGCAACAATATAACTAGTTGTGTAGTAATGGAACAATAGTATGACTAGGCTAGACAGTAATGAAACAACAGTATGACTGAAGTGGATTAAATAACTCGTACATCAAGTAATTAAGTAATTTTGCAATGGAGTTCTCTGTATGACTTAATTAAGCAACATTGATCAGTGATTGAACGCTTCGTTATGCTAGAAAGAGAACGCAATTCATAAAGACAGAGAATGCTAAAATCAAATTATTCTACGATCTGTAATTCAAATGCAATGACATCAAAGGAACTAGAACTATCTATTGATAACAAAAGATTGTCATAAGTCGGAAAATATAATTGCACTTGTCCTACTCTAAGAACGCAGTTTCTAACAATCTCAAAGAAAGAGAACTGTATTTGTATTGAATGGAAATGTGCGTTACAACTGCATTAGATTCATAAGCATCGGTTCTGTAACTACTCAGAGTATGAAAATGTGCGTGGAGCTTCCATATGTTCGGCCCAGACCACCAGAAGCCTTAGCACTGTAAAAACTTCAAAAGATGATTGTTCAAAGCTCTATATTACATCCAATGACGTTACAAAAACATAATTAGACAGACTGTTTCTAATTTTTCTATTACAGAATGAGTTTCCTATCTTGTTTTCTGACTCCCCTTCTCTTCCATCCTTTTCCCTTTTAAATGTGATTTTGAAGAATTTCGAAAGTGTTTCTCAAACGACAGTTGGCTACGCGTGGCTATCATTTGAGTTATTGGACTCAGATTCATTTGTTTTCCTTCTACAGGTCATTGGAATTGCTAGGATTTCATATTTACATAGTTGGTTGATTCATTCTATTAGTTGACATGGATCTTTCGCATGTGGAGATAAAGCCAATTTCTAGTAAAAACATGTTTTCATATTCTGAGTATGATTGTTTTCACGTTCATGACATGTTATTTAAAAACTATTTGATGTGTGAAGATTACATAAATTATAACATAATTTGAAGTATTTACAGGGTGAAAATCATACCTTAATTCGGGCCCAACATACTCCCCTGCTTACCTAGTTGCATGTCCTTAGGCAAATAGATGATTGAGATGTAGTTGTGTTAAGGAGTTGGCAAGGTAGGAATTTTTGTTGTATGTTCTAAGGCCTTGTTTTATTTTTATGAGTGCAAAGGCAACACTTGTGCCTCCCTCTAGTAATTCGTAATTGTGATTATAATCCTTGGGAGGAAGCTAGAGGAGAGGGTTTCTGTATCTGCATCTCAATAAGGCAGACCCCATGCTATAGACTAGGCTACTGTATGAAAGGAACCTAGAGGCAACAGCCTTGAAATTCCTGTAATTGAATGGCTGCCTATACTTCACATTGTTTGTGGAGGCCATCCACCTTTGCTTGGCTGCTGCCAAGGCCGCTTCACGAATGTCCTCAAAGTATTCTCGTGCATTTTCTATGATATCTTTATGGATGGGTCCTAGCCTAGACCTAACACCTAGCCTTCTCATGAAGTTTTTATGCTGGATGATTAGTTGCATGGGTTTCGTAGGCTCCCCTTGACCCATAAATCTAGACTATGATCTCTTTTCTGGAAGATGCCATAGGCTTTGGCCCACCTGATATGGTTTTTGGTAAATGAAAGGAAGGCTTGCAGCTGTACATCTCCTATGAAGGGGCTAGGGTTGTTGTCTGTGTCTTCTTCTAAGAAGAAGTTATGCATGTAAATCTCACACAAGAGGCATTGGACCTGCTCATCCTAATCGTTACAGCATTGGAAAAATTCGTCTATAGTCCTGAAGGTAGTGGGTTTCCCTGCTCTAACAACTTTAACTTTCAAGAGTAGATATCATTATGTTAGGAACAAGGCATAGTTTGTTGTTGGAGCTCTTCATGATAGAGAATCGTCATATAGAGAGAAAATTGTAGAGATTTTCTTCTTAGCTTGCTCTACCTACTCTTGTACCACTTTAACCTTTGTCTGCTCTCCTATAAGCTAGGGGAATGTCTCATCTTCTGTGACAAAGAGGTCAGTGAAATTATTTTGCAGTGCCTGATATTCTTGTAATGGCATCCCCTCCTTTCTGCACGGTGTCAGTTCATGCCACACTTGCACTAGTTCATTTCGTAATCTCTGGTTGGCAACTATCTCTACTAAATGGGCATAGGCAGGGGCTTCCTCTGTTTGGGTCCCCTTTTCTTCTATAACCTTCTGCTCATTTTGGGTGGAGGTTTCGATAATGTTTTCCAGTTTTGTCTACACTGCAGCCTCGGTGGTGTCTACCAGGTTGGTTTGTACTTCAATTTCAGTAGTGGTTATCAAATTAGTTTGTGTCCCAGTTTCCATGGTGACGACTAAGTCGGTTTGCATTTCACTTTCAACAATATTTACTGGTTCTGTTTGAGTTCCTACAATAGAGGTTTCTGTCCTTGGCTTCCTGGCCCTTATTTATTTTTTTAGTTGCTTCCTCAGATATTTCACCAATTTTTCCAATCTCTTGCAGGTCCTTCTTAGCTTCTCACTTCTCCTCTCGTCTGAACCTTCACCTGTTCTTATTTCAGCAGGTGATAGGGGAGCGAAATTCTCTTTTTCAGGGATAGCATCTAGAATGGTGTTTCTGATTACATCTTCAGAATTGACCTCAATGTGAGGATCTTGACTAGGAGGAGCGATGCTACCTCCTGGTGACAAAGGGGTTGTCTCTGTGTGTGTGCTCTGCTCCACAAGGATAGTGTCACCCAAATAAGCTTGTGATTCCAATCTCTCCTCTGCATGTCCATCACTATACACTTTGTAATTATCAATAGGAGATAGAGCCTCATCATCTTGCAGTTCCTCTTGGTCAGGTAGGATGTTATTGTGACCAGAGCTACTAGGGGTGCTGGTTTTATCAGCAAGTTCCTCTTGCTCCCTTGCTTCAAATGAGTTTCTCAATTCATAGTTTGTCCTTGTTTTCCCTAGGAATCGTGCCATTTCCTCCTAGAATTCTTGAAAGGGTGCATGGGATGGTTCTTCTTCCTCCATGGGGTTCAAATTTTCCTAGCATGTTCTGGGCCATTTTCGCATGTTTGGCTCTGATGTTGAGGTTCAGGTTCTTTTTCTTCTTGGAGGATTTATCCTAGGGGGCTCAATTTCGGTTCCCTCAGGGTTTAATTATGGTTCGTGTGCCTCTGGGTTGACGAAATTATCCCATGCTATCTGCTGCCTATCTAGCTCATGAATGATGATTAATTTTATTAAGCCCTCGTTACTAACCATTACTTGGGGCTTCTTGGCCTTCCTCAATTGAAAAACAGTATCATGAAATACGAAATTTAAAAGGGCAGGCAGATTAATTGAAATTTTTTGTTTGAGTGTAGCTAAAAGTTTGAGCTGTCGAGGTTTTACCACATCCTAACGTCCTTCGCATGTAATAAAATTTTGGATGAATGCCGCTAGCTCCTGCCATGGCTAGTGTAAAGAGGCAGGGTTTAGCCCTCTATTTTTTAGTTCCAATGGTTCATCCAGGTCTTGGTATACTGCTACTACTTCTCTCAGGAGGAGATTATTTTCTACCCATATTTCCCCTTGCGCTAGTATTCCAGAAACTTATGCTATAACTTCCTCTCTAACTGGTATATTTCGGCCGTTAACTCTGGTTTTCCCTTCCTACATATTTTTTAGAAATTCGATTGCAATTCTCGTGTTGGATCCTTGTAGTCTGTGTACATATGTTAGCTATCCATCTCACTGGAGGATGGCACTTGCCGCCTCTAAAATCAGAAAGTTTGCAGGCTTGCTTCGAAGGGTATTTTCTCCCATAACTGATATGCTCTTTTCCTTTGATTATTTTTCTTTGTGGCTCTGTTGTTTCGACTAGGTGTTGTCTGCAAGCGGAAGAGAGACTGTGGCTCTGCGTAAATAATATTCATGTCTTAATTGTAGTGTTTATCAATGCGTCTGACAATATTTGTGAAGGGATTTCACATGCTTGCCAAATTAAGGCCAATTACACCCCCTCTCTTGAAGAAAGGATGCCCACGCCGTCAAGTACATGAGAGATTTGGCTGGTTATGAATGCGGACATGGGAATGTCAGAATTTGGTAAATATCCATGTGAAGGATCGACAATTGAGTAATTACTACATATGTGGCAAAAAGCTTAGATTTAGAAGCTTTCATAATTGTATCTTGTGCGGAAGTGACCGGAAAGCGAGAGAAAATAGTATTTCCATTATTGCGATATGATGTCTTTGCACGACTGAAAAGTTATGATGGAAGCAAGACTGAGTCAAGTAATGATTGGCGTTGTCATTCCAAAGTTAAAAATATGTAAATAGATCTTTGTTACTTATTCTTATGGTAATTCATGATTGTCACTAATTCGAGTAATAGTTTTGTGGCAAAAAAAAATGGAAGACAAGGTGTATATAACAACAATTTGTTATTAAAGGAGCATTCTTTCATACCACAAGAAGAGCCACTACTACCAGCAGGCGTTCATAGCCTCAACAGGGTTGCTATTTAACCCCAAAAATGAGCCATGATCCCTATGTAAGAATAGTTTGTTTTTCCAATTTGATGGAGATATCACCATGCTAGTATGGTAGCCAGGTAACCATGGTGCCACTCACTAGAGTTGTAGCAAAGTGATCAAGTCGGCTCATGATGAGACCTCTTGTCCTTCAAGTTACTGAGAAGGTCATTACCCTGGTGTGGTAGCCATAATGGGAATGTCAATTTCTACACTCTTATGAACATGGTAGGCTGGCTCGTAATGAGACCCCCTATCCTCTCTCAAGATTTGCATGTAAATATAGTACTTCTTTTTGGATTGTAACATTTTTATCTATAAGGAGGTCATTGTGCTGGTGTGGTAGCCAGATAGTCACAATGTCATTCACTAGAATTGGAACAGAGTGATCAATCTAGCTCGTGATGAGACCTCATGTCCTTCTAATATATGATAAGGTCATTAACCTCATGTGGTAACCACAATGGGCATGTCACTTGTTCAATCCTTATGATCATGGTAGGCTGGCTTGTAATGAGACCCCCTATCCTCTTAAAGATTTGCATGACACACAATGATTGTTAAGGGAGGCTCATTGACTCCTTAAGAGTGAGGGATGGTGAAAGAAGCAAAAAAACTAATACCATTAATACCCCTTGTTCCATTTCTTCATGTTCTAGGGACATATTACTCGAATAGTGCAAAAAGACATATCATCATAAGGTCCTGAATTGTTTGATATCATATTTGAACTGTGGGTGACTTAGCATTTTATCTCATGTGTGCATAATGTCAGCTTCCTGTTTAAGAATTATAGTGCGAAAGGGCATCATATTTGTAATGTTAGCATTTTCCCTCTCTCTTTCAACTGCCATTCCCTACTCCAAGTTACTCAATTATAAAAAGAATGGCTATTAATACATTGAGGAGAAAATTTTTAAAGATTTCTCGGCATTAAAAATTCTCAAAAATGGTTGTTTAATTCGAATGGACAGCAACAGTTCAAAGATGGAACAAAGGATGTTTTCGGTGGAAGCAATGAAAATGAAGGACATGGTGCTACATAGATGTTGGAGTTAGATCAAATAATGACCATCAAGAAATGGCGTGATTATTCAGGATGAATATGAAAGCTTTAACAATGTGAAAACGGCTATTCAATTTGGTTGAAAAACGGTCGTTCAAAGATTGAACAGTAGCTGTTCAGGAATTGGATAGCAAAATTAAAAAACATGGGCAAAAAGTTGTTCAATTTGGCTGAACAACGACCGTTCAAAGATTGAACAACAACTATTCTCGAATTGAACAACAAAATTAAAATCACGGAAAAAAACTGTTAAATTTGGTTGAACCGCAGTTGTTCAAAAACTGAACAGCAATTTTTCTCGATTTGAACAACAAAAATTAGAGAAAAAACACGGGCAAAAGTACATTCCGAATTTGGTTTAACGGTGGTCGTTCAAATATTAGCGACAATTTGTTCTAGAATTCAACAAATTAAAACAAGGAAAAAATTTGTTCAATTTGATTTGAGCAGCGTTCAAAGATTGAACAACAACTATTCTCGAATTGAACAACAAAAATAAAAACACGGCGAAAATTTGTTCAATTCGGTTGAACCACGGTCGTTCAAAAATTGAACATCATTCATTCTCGAATTAAACATCAACAATAAAAAACACAACAGATGGTTGTTTAGCTCAGCTGAACAGCAGCCGTTCAAAAACTGAACAACAGTTGTTCATAAATTGAACAGAAAAAAAGAAAAAAGACACAGCAATAAAAAAACACAATCTTACAATAAAAATGGATTGAAAATGGGAAGAATGTACAACAAGTAAAACAATTATGTACATTATTTACAAGTGATGTTGTCAAACCTCTCATGTACTTGAGTTTGTGGGTTTGTCACCCCCTTGCACCACAACTTGGATGGTGGGATCATTTCGTGCTTGTTGACAGAAAGATTCTTTCATGAGAGGTTTGTGATAGAGGCGTACTATGTGCCCGTTAACTCGAAATGTTGAGCCAGACCCATCTATAGTAGTCAAGGTGAGGGTACCATTGCTATGTACTCCCTAAATCTCATATGGACCGAGCCACCTTGTTTGCAGTTTTCCTGGAAAGTCTTGGAATCTGGAATCATAGAGGAGTGCCCAATCTCCTTTTTGAAATACCTTCCTCTTTAATAGGTTGTCGTGCCACTTGGCTTGTTGTTGTTGAATGATCGTTGTGTGTTGCAGGGCGAGCAGTCAAATTTCATCCAGTTCATTTATTTTCTGGAGTCTTTTAGCTTGAGTGTCTGTTAAGTCCAATCCCACTTCCTGGGCCGTTTTCAATGTTTTAATTTCAAACTCAATAGGGAAGATAGGTTCTCTCCCAAATACTAGCTGATATGGTGAATATCCAATGGTATTTCGCCAGGTTGTTCAATAAGCCCATAAGGCTTCTGGTAGTCTAGTGGCCCAGTCCCGGCGTTGTGTTGCTACTGTCTTGGTAAGGATTGCCTCCAGGACTTTGTTAGTGCTTTCGACTTGTCCATTTTCCTGCGAGTGGTAAGGAGATGTAACTTTGTGAATGATATGGTGATTTCTTAAGGTAGATATGATATTATTGCTGATAATCTTATTGCTGTGAATGTGCCCCTCCATTAATTATCATGTAAAAATTCAATTAGCAGCGCAGTTGGTTCTCTTGAGCTGACTAATTTTCTTTATAAGTTAAAATATAAATAAAGTGGGTGAAGGAGCACTTATCTCCACTTAGGATAAAAGCATTCCCTAAAGTCACTAAGGAGACATATCGAATTAGCAAGGTGGGGCCTAGTGGCCAAGTGGCAACGCAGGGATTGGTGGGGCCTAGGTGAGGGAGAGGCTCACCAAGCATAAAAGGAGGAAGGGTCCCCTCATTCTCATTCATTCTGATTATGCATTTTGAGAATTGTCTTCTTGACATTGAGCACGCTTGTTGTTTAGCAAAGTCTGCACGTATTGTTCAGTACACCGAGCATCTTCGTTCGGAGATCCCAACCTCAGCCCCGAGGGACTTCGAGTGCCTGCTCGGGTGAGGAGTTCCATCCTTATTTTGTCAGTGGGAGTTGCAGCTATCACGGGAGGAGCACCCACGCAGAGAGACAACGCAGTCAGTGAGAGGGAGGACGCAGTCTTGTGGAGAGGTTGTTTCGGATTGGGAGTCTGAGGTGGATTCAGCTCGGGATAGTGGATAAGGGGCCAACCCTTTCCTATTCCAGTGTTTTGGTGGAGTTACGGACCAGCTTTTGGAGCCATTCATTCAGAGCCAGCGTCCCTCCTTGAGGAGCAGCGCAGAGCCTCAAGGGAGCTATTTTCGGTGGTCGGCCATTTCTGAAAAGATTTATGGGTTTTTCTAGGTTTTGGGATTAGAAGCCATTCCTGAAGTTTCAGAATTTTCCGAGGTGGGGAGCAGCCCCAAAGATTCAGTCCATTCCAGTAGTGGCAGTAGTAGCAGCAGCACGGCAACAGCACTAGCAGCTCGGAGATTACGCAGTCATTGAGGGAGCAGCGATTTCACGACATATTCTGAGAGTATTTCTATGCTTGCCTAGTGCAAGCCAAGGTGCCATCATTCTGATCACCTTTGTATTCATTTTATCTTTCAGTACTTAATAAAATGGCTCAGCGTTCTCCATATTGTGTTTGGTTCATGTGATGCCTCTCTAGTTGTTGTAGTTTCTTGTTTATGTGCTTTATATTACTGTTTATTTCTATTCAGAATATTACAGTGGTATCAGAGCCTCATTCTTGGCTCAGCCGTGGGGATATTTTCCTATGAACAAAGAGCGTAGGCATAATCTTACCCACCAAACACAGTAGAGGTGGAAAATATGGGGGTCTCACAACAGTGTGACCAGCATTTACCAGCCTTCAGTAGGCCAACCAGGATCACGATGCCTACATTCTTACCTCCAACACCGAGTGATCAAGATAGGCGGCATGATCATAGACCCTTTGGAGATTATTTCCGCGAATGGCAGTCCATGGGAGAAAACTTCAGAGCGGCTTTTCCCTTCAGAGATTACTGTCAGCTAAGGCAGGATGAAGGAGGAAGGAACAGTGGGGGGTCTAGCACGCAGAGTTCAGAGTTGCAGCGTACCACCAGGAGGACACCTTTTCCCACGTATGATGGATCCACTGATTGCACAATTCGAGATCGGGTGGAAAAGTTGGATACCTCTTTCCATCTTGACCGAATAACGGAGGAGGAAGCCATCAAAATGGCTACCTCGCACTTGGAGGATGAGGGCACACAGGATCATGGGGAGCATGTGGATACACCGAGTATGACGCAGGGGTCACCGGTGTTGGAGACTTCTTTGACCATATCAGTTGATATCTTAGTAGAGAGAGTAGAGCTTACCCCAGTAGTGCCATCCATTGAGGTGATGACCGAGGTAGTGTCCGAGTCTTCGGGTGGTAGCAGCGCGCGGAAAATGGGTGAGGTGCCAGGAGATGTATCCACCTTTGATGAGGCACTAGGAGATACAGAGGTATTGGACGATGGTCACACACAACAGTGTCATCAGGCTTCGAGCCGACCTTCTAGTTTTGAAAGGGAAGGCCACATCAGTGCGAGAGGCTATTTTATTACAAAACAAGGAGCTAGAGGGCATGAGAGTGGTTTGTGCCGAGTCAGCGGCCAAGTTGGCCCACATTGGGGAACAGCTAGATTCCCTAATGGTACAGTTAGAGGACACATTGGAGTGTCAAAGCAGCCCCCTTCAGGCATGCATAGACGGGGCTAGCAGCATTTTTGGGCCACCTCTTTCCATTGGAGAGTGAGAGGCGGAGCCACCTAGTCAGATCTCATACATTGACTTGGTTAGCGGGATGAGACGATCGGAGTTGCACAAGGTGCAGCATCCACATGTTGAGGTTGGATGGCGAGAGATTTTGAGTTGGTACCTGGTGGAGTGGGTTATGGAGATAGTGGTGGACCCGGGTGTAGTTCAACAGGAGTTTCCAGGTGCTGGGAATACAGGAACCCCAGACTGGCACTGGGATCTAGGCGGGACTACCTATCGTTTCCCAGGCAAGTCGGTTGACTATGTCCTGGAGGGTACAGTTGGCCTAGCAGTTGAGCATGCGCATTCGCTAGGGGAGTTTCGGTCAGCGCTAGTGGCCAACCAGTTTATGGGCAGACTCCCTAGGTTGTCTTGGTATGACACTTATACGCAGGGTCACAGGGTGATCAACATACCTTGGCAGGAGCTTGTCGAAGGAGGTGGCATTGGCAGGCCACCAGAAGGTGCCTTGTATGGAGCCAAGGATTCTTCACCTTTGTGTGGGGCACAGAGGTCACAGCGGAGCCGAGCAGTGGTGGTATCACTACTGACACATAGGGAGATTCACTTCTCGGACCCCTCGGGGAGGGTTTGAAGTGATGATCCATTCGTCGGCGGGTATAGCGATGCGACAGTGGAGGTGATGATACCGATTGGGGGTGGTTTGACATGTAGAGACACAACTCTAGGTCATCACATCCAAGGATGTGTGGGAGCCTCTAGCATTGAGCAGTGGACTACTGGTGGACATGGAGTTGCATGGTGGTGTACCGTAGTGTGTGGGACTGCATTGTGGAGTAGGAGTGTCCTACATCACATTGAGAACACGCGAGGAGTGACCAATGCCTCGACACAGACAAGGCATGAGACGATACAGGGTGGTACAGCAGTAATAGGGGGTATCCAACAGTATACAGGGGTTGAGCCTCAGTGGCATGTCGAGGAGTACATGGATGATCGATGGTATGCGAGGGCGTACGGTGCTGCACAACAGGGTCTTAGAGTATTTGCCTCCAGGGAGATTCACGAACAGGGACAACAGGCTTACCTTTGGGGGTAGTTCACCCAGGATCAATGGGGAGATAGATGAGTGATACTTGATGGTATCTGTGGGGACTCACGCACCTAACCCTCTTCTACATCACTCATGGGCACAGTGGATTTTGTTGTTGTCCTTTGGCACTTTGGGCATGAGCAACGGGGTACGCGAGGCTCACCCAAGATGTTTTGATGACACTCAGCACACTAGGGGAGAGACTTCTCAGCAGTGGCACTGGGTCGGTGCACTAGTTGACAGCCACAGGTTAGGGGATGAGATGATCCTCTGCAGGGGTGGCACATCAGTCATCGTTGAGCCTACGCTTGGGGAGCGGGTCATGAGGGAGACATGCGTCACTCTTTTCTCAGGGCATGTCGAGACCATGCATGAGCAGAGGATACGGGGTACAGCAGAGGTAGCATCCCAGTATATGTCTAGGCTCCAGATAATGTATCGACACATTATCGAGAGGGTGGATGGCAGATCCAGTGGAGATGGTTGGCAGGGACAGGAGGGATCCACATACCTTGAGTCAATTGCGAGTATCAGATATCTATCTATTGATTGCATTCAAGGGGTGGCTATTTGTCACATATGGCTTCCAGCGGTCATCGGTACTACACAGTGGCTGACACAGGGCAGGTTAGCATGCATCATATTTTCCCATGATATATGGACCCTCTATATTGGTCACGAGCAGGGACTAGAGATGAGGCACGGAGGGATTCCCGCAGTTGTCAAAGCTATGGTGCAGTAGGTCCGACTATGGGATGCAGAGATTCAGTTGATTGATAACCCATTTTGTCTCGCGATGGTTGGAGTCAGGATAGAGAGTGATCTAGTTCACTGTTGGGTTGGCACATGGGGGTACACAGAGGCCTTCATCGAATGGCAAGGCAGACTTTCTCTATTGCTGCATAGATTCAGAGCTGCATTCGAAGGGGTAGGTATTGGCATCATGGCGATTCCTGGTCTGGATGAGCTTGTCTCTCATAGATCTCCTGCCACTAGATCTCAGGAGAGGAGGATACAGTGTGCGCATGACAGGGAGTATCTCATGATCAGAGTAGCACAACATCAGCATGGTGGTACCTCTAAGAGATTAGCAGGATACTTGAGCATTACAGCTCTACACAGCTCGATAAACTCTCGGGGTGAGTTGTATACTACATGGGGAGATCATGTATATCTTCCATCGGGCTTTAGTGAGTCATTGATGAAGTGGTGGACTTCATTAGCATTGCAGGATGGTGAGTGGAGCAGGTGGAGCTTCATGTTGGACAGGATGGCTTGGGATCCCGGCATTGAAGGATCCCTCCATATCAGGGTGATACAGAGGACAGGGAAGATTCAGTGGCGCATCTGGGACCCAGGCACATTTTACAGTGATGGTGGGGAGCATCAACTAGAGAGGAGGCTTGTTCAGGCATTGCTTGAGGACAAGAAATTTTTGGCGGGGAGGACTGTAATATTCCCAATTAGCAGCAGCTAATTGGGAATATTAATTTTGACTAATTTTGCCTTTATAAAGTTAAAATATAAATAAAGTGGGTGAAGGAGCACTTAGCTCACACTTAGGATAAAAGCATTCCCTAAAGTCACTAAGGAGACATATCGAATTAGCAAGATGGGGCCTAGTGGCCAAGTGGCAGCACACCCTAGTGGCGAGTAGAGTGCGAGTTGGTGGGGCCTAGGTGAGGGAGAAGCTCACCAAGCATAAAAGGAGGAAGTGTTGGACGGATAAATCGTTCTTGCAGACAAGAGCGATCTCCCTAGTACTAAAAGTATCTAGCAACAAACAGCCAAATAGACTAATCTTTCTCTAAGCATATATGATATATGAAAAGCTCTATATAGGTGTTAAAAGACCTACCTTATGTCCAATGCTTGTTTGAAGTTTTTGTTATCCTTCGCGCACTTGAAGGAGTTTCGCTTGTAAACCTGCAGTCACAAACAAACAAAGTATTACATAGCACCTGTATAGACATCATCATAAACCATGCTTATCATAGTGATCAAGGAATCTATGAAATAAACCATTAACAAACAACTTACTGAGAAAAATGAGTATATTTGTATTAATTTCAAGAGAAGGAAAACCTTACAACCTGAGCCTTGATGTTGCACAGGCCTTCCCGGGGTCCGAAGCAGGAGTCTCCTCTACTTTGACAAGCTCTACACTCTTTCAATCAAGACAAATAGAGGTATGTGATCTCTCCTCACAAAAGTCTTGTTTAATTGAGTCTGAATCTCAACAGCACTTATCTTCAAATATTTTAAAGCTTCCAACTCCCTTTGAGGCTACCCAATGCCTCTTTTTATAATGGAAAAGAGGAGGTTTTTATATTCCAAATATGAAGGGATAGAATCCTCCTTCAAAGGGATAAGCTCCTCACATCAAGGGGTTAGCTCCATAAGGTAAGGGATACATGTACCTTATCAAAGCGTACTTATTCTCAAAAATTCCCGTCTAGAATCTTCTAGAATTAATCTCAAATCAACTTTTTAACTTTACTTTCTCACCTTTTTTAGTTTTACAGGAGTCTGCACCTATAACACATAGAAAGTGCGGTTTTGGTCCGCAGGATAGCTGAACATTAGGTGCGGGCCCGCAGGCAATGTATAGAGAAAGTGCGATACCAAAGTTTAGGAGATTTTTAGGAACTTTTCTCTGATTTTCAAGGCTTGATATGAAGAACTGATATGTTAGACTTGCAAAAGGAGGAAGTATGAGTTATAATGAGCTCATACCCATAGCAGAATGTCAGGATGACAATTTTTAGTGTAACAGATTGCCCCCTAAAGTGCAAAGTCTGGAATAGATGAAACTGAAGTCTGTCATATATGAAGAGTGTAGTACTTTATCATTTCAAGGATCATCCTGTGGACACCCCAGTCGGAACCTGTAAAAAATTCAATGCAAAATATATATATGTAATCATATCATCGCTGAGGTAGGCATTCCCATACTCAGATCAAAACTAACTAGAACTAACTTAAATTGTTCTGATACAGGAATGATTTTGAATACATAACAGTATAGACATATGTCGACACAGCATGGACGCAGCCATCTGTTTATAAATAGTCTATTGTATGAATGATAACAAAATTCCTCGCAGCCTGGATGGTGGAAACTAGATCCAGGGTCTTGATTTCCGCATCTCGAACTAGTACGATTCTATCCATGTGAATAAATGCGTTGAAGTCGAACATGGTAGAAACCACTTGATTACCAGTCAATGATGCAAACTGTTAACAAGTGTGAGAGAAACCACCAGTAATGTCAATGGCTCTCAAAGTACCCAGTACAATCCATGAAATGTGAATGAATGAGCTGAAGTCGAACATCTCACGAAATCATTCGATCGAAGGTCAATGATGCAACCTGTCGTCGAAGGCGAGAAACCTGCCATTAAGGCATGCAGATTTCAAGGTACTGACGATTTCTGGATCAACTTCCTAGATAATGAGTTGTCGTCGATAGAAAGTGATCCGTCGTAGGCAAGCCCACAACACAAAATCATAGATCAAGTTTTGAAAATATATTGGCAAGGACTGACTCAGGGATGGTCAAAATGGATGACAGATATTTTGCAGATGAATGGTTTATTTGAACTATCCTCTTGAACACATAACGACACTGCAGATGGTTTGGTGACAATTGACCCAAAGCTAATACCCAAAAACCGGCTGAAGACTTTCAATGTGGTTTGATTAACTGTTAGGCAAAGGATTTCCCAACCCAGGTGAATGAAAGTGTCGTGTTCAAGAGTGGTTGACTGAATTTTCGAAAAATTTAAAATACAACAAACATGCCCATTTTTCTCTCTTTTTCCCCCACCATTTCTGGCAAGTACCTCTTTATTTTTGACAAGCTTGAGGAGGATAACATTTGCTTGGTTATAAGCTCATCCTTCGGATGAGTCCAACTTAGTTTAAAAATCGAACCCTAAGAAGGAGTGGTTCGTTCCTGTTGAAAATTAAACAGGTCCTTTACTGTTAAGTTTTAACGAGTCCAGTATAGGAGAAACTTGGTGTTTTTCAATTTTAGGGAGTTAGAAGAAAAAACTTAAGAAAACTCCATGGGTGTACTTTTTCGTAAATTTAGTCTCTCGAGCCCGAAAAAGGATAAAATAATGCGGGAGAGAACTCTATTGACCGTAATTAGTCAACGTATACCTTTTTCGTAAATAGTCTATTTCAGTCCGTAAAAGGGGTAAACTTATACTGAAGGGACAATCATTCATTTACTTTAACGAGTTCAAATAATCAAGTGCTCGGAAATATTTTCATGTTTAGAGAGTCTAAAAAGGGCTTAAAAGAGGACTCCAATGTTTCACTTTTTCGTAAATTTTTGAAAGAGTCCAAAAAAGTGATAAAAGTATGCTCTTTGTTGAAAAATGATTAGTTTTCCTGAAAAATCCAATTTCTGCACAAAAACTTGAAACATTACACATACCTGTTTAAGATAAGTAAAAATGCTTTCAAAAAATACCCTTTTTAAATTGAAAAATAAACAAATTAAAAATTCATCTATTCGAAAAAACTTATAAAAAGGACTTTTTCAATTTCATTTTCACTGTTCAGTTTCAGAGTGAAAAGTAAAAGCTTTTGGGTAAGAAAGTTCCTGTGAAGATTCTGGAAAATCCGTCCGGAGAAATCGAGAACCGTTAGTCCCAGGTAATCCACGACCTCTTAATCTTGTATTTAATTCAGTTTTAGGCTTTATATTTTATTTTTAGGGAAAAATATGGTTTAAAAATTCGCCCGCGGGGGTCCGCAGGTAAGACACATGGGACCTGCGGACCTCAAATTTTTTCTATATAGAAAAAATTCATGGGTCCGCACTCATCACACAGAACACGTGCGTTTCTATGCACTGTGTATAAAGGATAAGTGCGGACCCCGCGCGTTTAAATTTAAAACTCAAATTTCTCATTTTCCGCCCAAAAATTTCCAAATTAGATTGTTCTAACTTGTGTTTTTATGCATTGTAGGAGTAACAAGATGTTGATTTGGAGAGAACGCGAACATGAGGACGTGGATGACGTTGCAATGCTCCATTTTCCCACAATGCAAGCATTAAAAGCATGTGGTATATATAAATTCTGGGCCATCCAAGGCATGAGGGCACAGGTAGACCTCCTGACATGGCTGGTAAACAGGTGGAACATGCAGGACCAGTGTTTCATTATTGGTGGCCACCGGCTCGAAATTGAGCTGGAGGATATTTATTTTCTGACTGGTTTGTCCAAAAGGGGCGAACAAGTTTCTCTGTTTGGGACTAGGCCAAGTGGCCAGTCTGTCGCTAGTCTTCAACTAGAATTCTGTAATGATCAGGCAAACCCTAGGGACAAACGGATTGACATAAAAAACATCATCCGTCCCGAGTTGAAAGTTATTGAATTTACTGTTACCAGAATGTGTGGGAGTGCTACGCTGCATGTGGCTACCGGTTCCCAAATGCGTATTGCTATGGACTGTTTTCGCGGCACCATTTTCAACTGGTGAGAAGCTGTGTTGGCCAATATAAAAGGCCAATTGACTAGAGCGAAGAATGGTAAACTAAACAACTTTGGATATGGATCCATTGTCGTTACCTTTGCTCTAGAGAGGATCCCCATGCTAGCTCCGCAGAGTATTTCTGTTGATGCCGGTCGAGTTCGAGAATCTAGGATGACTCGTTGGGTCGCACTAATGGCCCGTCACAGTATTGAGGGCTCTGAAATTGTTCGATTTCCTCCTTCATATTTTCGTTGGCTGGATCGCCAAATTTTTACCATAGAGGACTTTCCATATGCCGGGATAGATTTCCGCGGTGACCGAGAGATGACTCTCCCAGCCGGGGAACAGTGGGATGAATCAGGTAAAATCATTTTCAATAATTTCTAAGTTCTAATTTTTTTTATTTTTTGATCGTCTTTGAAGCTAATAACCAAAAGTTTTGAATGCAGATGTGGGCCCACGACGACCAGCCCATCTCCAACCTTATGACAGAAGACAACCAGCTGCAGTTGCACCAGCCCCAGCCCCAGCAGGCCAATCAGCGGAAATCTTGTCTGACTTAGAGCATCACCTAGAGCGCCTGACTCTAGATATTCCAGAGACGGACATAGATGAGATTCCACTCAAATTACAGAGATACGTGATTGGTGTTCCAGGACCTTTTAGGAGGTTCCTATGTAGGGTGGCCCGAGCAGTGGTCTCTTATCGTGATCACCATCAGTGATGGGATGATCGTTTGTAGACTCATATTTTGACTTTTTGTGTTATCATTCTACCGATCATAAGGTGTTTCCAACCTATGATCGAAGACGATGTATATATTTTTTTTTTTAAAACACTCCTATATTATGATATATCACTATTTACCGGCTATCTGTGTACATGTTATGAATGTTGTTTGTTTTACTGTCTTGATCATTGCAAATGTCGATTTATCATACTAGAAGCAACTGCATCTGCTAATGTATTTAAATGTCTTGGAATATGTTGATATTCAATGTAATCAAATTCACGTTCCAAGAGACGAACTCTTAAAAATAACCGTAATAACACTGCATTTCTAATGGTATAAACTCTATTTAATTGTAATACAAAAAGTTCAGAATCCAACCTAACAATCAAACTCCAAATTCAAAATGATATGGATTCAGACAATAACTCAATCACTGCACTATACTCGGCAATGTTATTCGTTGTTTGACCAAGGCTTACCCCATGCATGGAAACTAACTCGTCAGAGGGTGAATAAATAACCCAAGCTGCGGAAGAAATGTTCCGTGTACTATGACAAGCACCATCAGCAAAACCAATGTAGGTTTGAAGAGACGTCGACATCTGCAATATCAGGAGTAAAACTCAGATAAGCAGGAATAGTGATAAAAACACACTTCTAAACTAGACACACTTTTTCTAATCTAAGACACACCAGCAGTAAGGAAATCTAATCTAATAAAAAATCTCCACACCAAGTTTTAAGCATAATATCGCTTTAGATAAAGCCCATTTTTGGGTTTATCCAAAGGGATACCGTCAAAATATATCAACTCATAGGCCCCTTTTGCTAACTTTCGTTTGACAATGAAAGGACCATGCCACATAGGCACGAATTTCCCAGCCCCTAGTTTATCGTTGGCTTGATCATAAAGTAAGACTAGGTCTCCTTCTGAAAAATTTCGAGGGGTCACGCTTCTATCATACTGAGCTTTAATTCGTTTAACATGAGCCTCGTTTGCTATTGCAGCATTTCGTCGATTCTCATCTAGTTGAGCCAAGTACAAGAAACGTTTCTCCTCTTCAGACGTAGTTGGGAGTAATTCTATGGCTAATTTCAGTGATGAAATTTTGCATTCAATCGGCAACACAACTTCCAAACCGTAAACGAGTTGAAAGGGAGTGAAACCAGTTGATGTTTTTACCGAGGTTCGATATGCCCAAAGTGCTGAAAATAACATGGAATGCCAATTCGTCTTGTGAATACCAATAATGCGTTTGATCATGGTGACTAAAACTTTATTGATGGCTTCAACCAGACCATTGGCTTGTGGATAATATGGAGTGGAACTATCATGACGCAGGCCAAGTTGATCTGTCAGTTCAGTCATCATGACATTCCGAAAATGACTTCCATGATCTGTAATAATGGCTTGAGGAACACCGAACCTAGCAATTATGTGATTAAACATGAAAGTTGCAGCAGTCTTCCCGTCAGCCGAAAATGTAGGCATCGCCTTGGCCCACTTAGTAAAATAATCTACTGCTAAGATAATATACGCATGCCCCCCGGCCGAGTGAGGGTTACATGTAATAAAATCGATACCCCATTTCGCGAAAGGACCAACAGCAATTATGGGATGAAGAGGAGCGAGTGGCGTGCGCATTTTACGATCAAAAAGTTGACAATTATGGCATTTCCGGATGGCATAAATACAATATTTGAATAATGATGGCCAGAAATAACCAGCGCGCAATATCTTTTGGGCAATGGAATACCCAGACATATGACCGCCACATGCTCCAGAATGGAAATCATTTAAAACCTTTTCAGCTTCATCATGAGTAAGACAGCGTCAGAAAACAGAATCTGCTCCACGACGATAAAGTGTATCACCAATAATATTATATTGTTGGGATTGGAAACGTATTTTCCGTCACTGAGATCGTGAAATTTCGGGCCGAAAAGATTGGGTTTGGAGATAAACAATAATATCTCCATACCATGGATCGAGAGTACTGATAAGAAACAAAGATTCGTCCGCAATGGATTCTTCTGCCACTGTTTCAGTATCAGTAGAGGGGAAATCACACATAAGTTCTACAAAAACCAAAGATTTCTTTGCCTTGGATTTTTCAAATTCCAAGTCAAATTCCTGGAGGATAACTATCCATTTAGAATACTTTCCCCCTAGCAATTGTTTGGTTAAAATGTACATCATAGGGTTACAGTTAGAAATTACTGTGGTTTTGCATAACAAAATGTAATGTCTAAATCTTTGGACAACTTGTACAGCTGCCAAGGCCAATTTCTCCACATGTGTGTATTTGATCTCAGTCGGATGCAGATTTCGACTAAGATAGTAAATCACATGTTCATTGTGAGATTCATCTTCCTGAACCAACACCATCCCAATAGTGGAATGAGAAGCGGCGAGGTACAAAAAGTAATCCTAATTGTAATTGGGAGGATGCAATAACGGTGCATGGGTCAACGCGTGTTTAAGTGCATCAAAAGATCGATCAGCGATCTCATCCCAAAAGAATGGAATGTTCTGTTTCAACAATCGGGTAAAACCCTTTGTAAGCTCGGCATAGTTAGGAATGAATCGACGTAAAAAATTTTCTTTCCCTTGCAAACTTTGGAGTTGGCGTAAAGTCGAAGGAGGAGGCAATTTAACAATAGTTTCGACCTTCGACGAATCGACGCGAATTCCTGCTTTTGAAACAACAAATCCCAGCAAACGACCCGATTCTACACAGAAAACACATTTGTGTGGATTCATCCTAATTTGATAATGCCGACATCTCATAAAGATGGCTCGTAAATGAGTGAGATGGTCCACCCTATGCAACGAATGAGCAGGTAAATCATCGAGATAAGGCTGCACAATGTGTTTAATGTCATGAAATGCATAAGACATTGCCCGTTGAAAAGTTGCTCCAACGTTCTTTAATCCAAAAGGTAGTTTGCAATAAGCAAACGTCCCCCATGGACAAATAAAAGTTGTTTTTGGTTGATCAGCAGGGAGTATGTTTATTTGATTGTAGCCCGAAAAGCCATCCATAAAAGAAAACATTTCACTGCCAGCACAATCATCAATTATTTGATCGATATAGGGGGTTGGATAATTGTCCTTAGGACAAGCTCGATTAATTTCCCTATAATCGATACATACTCTTATTGTTCCTTGTTTTTTAGTCACAGGAACAATATTCGATACCCAATCCGTTAAGGGGATTGGATAAATGAATCTTGCACGAAGTAATTTTTCAACTTCTGCTTTGATAGCAGCAGCTTTTCTAGGATGAATTTGACGTAAACGTTGACGAACAGGTTTAGCATCCGGGTAAGTCTTAATTTCATGTACAATGATTGACGGATCAATTCCTGGCATTTCTTCATAGGACCAGGCAAACACATCACGAAATTCTTGAAATAGGGCTTTATAAGCTTTAATTTCATCTTCAGTACAACAAGCACCTATATGAATGTTTTCAATTATTCCTGGTTTTACTGAAATGTCAATGGGAACCGTTTGAGATATATTTTCCAAATTTAACTCAGAATCAGGATTTTGCAAAGGATTCTATGGTTCTTTAACATATTCAGCAGTAAAAATTGAAGCGAAATCATCTTCAAAATGATCTAGCTCAGGTAAAAATGAAGATCGGTGATGTAGATCTTCCCATGGTAAATCGTCAACAGACAAAAACTCACAAATTTTCTCATCAGTATGAACAAGTTCAGGAAATGTCGTTGTGGCTGAACTAGATATAGAAAGTGATTCCTCATGGATCCCATTCATTGGATCAGTTTCGGTTGAAGAGGGGTTGGAAAGTGACTGTACAGCCTGATACGCAATTTCAAATGGACTCAAAGGCATCATGCCATCAAATGAATCTAACTCGGAGTCGGAGGGTACGATCCAAGGATCATCAAACGTAACAGTGTCTGACGAAATCATGTGAATATTTGCAATAGAAGGCGATACGTTAGGAGGAGGAAAGGAAAAAGTTCCTAGTAAACCAGAATCTTTAATCAATCCTACTCCGACATCCTTATAAGGGATAGCCGTTTTACCAACGTGCTGGATTGTTTCTGTAGAGGCTGGGTCGGAAGAGAAATAATTTAACTGATCTATTGTAACGATCTTTCCTTGATATGGAAATTTTATGAGTCGAAAGACCGAAGAAACAACAACAGTCATAGCATAAGACCAACTGCGACCTAGGAGAAGGTTGTAATATAGAGGGGCATCAACCACTTCCACATCTAGATTTACTATTTTACCTTCGACCCCTATGGGTAAATCCTGCAAAATACCAAAAGGTTGAAAACCTCGACCATCAAAAGCCTTAAGAATCGTCAGAGATTGGTTAAGTGTAGGAGAACTAAGTGATTTCCAACACTGAATCGACATAATACACGTTGAAGCTCCCTCATCAATCACAGTCCGAAAGATTGGTCTGTTTTTGACTAACACTGGAATCTGGAAAGCCATTTGGTGAGGTAGACGAGGTGTACTATTTTCTAAATCAAAGATTATAAGGTTAGAATCCTGAACATCGACAGCTCCTATGGCAGACAATAATAATTTACGTTGTGCTGGACACGATTGCAGCACTTCCAAAGCCGACATTGCTGAAGGAGAAACAACTAAGTCTTCAACAATGTTGTAATTCTGAGTAGCTCTCGCATGTGGATTGAAAGATGATTTACGAAGAACACCTTTAGCAGGCGGTTTGATTATTAAGTCTGGATTTTGTTTCTCGATCTGTAGCGGACCAGAAACAGGAGGAGGTGTAGTTGATGCGTTTGCATTAGAAGATTCTGCTTCTTTACCATCAACAGGATTCTTACTACCGTAATCTTGCGATCGTGTCGCAATCCTTACATGAGACATCATCATAATAGGTTCTTCAAAAGTAGTCGAGGTAGAACCAACCATCTTACTATCTTGAATTGGAAAAGGATCCTTCAAGACAGCAGGTTGTTGCGATCCTTTAACGAATTTCGTAACTTCGGCTCGATATGGACATTCTTTCGTGAAATGATCTTCTTCACAAATGAAACAAGGATAGCGAGGTTTATGTTTTTCGTCATTGGATTCATTTTTATCAGTTTTCTCTTTCGAATTCTTTTTGTTTTTATTCTTCCCTTTCTTTTTACCACCGGATTTAGATTTGGTCGTAGATGTCTCTACGATGTGAATATCGGCAGAAACTTCGGGGGAAGATTCTCCTTTCGGGGAATCAGGTAAAGTTATAATAGGAGAAGAATTCTTTGAAGATTTCTTCTTACTTTTAGAATTGACTGTACCAATCATACCGTCAGCGGCATGAGACCCTGAAGGAGCAGCAGCTATTTGACCTTGTTTTGGAAGGTCTCGGATTTTTTCATGTAAAGTACCTGACTGCGTATAAACGAGGTCAAGGTACTGAGCTTGAGCAATTACTTGCTCTTCAGTAACAACACCAACCTTAGCTACATCTTCAGTAATCTTGGGTAACAATGATTTAACAAACCATTCCGCCAAAATTTGATCCGGAATATAAACTTTCACCAAACGTCTCCTACGTCGCCATTCATGGATATGATCAGAAATATACGTAGACGTGGATTGTTTCAGCGAAGTTAATAATTCCATGCCATTTTCGTATCTGACTGGAAACTGAAAATGAGTCAAGAAGGCAGTTTCTAACTGACTGAAGTTATGAAACGAGCCTTGTGGTAACTCGATGTACCATTTGGCTGCAAGACCAATAAGAGTTCTTTGGAAAAGACGTAAGCGAATTGAATCATCAATAATTGAATTAGACGCACACCAGAGGTGATAAGTCATGACGTGATTTGATGGATCCTCTCCTGACTTACCTTCGAATTTTGGTATATCACTGGGCAACTTATGTGGCATTGGCGGCCAGTTCTGATAATAAAAAATTGGATCATTCGTAAGGCGCGTCAAATCAGGTAAATCTAAAGTTGCTATAAATGGTAATTGACGGTTAGGATCACGAAAACCTTGAGTAGCCAAAGCAGTTCCAAGAGGTGGATACCCAGGATAGCTGGGAATCGAATTTGCATTAGGAATTGTGTAACCTCCCGAATAACCAGGATTAAACGTACCAAACTGGGGTTGTTGAGGCTGTTGATAAGTATAGCCAGGGTACGGTTGATACTGATAGTTTGGATTTTGTGTATAGGGACCGAATTGCAGCTGTCCCTGGTACGGTTTATACGTGAATTTCGGTTGACTTGTGACAACTGTACTTGTATCGGTTTGTCCTGCAGGTATCTGAACCGAAGTCTGAACTGAAGGTCTTGATTGAGGTACAGAGACTTGAGGGATTTGCACGGATACAGGGATAGCCGAACTCGGGGCTACAGATACTCCAGAAACAGGTGTTGCAGGTTGGACAGTCGTTGCAGCAGTTGCAGTAGTTTGAGGCGGAGTCTGAGGTGAACTAGGCCCAGCCTGCTGAACAGAACTAGGTGCAGGAGTTTGAATAGTTGGCTGGATAGGTTGTTGGGTTGGACCAGAAATTAAAGGCTGTCCAGTCTGATAAGGAAACTGCACATTAGGCTGCATAGGCTGTTGATATTGGGATGGATCCCACACCATAATTCCAGGGTATTGTCCCGCAGAAGGTTGAACATAAGGACCATAACCTGGTTGAACATAGGGTTGATAATTAAGAGGTAAATTTCTGGCTCCTTGAATAGATGGTTGACCAGAAGGCTGTTGGTAACCTTGAATTGGGTACTGACCTTGAGGTTGATAACCCTGAGGCGCGTACTGAGGCTGGGTTTGATAAGGACCCTGAGGAGCATATTGAGTTTGGGGTTGACCTTGAGGTATGTACTATCCTGAAGGTTGATACCCTTGAGGTATGTACTGTCCTTGGGGTTGTCCCCAAAAATAATATGATTCCACAGTTTGTCCTGGGAAAAAGCTACCTTGAGGTTGTGCCCCGGGTGGTAACTGACTACCTTGAGGTTGCCCTCCAGGTGGTAACAGACTACCTGAAGGTTGCCCCCCAGGCGGTAACTGACTACCCTGAGGTTTCCACCCAGGCGGTAACGGATTTCCTTAAGGTTTCCCCCCAGGCGGTAACTGACTGCCTTGAGGTTGAGGATTGGGAACATTACCAGACATCATAAAAATTTGCTCTGCGTTCGACGTTTCAATTTTAATACCATTAAGACCAGATGATAACACGTTTTCAATGGGTTGAGGAGTTACTCCCGAGAAAGTACCAGATAGATCCTGGTATCCCGAAGGAACAGAAGGACCACCGTGTAAAAATGATTCCGGAGTCTGGGAAAACATGGATGACTCTCCTGCCATAATGGATGGCGGATAGTAACCTCTGGGTGTAGGATGAAATGGAACTCGAGGTGGATGAAAAGCAAGACCCGGATTTTCTAAAAAATTTGTTAAGGATAGATACCAAGCACTAGTTCGAATAGGGCTGTAGAAAATAGATTCACGCTCCCTAAGATTTAAAGATTGAGGGGAGTCGGGAAGAGATATATCTTCATCTGGATTAGTAAGTTCTTCAATAGAAATAAGACCAGCTGGAAGATCGTCAGTGACGATATTTCTTACCCTAGGTGAACCAAGAGCGCTAGAAGTTGGTGAAATAAATCGACGATGTTTCCAAAACCGTAAAGTTCCGTCTTCGTGTTCGTAGATTTCTATGTTCACCAACTAGTGTTTTTAGTACGGAAAATTACTGTTTGTGTGTGGTTTGAACTCTTAGATTATTTAAGCGTGTGATTCAACTCTTTGTTTCTTTAGAGACTTTAGGTGTTTTCATTGAAATTTTCTTTGTTTGCGTGTGATTAATTAATTTTTTAATCGTGGCGGACTTGCTGAGACAATCCTGGAGACTACAAGGGAAACCCCCTGAATATACACCAAGCCAGCTTGAAGGGCTTCGTGCTCTGGTATCATCTAGCAGCGGTAGGATTAGATCAACAGAAATTGGAACTTCATCCATCGTAGTTCATCTCTCGGTCTCGGCGCGAAACCAGAGATTCGGCCCGATCCTCAGCAAGTCGCCAATTTGTTGGACGGATAAATTGTTATTGCGGACAAAACCGATCTCCCTAGTACTAAAAGTATCTAGCAACAAACAGCCAAATAGACTAATCTTTCTCTAAGCATATATGATATATGAAAAGCTCTATATAGGTGTTAAAAGACCTACCTTATGTCCAGTGCTTGTTTGAAGTTGTTATTGTCCTTCGCGCGCTTGAAGGAGTTTCGCTTGTAAACCTGCAGTCACAAACAAGAAAAGTATTACATAGCACCTATATAGACATCATAATAAACCATGCTTATCATAGTGATCAAGGAATCTATGAAATAAACCATTAACAAACAGCTTATTGAGAAAAATGAGTATATTTGTATTAATTTCAAAAGAAGGAAAACCTTACAACCTAAGCCTTGATGTTGCACAGGCCTTCCCGGGGTCCGAAGTAGGAGTCTCCTCTACTTTGAAAAGCTCTACACTCTTTCAATCAAGACAAATAGAGGTATGTAATCTCTCCTTACAAAATTCTTGTTTAACTGAGTCTGAATCTCAACAACACTTATCTTCAAATATTCTAAAGCTTCAACTCCCTTTGAGGCTACCCAATGCCTCTTTTTATAATGGAAAAGAGGAGGTTTTTCTATTCCAAATATGAAGGGATAGAATCCTCTTTCAAAGGGATAAGCTCCTCACATCAAGGGGTTAGCTCCATAAGGTAAGGGATACATGTACCTTATCAAAGCGTACCTATTCCCGAAAATTCTCGTCTAGAATCTTCTAGAATTAATCTCAAATCAACTTTTTAACTTTACTTTCTCGCCTTTTTTAGTTTTACAGGAGTCCGCACCTATAACACATAGAAAGTGCGGTTCTGGTCCGCAGGATAGCTGAACATTAGGTGCGGGCCCGTAGGCAATGTATAGAGAAAGTGCGATACCAAAGTTTAGGAGATTTTTAAGAACTTTTCTTTGATTTTCAAGGCTTGATATGAAGAACTGATATGTTAGACTTGCAAAAGGAGGAAGTATGAGTTATAATGAGCTCATACTCATAGCAGAATGTTAGGATGACAATTTTTAGTGTAATGTGAAGGGTCTCCTCTCATTCATTCTGATTATGCATTTTGAGAATTGTCTTCTTGACATTGAGCACGCTTGTTGTTTAGCAAAGTCTGCACGTACTCTTCAGTACACCGGGTGTCTCCGTTCGGAGATCCCAACCTCAGCCCCGGGGGACTTCGAGCATGCTCGGGTGAGGAGTTCCATCCTTATTTTGTCAATGGGAGTTGCAGCTATCACAAGAGGAGCACCTATGCAGAGAGAGCGCAGTCAGTGAGAGGGAGGACGCAGTCTTGTGGAGAGGTTGTTCCGAATTGGGAGTTTGAGGTGGATTCAGCCTGAGATAGTGGATAAGGGGCCAGCCCTTTCCTATTCCAATGTTATAGTGGAGTTACGGACCAGCTTTTGGAGTCGTTCATTCAAAGCCAGCGTCCCTCCCTGAGGAGCAGCGCAGAGCCTCAAGGGAGCTATTTTCAGGGGTCGGCCATTTCTGAAAAGCTTTCTAGGTTCTTCTGGGTTTTGGGAGTAGAGGCCATTCCCGAAGTTTCAGAATTTTCTGAGGTGGGGAGCAGCCCCAAAGATTCAGTCCATTCGAGCAATAGCAGCAGCACAGCAACAGCACCAGCAGCTTGGAGATTACGCAGTCATTGAGGGAGCAGCCACTTCACGATATATTCTGAGAGTATTTCTACGTTTTCCTAGTGCAAGCCAAGGTGCCATCATTCTGATCACCTTTGTATTCATTTTATCTTTCATACTTAATAAAATGGCTCAGCGTTCTCCATATTGTGCCTGGTTCATGTGATGCCTCTCTAGTTGCTGTAGTTTCTTGTTTATGTGCTTTATATTACTGTTTATTTCCATTTGGGATATTACATATCACTTCCTTGTGTCAAGTATCGTACAATAGTTGAAAAGAAACTTAATTAAGTTCTTAAAGTGGCTCTTGATAAGGCTATTGCTTCCTTTACCCATTTGGTGACATAATCATTAACCTTCATATGTGGGATTCTGTTTGGTTTGATAGTGGGTTGAATGGCCATGAGAATCGCACCATCATTCAAATGGTTTATGTAATTTTGGTTTGTATTCATTAGCTTAACTGAGGCCATTCAACAGCTATATGAGACATGAACATACTTATTTGCATCTTTGAAAATCGTAGGCCAATAATAGCCTAATTGCAACACTTTATGCCCTGTCCATCATTCTTCGAAGTGGCCACCATAGGGTTCATCATGGCAGGCTCGTAAGATGTCATAGATTTTGTCTTCCCTTATGCATCTGCGTATGTGCATATTGGCCCCTATATGGAATAGGTATCCTCCAATCCAAGAGAATCTTGTGATGTGCTGTACAATAAATTTTCGTTCTCTCGCCGTTAAATGTCTGGGTAGCTTCCCCACTGCCAGGTAATTTGCCACATCTACATACCATTGTTTTTTGATCGCTACAACAAACAGGTGTTCATCAAGGAATTGATCGTCAACTATTAGCGTGTCATCTATCTTGGAGACTCTGGGCAAGAAGTCTGCGACCACGTTTTCCTTCCCTGGATGGTCTTTGATTGTTATATCGAATTCTTGCAACAACAGTAGCCAACGAGTTACTCTTCCATTTGTGATTGGTTTATTAGCTAAATATCTAATAGTAGAGTGGTTAGTGTACAAGAGCACTTGATATCTGGTTATGTAGTGCCTTAATGTATTGATAGCATAAATGACAACCATGAATTCTTTTTCGGTCACTGTATAATTTAATTCGGCAGGAGTAAGGTTTTTGCCAATATAATAAATAGCATAAGGCTTTCAGTCTTCTTCTTGGCCAAGGACTGCTCCTATTGTTGTATCAAATGCATCGGAAGAGATGTGAAAGGGTAGTTTCTAGTTAGGACCTCCCAATATTGGTGCTGTGGACAAAACTTCTTGAAGTACGCAAAGTAGTGTCATTTTTCGGTCAGTAAATTCAACATTCTGGGTCAAATCATACGAGAGGTTCAGCTATCTATGAGAATTTTTATAAATCAATTACTGTCTCTGTGTCCCGGAAAATACTGTCTCTTTGTTTATTATGTACAAGGTGTGGCCAATAGAAGGATTACCTCTATTTTAGCCGGGTCTACCTGTATTCCAGCTGCAGAAATGTAGCGCCTAGGATTACCCCCTCAGTCATCATTATGTGGCATTTTTCGTTGCTTAGACATATTCTAGTAGCAATACATCGTTCTAACACTTTGTCTAACGTTTCTAGTTCTTGATCAAAGTCTTCCCCATAGGGTGTAAAATCATCCATATAAATTTCAAGTCCTTCATTTATTAAGTCAGAAAAAATGCTAATTATGGCTTTTTGAAATGTTGCTGGGGCGTTACATAATCCAAATGGTAAAACTCTGTAAGCGAAAGTGCCCCATGGGCATGTAAAGGTTGTCTTATCTTGGTCTTCGGGAGCTATTTGGTTCTGATTGTATCCGTTGAACCCATCAAGGAAAGAGAAGAACCATTTTCCAGCTAATGTGTCAAGGAATTGGTTGATGAAGGGAAGGGGGAAATGATCTTTCTGAGTTACTTTATTTAATTCTCTGTAATCTACATAGATTCTCCACTTCCCATTCTTTTTAGGGATGACCCTTTGTTAGAGTCGGTCTTGAGAACCTACGTGAAGATCATTTCTCTTATTTCATTTCATTTTTAGGTGTCTCATTCATTTCATTCATTTGAATTCTATTAGGGGCATGCCATAATCTGATGGAAGGGCCTTGTCACTCATACCCCTCATGCTTTGTACCTGCTGGCTCAGGTCTATTCATCAAAGTTCGTCAAATCAATTTTAGAGCCATTTACAGTCCTGTTTTGGTCTCTTGGTCAATAAAGGGTCATTTTGGTCATTAGGTCTAGAGTTTCACAAATTTTTTGTCTTTGAAGCATCCAATAATGCCAGCAGGCCAGAGGGAGGTTCTAAATAAGTTTTCATTTCAATATTTTCATCATTAATAATGCTTGAGAACGATTCTTCTTCAAAAATATGTTTTGAAGAAGAAATCGTCAAATTTATTGTTTGTAATAAATATTTAATTTTTAAAGTTTTACGTACGAGATACTTCCGGATCGTACAGTCATCACTAGAAATACAATGCCAACCATCACGAAAAATTTGACCAAAAGTTGTCATTTTCAGCCAAAAATCAAAGAGGAAGCTTGAAAAACAGAGTTGTATTAAAATGTGAAAAGGGCCAATTTCAAAACATTACAAAGGTGGGTTTTTGAGAAACAAAAATCAAATCCATCACTATAAGATATTTTCATTTTTTGAAACATCCATTGGTATGCCAAGAGATCGATTGAAGTCGACTTAAGTTGTGAAAGAGCGAAAGCATGTTTTTAGAAGAGCTGTGTGTTTGAAGTGTGCGCGAGCATCAAAGCAAAACTCACTATGGGGAGTGCCTTTGTCGCGGTGCATCGGAGCGCGCGCCGGGTTTGTGCGCGGCGCATAGAGCCTCTAAGCAGAAATTCATCACGGCTTCATAAAAAACCAAAACAATTCCATCTCTTCTGCTCCAAGTAAGTTTGAAAACTCTTGCCCATTGATTTTAGATCGTGTTTGGTGTTGTTTGGAGGCAAAGATATGAGAGTTTTGATTGGTGAAATATAAACCCTATATCCGTATCAAAATTTTCTCCTTAGTGTTTCAAATGGTGTTTTAAAATATCATTTTCATGCTGAATACTCACCGTCATATTATCATTTCTCACCTGTGATTCCTTTCCCCTCATTGTTACATTATTATACAGTCCCTTTCCTATTCCCTCATAATCCCATTTATCACTCATATCACTTGTGCTTAAATCATATTTTCCCTACCCTAAATCCTACCATTTCCTACCATTTTCCCTCTCCCATATCATTTGTAGCAAATTCCCAAACCGCACATCCCACAATACCCGGTCTGTGATTGTTGTTGCTCTCATATCACTTGACATTCCTGTTACTTCCTTGACCTTTCCTGCAGGTCCTCATTCCTGCTTGGTATACATTTGGCATTGAAGCAAAAACACCTATTTCTCATTTTCAAACCAATCAAACATATACTTGTTATACACATTGCAGCACCATGACAGAGACAGATTCATCATATGAGCAAGAATATGAGCAAGAAAGTGACTCAACCACAGAGCTTAATGTACCGAGAAGGCCTCATAAAAGTGGCAAGCACGTCAGAGAAGAGCCTACTTCCTTGACTCAATTGCAGGCTTGCCCGCTTGCAATGGCATGCTTTCAGCAACAGTCATGCTTTCAGTATTGTGAGATGATTGCTCAAATTCAGCATCATCAGGAATTGGTTCGCTTATTTGTCCTACATTTGCGTGATGGTCATGTAAACCTTGCTGGAGTGAACTTCACCTTGACACCAGAAACCATTTCTCAGGCGACCGGGATACCGAACATAGGTGAAGAGTGGAACAAGAGACAGCAGCTGGATAGAGCATATTATGAACCTTACATCAGGCCTGGCTATTTGAGGCAGCTCAGCAGGGTATTCCCATTCCAGTTTTTGAAGGAGTCCTATGTGCCATTGATGAAACTCATCATCAGATACTTCAGTTGTGAGGGCTGGTTCTCACGCCTTTATGCATACCACATCAGAATTTTGATGCATTTCACGAGAGTGAGAATGATGAGTATTCCATATTTCATGTGTCGAAACATAGAGCGGATGAATACTCTTGTGCAGAAGAAGACTCCCAAGCAGCAACATAACATCATTTATCATTATGCGCTCATCAAGATCATTGTAGTACATCAGCTGGGATTGCAGGGCATTGCATGGGAGGAGTTCATTTCCCGTGACTTCTTCACAGCCCCTCAGTGTCCTCCTGAGATTGTTCATGATGAGGGTGAGCCTTCACATCAGTTTGAGGGTCCTGAGACAGAGCCCATTAGTGTTCCAGTGTGTGTTACCTATTAGAGAGGTACTAGAGCCTTATTTGCAGCAGCACGACGAGTATTATCTCCACCCGGGGTGGAAGGGGTCTCATTACCTTCATCAGCAGCGCGAGTACTATCTCCACTTGGGGTGGAAGGGGTCTCGCCTTCGACATCAGTATAGGTACAGGTACAGGATAGAGGCAAGAGGCCTATGCAGGATGAGGGCCCTTCAGGAGTCCAAGACACTGATTTTACACTCATTGATGTTGATTTGAGCTCTCCCAGCTCAAAGCTGAAAGAAATCATCCAGGAGCAGAAAGTTGAGATTGACACATTGACCGAGAAATTTCAGAGAGCTCAGTGGGTTATAAATTAGCAGACGACGGAATAAACAAGCCCAAAGGAGGATAAACACACACTCATGGAGGCTGGAAAAAGTGTGAAGGCAGTGAATTGGCAGAAAAAGACCAAGTGACCTTGTGCAGTTTGAGCGGCCCTTTTGGCTTGTGAGAAAGTCAAACTTCATCTTCGAGAAAATTTGTTAGTAGTAATGGAACAAAGAACATGCGCGAGCTTTGCATGAAGAACCACTATTGGAAACCGCACACATGTTTCTGTGAAGATGAAGATTAATGACGGTAGAGAAGCAACGAAAGCATGGAAGAACGATCCTCCAAATATTGGCCGAGAAGATTCTTTGGTGAGCATGGCCTGAGAGGGATAACTTCATTTTAAATTCATGGGTGGAGAAAATTTTGTCAATTTTGAATTTTTGGTCACAAAACAGATTTTTCCGCCCGACGCGTAGCGCCACTTGGCGCGCGCTTATGATTGGGACATCTTCTGGAGGAAAACTTGATATTTTTGCGTTTTTTATGATAAATTATGCATGCTAAGGAATGGCCTAAGGATTTCATCAAGTTCTTGGTGGTTTAAAGGGTCAAAAACACCTTGAAAATGGCCTTTCTGCCACCTTTTGCACACACATGAACCAGTTTTGGTAGATTGAAGTTTTGGAGGGGCAAATGAACTCCAAATTGAAAAATTCCACTTGGGTTGGATATTCGACAGGCAGGGCTTTCCAACGAGCTATCATGAGATCAATTTGGACTTCAGTAAGTGCCTCAAAATCACCTCCAAAGTGGCGCGGCGCATAGAGAAATTTGGCCCCATTTTCACCCTCCAGCTCAGAATTTCGCCCAATTTTGACTAGTTTCACTTTTTGATGTAATTCTTGATCTACCTTGATGTAATTTGATGAATATGATGTAATTTTGGCACATATTTACTTGTTCTAGAGGATTCATTCACTAAAAGGTGAAAATTAAATGAATGAATCAGTTTCCTTCCATATAGAGGCAAGTTGTTTGATTGCCTAGATTTCAGTTCCTAGTTTAGAATTGGTTGAAACAGCTCCTAGAAGGATGAGATCGACCCCTAGAGGCATTGGAAGGGGTTAGGCTGGTCTATATCATGTATTTTCTGAGACATTTTCAGGGTTGGATACTTGGGAAAATTTTGGCACTTCATTGTACATACACTTCTGCATTTTTGGCAAAGGAAAGACCAAGGTTTTGCAGCACTTGTTGGGATCCTTGTGGCTCTGAGTTTTGATGATGTTTTTCTCCATGTATCTGTAAGTTTCATTAATTTTATATGTATGCCATTTCCCTTCTCTTTGCTTCTGAATTAAACAAATGAGTAACTAAGGTAGAATTCATTAGTTTGTTGGTGCTCTGCCTTAAAATTTTGTTTAGTTTTATATGTTTTCCTCCGTTTGAAGAGGATCCTTGCACCTTCTTGCCCTCTTCAGCTCCTCAGCAGTCTTTTCTATCCATTCATTGAATCTAAGACATCAAAGCCATTGCCTTCCCTGCCCCAACTTGAACTCTGCAAGAATTTGGCCTCATCCCCAAGCCCAAAACTGCTTTTCCCTTTTTCCAACAAAACCCCTAAAAATCATTCCAAACTCCTTGATTAATATACCCGCTGGTCAGCAAGCACATCAGTCATCTCCGAGCCTATTCATACATTTCTTGAGATTCACTGGAAAACCCTCACATTGCAGTAGGGCTAGCTACCCGGACGAGTTTTGTTTGGTGTTATGACGAATCGCACTTCCTTGACCTAAGGTGGATATCGGTTGTAACATACACAAAGAGAGACCCATTTGCTGTCTAAGATGGGATAAATGAAATTTACATCTAGCAATTTTTGCAGTTCTTCTTTTACAATTTCTTTTAAATGCGGGTTTAGTCTTCGTTGGGGTTGTCTAATGGGGTGTGCTTCCCTATCAGTATAGATGTGGTGTGTGCATATTTGTGGGTCTAAGCCCTTCATGTCTTGGTAATCCCATGCAAATGCACCTTGGTGCTTCTGAAGGACTTTTATGAGTTTCTACTTTTGGTTGTCATCCAAGCTGCTATTAATATTTAGAACCTTTCCTGGTTCGATCTCAATAGGTATACTGTTACGAACAGTGGTTGTGGAGCCATGTTGAGTTTCAAAGTCTTCCATAGGTTCCTCTTGACCTTCATGTTTGAGGACTGTTTTCATCATTTGGCACTTCAAATTTTTAGGTTTGGGTGGTTGATTCATAACGTTACTAATCACAGCATCTTCAGTTTGATCCTTGAATTCGAGGGCTTCTTCTAGTGTCAAAGGTGGATGTATGTTTTTCTCCCAATATGTATCTGGGTGTTTGTGAATTTTTATCGTGGGCAGACTTGGTTTGGCAGGCAGATAAATAATGATATTTTTTTTACAGAGTTGCCTCTAGTGATAGTCATGCTACCTGCTCGACAGCCTATGTAAGCATCTGTTGTGGCCAGCCAAGGCCGCCCAAGAATCAATGGATGCCCTTCCATCTTGTTTTTTGGATTAATGACTAAAAAATTAGCTAGGTATTCCCATGAGTCCACAAAGACCATGATGTCTTGCACTATACCTTCCGGTCTGATAACAGATCTATCAGTTAATTCCAGAAGTGTGGCTGTAGGTTCTAAAACTGATATGCCTAGTTTTTCACAAGCTCCCGTAGTTAGGATGTTAATGGCTGCCCCTAGGTAAACCAATGTGTTTGGAAATGGGTGTCTAGAAATTTGCACGATTACAATGGGGTTTCCTGGGTCCTCATATTTCACAGGTGATTCTCTACCTAACAACAAGTCAGATAGTGTTCCTACCACATGAATGGTAGGTGCAGCCATTGTTTTCTTAATTTTCTTTTTTCCCCATAATTCCTTGATTGTCTTTGCATAGATGGGAATTTCTTGGATGGTCTAGAGAAGAGGAATTTTAATACAAAGGTTTCTTAATTCCCCCAGGATGTCAAAATCTGGGGTGATTATAGGTCTGGGTAGGTTGAATCTCTCAGGGAATGGAGGCGGAGTCACTCTAAGTTCTTCAGGTCTTTGTTGGTCAATTGTTTCCTTATCTTTACATATTGCTGTTATATTCATTGAGCTAGGCTCTGTGGATGTTTCAACTTAGGATTGAGGTGGAGTTGTGGCCTCTATAAGTAATATGGTGTCCTGATCTTAACCTTAATTCATTGCATTGTTTCTGTTCGGCATTGGGTTTTGGATCCTCTATGATCTAAATTAGTTGAACTGGTCTATTATTGGGGTTAGGATTGGGTTGGGCTGGTAATTGAGGGTGTATGGAAGGCTGCTGGTTATGCTGAATTGGGTAGGGAGCTGGTAATTATTGGGTTCTTGCCCCTATCAGTATATTGTCCATCCTCGTAGGTCGCAGCCAGTTCCAATTGGTGTTTTGAGTAGGAGGGTTTGGCCATTTGTTTTGATACGGGATATTCTTCCAATAAGGGGGGGAACTAGGGAATTTTTGCCAAGTACTCCATGATGGAGGCTGCATAGGCCAAGGTGGCATAGGAAACGCTTAGTTTGGCCAAGTTGGGAAGGGGTTTTGAGTTTGCCAAGTTGTTGCAGGGTTTTTCTGGATGAACTGCGGCAACGGGAAGTATTGAGGTAGGTCTTGTGGTATGCCAGGTTGTGCTTGCCATTGCCAATGCAAATTCATTAAATAGACTGGCTCTGTTTCTTCTTCTGCTTCCTTGAAGACGGCTTTCAGCCCGAGAAGTGAAGGACACTGGTCTGTAGCATGATCCTTAGCACAGATAGCACAAGTCTGGACCATGTCTAAAAAACACTCCCTCTGGTTGTGCTTCTTCCAACATCTTGGGCAAAAAATGGCCAGGTATTGTTCGGCTATAGCTTGTTTTTTCTTGGCTTGTAAAACATCAAGTTGCATTGTCAAAGTACCCAGGATGTCAGTTTTGAAATTTTCTAACAGATTTCCAAATTCTTCTCTAGTTACATTGCCATTGGTCTGCATAAGATCCTTCTTCATAGAATCATGCCCAACAGGTCTATTGCGTGAGCTACCCCGGGAGAATCTAATACATAAGGAGATAATCTCGTCATATTCTTCCTGATAAATATCTCCCTTCCCCATTATGTTAAGCATTTCAACCCATTCTTCTTTCATCCCTTTAAGCATTGTGGCTTTTAAAATGTCCTTGGACAACGTGGTATATGGGGATCTTTGTAAATTGTATTGAAATATTTTTACGTATTCCTCTAATGTTTCATTGTCTTTTGCAGACATGTTAAAGATTTCGTCTTTTAGATCTCGGACTCGACAATAATCTTGGTATTTGGTAAGAAAAGTATTCTTCATTTGGTCCCAGTTGTTTATAGTTCCCCATCCTAATCCCATGAACCAGCGGAGTGCAGTCCCTTGTAAGGTAGAGGGAAATAATTTCAGTTTCTGGGGATCAGTGGTGTAGTCATATCCTCTGCATAAGACATCAAATTCAAATAGGAATGCAACAGGATCTTGTTTGGTTAACCCATGAAAGGTGGGGATATTGTGCAAGGGAATGGCTTTCATAGGGGCATTGGTAGCATGATCAACAATAGGGTACTCTAAGGTTGATGTACGCATATACGATTCTAATTTTGATTATTTTCCATCTGATCAAAGAGGTGCTAGAAATTTTCGGGAACTTCTTGATTTGGAGGGGAGATTTTAACAGGCTTGGGAGGTGAATGTGGTGGGGGTTTTACAACACTTCCTTGATCTAGGATTCTAATAACTTTTTTTTCAATCACTTCTTTAGGGGACTTAGGTTCTGATGTCTCTATGTGAATTCCTCCACTAGTTTCTCCCCCTCCTTCTTGCAGGTTGCAAGAGCCTCCCTCTTCTGAAGGGTCAGTGTCTCTATGAATGATAGTCTGTAGGCTTTGCTCAGACCCCTCTGTCTCACAGTGAATCTCAGTGTAGGCTACATATGGTGAGGCTGCTGCCTGAGGGAGTGCATTAGGACTTTGAATAGAAACATTTTTGGGTTCTATAGATGCCTGAGATTTAGCTTTCCTAATGATTTCATCTATATATGTTGTTCTCCCAAGGATCACAGGTCCTTTGGGTTGTGAGGGTGGTTGTGAATGATTTCAGAATGTTTCTATCTTCTTTTTCCTAGGCATAAAACAAGAGCACCTATCCTCTGGTTCTTTGTACAACTTGCTGGTGAGCGGGCTAAAGGGCAAGCATGTTGCTTGCTAATACGCAGGTTCTTACCTCTTGTTTTCAATACCCAATTCTTCACAGCTATGGAGAAAAGATGAAATAAGGGAGATGACTCTTAACACTCTCCCCGACAATGGTGCAAAAATGTTGGTTATGATAGAGGTGAATTTTTATTGACAACCCTAGTGCTTCCTCATTTAATTATCAACCCAGGGTAAGTATTTTTATTCCAAGAGTGTCGGCACAATATATGCGAGTCAGTTTGTCTACAGATGCTCCTTGTCAATTTTGAGGAAGAATTTACTAACTACCTGAACTTCTTTATCCTTTGAAGGGTGACTTGGATGGATTTTTAACCTAGGACTGAGCAACAGGAATTTGTGTTTCTCTAATGGAATGAAAAAACAACTTAACTGACCCGAACAACAATCTAGATAAACCAAACAAGAATTGAACTGAACAGTAATTGAATTAAATGGAATAGTAGTCTAACTAAGCTAATCAGTAATGGAATCGAATTGAATCAACAATATAGCTAACTAAGCAATAATGAAGCAGCAATATAACTAGTTGTGCAGTAATGGAACAACAGTATGACTAAGCTGGACAGTAATGAAACAACAGTATGATTGAAGCGAATTAAATAACTCGTACAACAAGTAATTAAGTAATTT